>CALSCE010009506.1:3479095-3527297 GCA_943593645.1 Bovichtus variegatus
GTGTGTGTGTGTGTGTGTGTGTGTGTGTGTGTGTGTGTGTGTGTGTGTGTGTGTGTGTGTGTGTGTGTGTGTGTGTGTGTGTGTGTGTGTGTGTGTGTGTGTGTGTGTGTGTGTGTGTGTGTGTGTGTGTGTGTGTGTGTGTGTGTGTGTGTGTGTGTGTGTGTGTGTGTGTGTGTGTGTGTGTGTGTGTGTATTTTTATTGTGCGAACAAATGCATAAATAAAATTCATATGACTTTTGATTTTCACATATTCAACAAGGACTACATTGTGACCTTTCAGTTATCTGATCTCTGTAAACATTAGGCCGCCCTGCCACATAAACAAATCTTAGAAACTGCAGGTTAGTTAATCCTGGGCTTTCAGGGACATGTGATGTATTCTATTAAGATATCTTTGCATATGCACACAATGGAAACTTGTGTTTATGCTGGTGTGAATGAGTCCATCACCCTTATCTTTATGTGCCTGTGCAACATGAGATATGCTATTTGGTGGCCACAGTGTCGTACAGTACATTCGGAGCATGTATCAGTAGAGTTATGTCTCTGTTGGAGGAAACGATATTGAGTTGTGTAACGTGTTTTTGTGTCTGTGTGTATTTATGTGTTGCAGACTCCAGGTCTCTGGATTGATGAGGGAGCAGAACTGGGAAGTCCTCACCAGCGGTCAGCCTCCTGGGGCAGCGCAGACCACCTCAAAGAGGTAGATTCACCTGCCTTAACCGTGCTTCTCCCAAGTCACAGCTGCTTCTGACAACACACCCCACAGATGGTGGATTAACACAGTGGAGTAGTGTCTGACAATCTGTCTGACACTAAGCTACACCAGACTGGCATAAAACACTCACACATTCAGTTTAAAGAGCATGTTTTTCTCTTTTTTTTTTTTTTTGAGATTCATTCCATTTATTCAAAGTGTGTTTTATTTGTCAGGGTCTGAGGTCAGCCTAAATATTATGCTCCTTAAGGTTGGTTTCCACTCCTGTCTATCTGCTGGGCTTGGTGGCCAACCAGCCGACCACATGGAGCTATTAGGTTTCCAACTCTCCAGACCACAGTCTAAATTTAACCTCCTTCTCCCCTCTGTTTCCCATTCAACTGCACCCTTGCATCTCATTATGGCCTGTTGTTTTTGAGAGACGGGGCCGGAGCTCCTCTCAAGGGTAATCCAGCTATTGGTCCTTCTTTATCTTGCACTGAGTGACGTTATTTAGGGTAACTCATGTTACTTAAAAGCCTTTCAGATCAATCTGCAACACAATAGCCAATCATATTTGACATCATTTTCGGACATCGATGTGTCATCAATATTTAGTTCCAAAATCACTCTGAGCTTTTAAACAAACTTACAATTACACTTTCAAGAATCTACTTCAACCAAACATCACAATCAGCACACAGAACTACATTTCATAAACAACTTAATTTTATGACCCAGAGGCCAAAGATGGCGTTATTCCCCTTTGTAATAACTTCAACTTCCTAAAACACAGTTATGGTATGTCAGTACCTGGCCAGGCTACGGTTAAACTTGTCTTGGCATCAAGTGACAGATCTGGATGGGAAAGAATTAGATTTGAGATAAACCGGTTGCACATCCAAAAAACGTTGAAAGGCCTTGGTTTAAAAAATCTAATTTTAAGGCAAGAATCAGAGGAAAGTTCTGCAGACTGTATTAAAAGCCCCCCAGTAATTTTAATTGTGCAACGTTTCGATCTTGCAGAGTTTGTCATCAGGCATTGTCTATTCAAGATTTGGATTTTACTCTGTTACTATTAAATTGTTAAAACCAGAAATGAAGGTGTTCAGGCTTTAATGTGAATCTATTTGGAAATGGTGGGGCTGTAAACTACAGGTAGTCACGTTGCACTTGAGCAATGCCACCAGTTGTAAAGGGGAGACGGGAAGAGAGACATTTTAGTACGACCACAAGAAAAGCACAAAACCTTTTTTTCCTGGCTATGGACTCACAGCGGTTCAAGTATAATAGTAGTCATACCCTAAAACTAGGCCAGCTAGAAAAATGTAGTGTTCAAGCGTCTACAGACAATCCCAGGGCCTTGGCCTGTACGATCAATGGCATAGCACAGCCAGGAAAACCTCTTTTCCTCATCCTCTGAGATTACATCGGGATTGCCTGGACTTGTCATTATCGACTGCTGCGGTCACTCAATGAATGTAGTATGTAGTGAACTGTATCCTAGCTCTCTAACCTCTGCGATCACATGTGTGGGAAGACGTCTGTGAAAAGAGCAAGTCTCTTTGTTGACTGTGTTGCCGGGATTACAAGATCACCATTGAAGACCACACCTTTGTCTGCATAGTACAACTGCGTCTGTTAGGCTTACAAAGGGTATCCTGTTTTTAGGCTGATACTGGGCCAGATGCTGAAACACCCATTGACCTAACTTGTGTCATCATCAGACGTGCGTGGCTGATTAATGTCGTAAGAAACATAAGAGAACACAGCTTCCCAGACATCCTTAAAATGATATGAAAATACTATTTGGGCAAATATTCTTATTAGTGTAGGTTGACATTGTTCTCCCGGCAGAAAGGAGGATGTACATATTCAACCGAACACTAAATGCTTCAGATCTTTTAAAATAGCTTTTTAAGGTTATTTCTAGGCCAACACATGGGAGTAGAGCTGCCACGATAAGTTGATTTAAATTATAAATTGATTGACAGAGAATTAATCTGCAACTATTTTGATCATTAGTTAATCTTTTAAGACGCCCTTTTTAAGCAAAAAATGCAACATGTGATCGTTTCAGCTTCTTAAATTCTTGTTTTGACATTATAGTAAATGTAATATTTTTGGGTTTGGACTGTTGATCAAACGAAGCAAGATATTTTGAACATCTCCTTGGGCTTTAACAAATTGTGACGGGGCATTTTTCAGTTTTATACACCAAAACGATTAATCAAGAAAATATAAGGCACGTTAATCGATTTGTGAAAATAATAGTTTTTTTGCAGCCCTACATGGGAGCAAACTTACTTACCACCTTCTGGCTTCATTCATTTCACTGATGCAACATTTTAATTTCCATGTTGACAGAAATATTGCCTTCGTGACTCGTGTTGTGATTTGTCATTTGCTGAAGTGATGTTACTTTTCTTCCAGCAGATTGCTAAACTGAGACTGCAGCTGCAGCGCAGCAAGCAGGTCAGCCGTCAGAGTAAAGACAGGGAGCAGAGCTCACTGCAGCTGCAGCAACAGGCGCAGCATGGCACTGCATGCCAAACACAGGTGAGTTACTCATGTCAATGCCATGCTAAACTGAGTCACCGGCAAGCTTTTTTTTTCAGGTGAAAACATTAACTAACCCTGACTTTGGTGACGCAAGATTTTACCCTAACAGCGGGTATATGATTAGGGGGCTTAGAAGCCAAGCAAATAACATGCTTTGGCCACCATCTGCTTCATTTGTATGTCACAGCTGTTGAAGATAAGATAATTGAATATGGATATATCAGGGTTAAGCAAGGTGGGGTTTTTTGCGGTTCTTGGTTAATGATATCAAATTCTAAATGTAACTTTTTCATTTGCTACATTAGTTTGGTTTTTATAAAGCTGTTGGTTATCAGCATGCAATAATTAAGTAGTCACCATTTGAGGAATGAGTGTAGCATGAAAGTGCCTGTTTTAATTGTATAGCACGTTTTGTATGTGCCTTTTTTTTAAGGCTTGTATATAGTCTATATTAGATCATAATCCAAGTTTATGACGTTGTATTTTGCTCTGCATTTGACTGAGGTCTAGTTAATGAGAGGAGCGGGAATGTGTCTGGGCACGTCCTGTCCTCTCCTTGTTTGCACATTATTCATTAACAGATGCCCAGCAACAGTACACATCCACCACTGTGGGGAAAAAGGAACATAAACCGTGACATGCTATGCCCGATACCCACATTTGGTAGATCGCAATTGTGGCTATGTTTTTGTTCCCTATGATATTTAATCCCACTTCAGTAACATGTATTTAAACTGAATGCTTCTACCCAATAAATATCTCATGAAATTTGATCAGCTACAATTCAATACCGCAAGCAGATTTCAGTGTCACAGAGTCAAACACGTATGTAGTATTATATTTTTAATCGCACAATTGATCTGAATTGTGAGAGGATTGTTTTTGATATGCACATAATTCCTATTGTAAGTGAGAAGGTGAGACAAAAGATAATTTTCCTCCCTCAGCTGGACTATAAAGTGTATTCTATCCTTATTTATTTTATTTTTCTCTCTCTCTTTCCAGTATAAAGGAACTTCATCAGCCCTGTCAACAATCCCTGTGTCAAAATCCCTCATATGCAGGGTGCCGAGCAGTGTGGAGGGCATCAGCCACGAGCTAGAAAATGTGTTTATCAGAGAGGACTGGGAGCAAGGGATACAGGTAGGGATGTGTACACACACCAGCATGTCCTTGTTGAGCTGCAAATGTGTGGGATTAGTTTGTACTTTATCTGATGAACTCGCCTCACCCGACAATACCCAATTCATCCATCTACAGTTGAGACCTTTTTCATCTTTTGTCCCTGTTGGTTTGAGTCTCAGATTAATGCCACATTGTACAGACTGTAAATACGAGCAACCAAGTGGTGGAACGCTAATTTGTGATTATGAGTAGGAATTTCTGACCGCTAAAATATCTGTGTTGGTGAAAAGAACTGCACAATTGGCAGCAAAATGGGGCCACACTGGCTGCAAAGTGTATTAATGAAATACGATGTAGCTAATTAAAAAGGAGCTACATGTATATCCTACACAGTTTATCTGTACTAGTTTTTTCAGGCTAACTGGATTCAACACAATAGAAGATGATTAATTTAGGATTTCTTTCTAGTCCTCTGGTGTGAGTGGAGCATCAACTCTCCAGAAAAGCAGCACTTTAATCAAATTGGCTCCCTGGGTCGCCACTCTCTTTAGTGCGTCCAGTGTCCTGCAGGTGTCAATGGATGCAGTGCTGCATGAGGCAGATGTTGTGTATTGCACTTAACATTGGACAGCAATCATTAATACTTTCTGAATCTTTGTTTACGTTCGTCATTTTTTTTATTTACAGAGTGAAACAAGCCTATGTTCAATTTGGATTACTTAAAAAAAAAAAAAAAAACTGAGATTTTATTTTCCCTCAACACCAGTCAAACTTAACATTTTATATACATTAATATGCTTCTGGTCAAAAACAACTTTTTAGGCTATGCTTAACATTCATAACATGCACACAGTCTTGTAAAGTCACTTGCAGAATTGTGCACCATACTGTCTGACAGTAAGACGCATATATTCTCCCTCGAGCTGAATGAAACCGCTTAGAGGCGAGGACGTCAGTAAATCCTCTCTGATGTATGGGAAGTGAACCTTGGCAGGTCTGTAAAACTCCCCTCTTAGAAAGTCACAGACACGTGCACACACACAGTTTAAGCATACGCACCACCACAGATTTACGGCCTGCTGTGCACCAAGCCATATTTCTTTCCTGCTCGCCCATTTGAATCCATTTTTGCCACAGCAGAACACTCTGCACATCACACTGTTCATCTACTGTCAACTATTGCCATCTTTTGTGTTTGCTTCCCCAATTGCCCTTTTAAACAGACGGACAAACACACCAGAGGCTTTTCAGTTCCAGTCATTCCAGACATTTTAGCTGATGCTCTTAACCCAGAGTGAGCGGGTAGCTGTTCAGTGACACATTGCCTGTTATAGGTGCTTGAATGTGACCTTTGAGTTATGATTCTGTCCAAACGCTAAGCACCACCACTCTGGCATTTTAGGATCAATGTACGTTAACGCACGACCTCTCACCAACTCTCACCCTCTGCATTCTGACCTCACAGGCCATGGATGTGGTGGATGGCCGGCGTGCCCCCTTCCCTCCGCATCACTACAGCAGCAGCGGGGACACGCGTGACACGGACACACAGGCCCCTTCAAGTGGAGACTCGAGCCCGTCGCCCCGCCCCTGCAGCTCTGACCACGTGCACTCTCCTGATGGAAGTCCCTGCTCTGCAGAGGAAATCGACAAAGGTGTGCCTTTTTTTTGTTTGACAGATGCAGCTTTAGAGGGGAACTCGTCAAAGTCTGTTCACAGGTTTTGGGGAGTGTGGAAGAAAGAATGCGTGGATTGATCTCTGGGTTGTTTTACTGTCAAACATGAGTCTGACAATGTTATAAGAGTGCAATGCTAAAGTGATGGAGTACCCTTTTTAAGAGCAAATTTTGACAGCATTTTATTCAAGCAAAGTTCTTGTATGGCCACTTGTGTTTTCACATTTGAGAAGTTTGACTCCTTTTTGTTTAAAGGCACAATGACTAGGATTTTCCTAAACAAAAAAAACAATCCCTCTCAATCATCACTTATGACCCACTAAACGTGCGTTTGTATCTGCAGAGACCCTGCCCGCTGCCCTTATTTTCTTATTTTGCTGTGTTGGGGACGTTTCCTCCTGCGTCAACCTCTAAAAACGTACCGACCAGGTGCCAGATTGTAAGCGTGCATCCAAGAGGAAGCTACAGAAATGGCTGAAACGGCGCCAAAGAAACGGCAAATATATCGAGGTGAAACGTCAAGCGGAAAAAAGGTCGAAAACTACAATGAATCTGGGGTTGACTTTTTCCCCCTCTGGCGAGCACCGTAACCCTCGCTGAGCCGAGGAGGGGCCAACTATGTCGTGTTTACCATCTGCAACCGACAAATCCTGCTCACTGTGTCTTTTTAATGAAAAAAAGGTTTTGTTGAAAAAGATGTTTATATTCCATAAAGCTCCGAAGAATCAATAACCAAAGTTTCTTTTTCCTTTTCCTATGTTATATTCTTTACTGTATTTCCAGACGGCGTGTGCAGTTCTCCTCTCCCTAAGTTTGCCACGTCTCCCAAACCGAACAACAGCTACATGTTCAAACGGGAACCTCCAGAGGGCTGCGAGCGGGTCAAAGTGTTTGAGGAGATGGTGTAAGTACTTTTTCTTGTTTTTCCTTTTACAGTCAGTTTGTGTGTTTTTTTTAAATGCACCCTGTGTGGAAGACAAATAATACTATTTCATGGACTCTGAGACCCTGTTATCGAATGGCACAGCACATTTAACGAGCTTACTTGCATTGTGCGTGCCATGGATGAGGTCAACATGGCTGTGAACTTGCATTTAATTAAATCATTCATAAATTCTAAATGGCAAGCGAAAGTACTAGGCTCAACTTTTTTTTCTTTTTTTTTTTGTCATCAGGTCTGGCAAATCAAAAGGCTTCCCTCTCTTCTCGTGCCCTGACAAAAACAAGGTGAACTTCATTCCCAGGGGGTCTGCGTTCTGCCCCGTCAAACTCCTCTGCTCCTCCCTCTTCTCCCCCGTCTCTCCCTCGTCCTTCTCCTCCGGCAACCCCGGTCTCCATGGCAATGACAGCCCAGGGCCTCAGGTGACCCCAACTCTGCCCACTGCACCACTAGCTACCTTTCCGGCCTCCGCTGACCGGAGCACCGACACAAGCACAGGCGTAAACACAGACAGCCAGAGCCCCGACGCAGATGTAGGGAAAGATGGCTCAGCACAAGTTCTCCTCACCAGCTAGTCCTCAGGTATTCATAACCACACCACCTGCAGCTGAAACATTACAGCTCGTCAGGTGGTGTGACTTTAAAACAAACAAAAAAAATTAATAAAAAATCCTTGCACTCTGTTAATCCTAACGTTAGCCAGCAGGGAGTGCCCAAGGTCACGAAATGACAAACACAAAGTAGGGTAACGATGCCAACATCCTGCTGCACAAGCCTGATGGTGTGGTCGTTGTTAAGAGTGTGCTGACCTTGGGCGCCGCATCCCTTCACCCATCACTAACCTAGCCTTCTCCTCTATACTGTAACAACACCCATAACAAAAATAGCTACGCCTTCCTTCGCACAAAAAAAAAAAAGAAATGATTGCTAAAACGATTGTGTTATGTGGAGGTTCTTATCAAGATGAAATTAAAAAAGAAAAATCTTCAAGTTTCACAAGAGACCGCTATGAAGTATCATAGAAACACATTCTACTCACGTTATCTAACCAGCTTATTAGCTGTTCGGTGTCCTGCGAGCTAACATCTAAAGTACATATACGTAAGCTTTTTGACAGGATGGGAAATGCTCGATTCATGTATTTAGCATATCAGGGTGTTTTACAGTCATTGCATTGCCCAACATTAACCACAATGTTTGCACTTGTGAAGACATGGCTCCGAATGATACAGGCCATGGTCTATTTGTTTATTTGTAAGTATTTGTAGCACAATGTCTTTATGAAACCAGCAGTTGCTTGAGGGTTCCACCCGACAGGCTTACAAGCAAAGACCTAGATCTGTTTTTCTAGTCTGATCACTATTAATTAGCTTAACACAAAACGCAAATATAAGCTGTCCTTTAGTGACCAAATAACCAATCACGAAGCACACAACTCCCTCATTGCCTTGTTTTATTGCCCCACACTTCACAGAACAATAACTCGGGTCATGTGGAATGTACTTTTTTGGACTATGTTGCCTTTCCCCAGTGTTTATGACTTTCTTCTACAGAAAGACATTCCAGTCTTTTGCAGAAATGTTTTGTTTGTTTTTTTTCCCTGGAGAGGGAGATTATTACGGACTGAATCAACCGATGGGTGTCACATCTCGTGACGGATGGCTTTTGCGTTAACCTGTTCAGGTTAGAGTTTCAGGTGCTACGACACATTCCAGAGATCGCTGTTGCATAGGTCGACCGTGAGTACTCGTGTAAGCAGAACTAGCTACATAAGCTACACCCTCCCAAATTGAGAAGTTGACATATGTCATCCGATTCTACCCTTAGTTAAATATGTACCAAAGCAAATTGCAAAACTATGACAGGCCTGTCATGTATTTGGGACGCTAGAGGCACCATTTTTGTGCCAGAAGCAGAATGTTCATGTGCATTTTGTTTTGTTTAGAAAAAGTTTAGCGACATATAAACACTGGTTCGTAGTGTTTGAAACAAACGCGATGATCGTTGAACCAAGCCTAAGCACTTACTTGGAAGTGAATTGATAATCACTATTTTTTTTATTTTAGACCAATTTGTAAGTTAAAACAATCAGAACTTGAGTGTGCAATTGATTTTTGTTTGAAGTAAAGCTATACTAACAAATCTGTGTAACACAGTTTGACTCAATATACAGATCCAACCAAATGTGCCCTAATGTTACCTGCACACGTTTTTATCATCACACTATTTAAAAAAAAAATGAAATAAAAGTTTTTTTGTTTTTTTTTAAATGACTGCTAGAGTCGTTAAATGGGAGAGATGAACTGGTAAATGTTTCATTCCAAAACGTGATCTATTAAGCCACTTGCACACATAAACACAAATATGAACAATATGCAACCACATTCCACACAAATTAAGTTGAAATGCTCTCCTCTGCAGCTCGAAGAGTTTCAATCATACTAATTCTGATTTTTATTCACAAGCTCATTGTGCAGTGCAGTTAAGAAATGGTTGCCATGTTTGGCAATAATAATTCAGTTCTCTTGTGTATAACGCATTTTTATGTAGATCTCGTGTGTGCGTGTGTGTGTGTTTTTCAATAAAGAAAACAAAAAAGTACTTTTTTGGATTGGTATGTAATCTTTTCAAAGGCCATAACAAAGGCCGACACATCTATAAATAATATCAGTATTCAGAAACATGGCATTTAAATACAAGTAGGAGTCATGGTAAGGCAATCAATGTATTTGGTTATGATTTTAAATATTAACAAATGTCACATGGCTTGAACGTCAAAGTTGCAACATAATAAATTCACAATCAATATACTTTATAAGGAGTCCAATAATAATAATAATAATGAGGTTTTATATTGTTGATTTGTGATTAGATTAAGGCGTTTACTCTGATATATAATGTATGCAGCATTCTAGTCAAAATCAGTATCATATGATTGTATTTTCATGATTATCCAACTTTCAGTTTAGTTTGGCTCTGAAATCAGTCCACTGAAAACTGCATATATTTCCAATGAAAGCCAAAAGAAGTGAGCTAAATAAATACATAAATTCATGAAAAAATCTCACATCAATATGAACGCATTGTTCATTCAATCACACTGTTACTGGAGAACATGCAACATGCAGTAAAACATGAATGATATGTGTATTTTTCGGGAATATATTGAAAAGGGGTGCACAAATGCAGCATGTAGCAAACAAATTCAAAAGCATAAATCTTAAAAAGGAAACCTTTTTGGCTCCTTGTTCAAATGTGGTGGGAAATGGATGCCAATAATTCTCAGTAAAGATCAGTCACGCACAGAAAAACATACTTCAGTTTATTTTGTTTTATTTCTCTGTGAGTGCAGTACCTTTACTCAATAAGTTGCAGTATGTTGTTAACGCGTGGAACTATTGCACTGTGATCTCTTGTCATGTTTCTTCCACTATGGTGTAGTTTGGCCTGTTTGCAATCTTCAGTAAAGAGACTCAGAAATAAAGCATGAACGCTACTAGAGACTACAGAATTCCAAGGCAGCTCATGTCAAAGGCTTCTTGTTACAAATCTCATACTGAGGTATCCATGCGAAACATGTTTAACACAAGTGAAAACGCTGCTAGTTGTTTGTGGGACACGGCAGCGCAATACTGCCACCAAGAGAAATAAAATCTGATCAGTTTCTTGTTATAACAACATATTTGTCTCGTAATAAGAAACTTTGTTGATGGGACATTTTATTATTACATTGTACCAGCCGTTTTTTGTTTAACTCAGTTTTTTTAATAATAAGATATAGTACAGTAAGTCATTACAATAAGGGGCCTTTACTGTATATATTTGAACAAGAAAAGTCAATATTTTCATTTTGGATATTAACAGTTTTGTCTAGAAGATGAAGTGAAATTGTCCCTTCTAATTTATTTTACATTCTTTTCTGACCAACAGTCCATAGCTCAAAGATATTCAGTTTACTACCATACATCATAAAGAAATCAGCAAATCCTCACAAGTATTTGGTATTTTTGCTCGTTGATTTAATCTGTTGACTAATTGTTTCAGCTCTATATCTACTTGAAGTCTAAATAGAAGACATGAAGTAGATATAGAGACGTGTTTGTGTGTGTGGCTGATCAGATTTTTCTCTGGTAATGTAGGAAAGTTGTATTCTGCTGTACCCACGAACACAAGGTACCCATTTCAGATCACCATGACGCTGAGGAAGAACTATGCGTTGTGAAGTTCGTGCTCTGTGTCAGTTTTCCCGACCGCATCGGGATTGGAGAGGGGGTCCAAGTCGGCGAACAGGTTGAACCACGCTGAGAGGTCTTTTGACGTCCCCGCTTTCTCTGTAAAATGAGTTTAAAAGAAAAAAGGTAAATGTCAATGGCCGGGTCATTCATTTAAATGATCGTGATATAAACATTTGTATTTATTTTTATATAATTAAAAAAAAAAAGAAAAAAAAAGAAAAACAAGCTTCATCATTCAGCCAATATTATAATAAATTAATTTTTTAATCTAACAAATATATAACTCTTAGAATCTGCACATATGTTTAAATACATCTTTCTTTCACATAACTAAGACGAGAAGTTGAAAAAAATCAGGTTGTGTCAAATTATTCCACCAGACATGCATAAGGGCCCCCCGGTATATTTTCTATCTTGTATCTTTGTATCCTTGGCTGGAAACAAAATGAAGGAAATCTGCCGCAAAAGACTGCATCTGGCTGACGTAAAATATTATGAAGGAAAACAACCGAAGAATTTTCTGAAAGTACCCATAAACACAGGTTTCAGTTGGATACGTCTCTTTTGAATGAATCTTATAAACTCATCCGTTTTACTCGTTTGGCTCCGTCCTACCTTTCACTGCTGGCTTAGAAGGGTTCTGATTGGCTCCAGATGAGTGCTGCGTTGCCTGGGCGACGGGCTGTGGAATGATCCCGGCGTGATCTGAAATGGAGACAACACAGATTTTAAATTAATCAGCAGGGGACTCTTAACGTGCCAAAACATGATTCAACAAATAAATCGTCAAACTGTTCTCACACACTTGCTGATGTGGAAGTTTATAGTAGACACGCAAACGGCAATAATCAAAACGTTTGTCACGCCAAAACCACTTCTGACATCGTGGTTTAGCAGATGCGGGCCAAAAGTTGCAATTACAACCTTGAGGTCTTGTTTCAGGCAAATTTATTTAGCTTTTATCCTTTTGTGGATCCAGAAAATACAGTATGTAGATAAAGTAAGCGCCACCATGGAGGACACAGAATGTGCTGTTGATATTGTATTTTGTAACAAACAATCTATGCACCAAATACAAAGAAATTAGTCCAACAGGCTTAAAGGACCAAATAACCTTTTGAATCCTTTGGATATTTGTATTAGTGCAATATGGTATTTCAGCTCCAGCTTACTCTACTAGTGTTACTAGCGTGAAGCAGACATTTTGAATGGATAAAACCTTTTTTTTTTTTGACAAGAAATTCCTCTAGAAATGTTTTCAATTGTTTTAGTTCAAACTCTTTGAGTGTGACTGCAGCTTCAGGTCTTACTAGATGCATCTGAATGTGCTTGACTCATGAGGATTTGGGGGATTTTCTTCCTTGAAGATTTGTTATGGCTTTGTCTCACATTCTTGGTCTCGAGCCATCTTACTTTCGATCTGGCTGTTTGGTCTGCATGGTCAAAGTCTGTTCGTTTAAAAAAATAATAATGAAGAAAAAAAAAATTCTGAACCAGATTCTTTCCAGGATTTGCATGTTTTTGGGCTTTAATTTTTAGGTTAAATGGAGGTCAGCAGCTTTGGTCTCTGCTGCCCATGTGATGCTTCTTGCAGGGGTTACTTCATTGATTGAGGTGCTGCACCGACGCTGTTCTTCCTGCAATATCTTTTATAACAGCCAGAAACCTTTGGTCCTGAGGTTTTCAAGATCAACTGCTCTTGAAAGTCTGCAGCACTCGTTCTCTTTCCACTTTAATATATGGCGGTTTAAGGTCTGCAAAATTAATTTGAGTGTAGATCAGTGGGAGTAAGACCAGTTTTGGCAGCACAGAGAGTGTGAAATTAGTTTTGAGCGTGCACCTGAAGTTTCTCTTGCATGCTTTCAAAAGTTGTTTTGCGATCACTCATCGGCGCCTGCTCGTTCGGCCTCCACCTGCACTTACAGACCGACTACAGCTCGAATTGGCTTTATTCTCGTCCAGTGCTTTTAAAATCGTTCTATACTTTTATCAAGTTCTGTACATTCACGCAGTTCTGGGACTACATGTGTGATTGTCTTTGCTTTGTGGTCGCGTAATTTAGACTTCAAGCTGTATAGTTTATTGTCGCGCACGTTCTGAACTATTAGCTAACTGAATACATTCTGAGAAGTTAAGAAACTCAGAACTGTTGCACTAAATGTCAGCTTCATAATTTCACCCAGGGAACGCATACAACACTGTAGGTTTTCATGTCTTCTTAGCGTTATAGTGGGGCTACTCTCAACCCTCCAAACTGGAAAAGAGACCAAACCAAATCAACAAAACCAGACGAGGTGCCAGCAGCCAGTGCCCAGGCATCGATGAAATGGAAAGTAGTTAATTACCTACCTACGGGTAAGCAAATCTATATGCCATGTTATTATAGCCTCCTTCTATTACATTGACAGACGTGGGATGAATTGGTTTAAAGACACTTTCCCTGTGTGGAAATAGTTCGCTACAACGGGGGGGGAAAGCAGCTCATTCTTTTGCATTTGTTAATGCACTCATTCATGGAAAAACAATGTCACTTCTTATTTAGCTCCCAGGCATATTTATTTCACCTAAATACACAATTAAATGAGTATAATGGTGGCTAAATTTAGATGTTTTTAGCAAGTTCTCCCTGATGGTGGAAACCTCAAGTGGTCTCATTTTGATACAAAGAAACTTTCAAGGTCTTTTTTTTTTTGGACCCATGTAGCCCCTTCTCTGGTTCACTCTCGTCTGGCTCTCACACACACACACACACACACACACACACACACTGTAGTTTGTTCTGACCTGAGAGGGAAGACTGCAGATTATTCAAGCTCTGGTCCAACAGCTGAGATGGTAGAAAGAAGGAGTTTTCCTTTAGCCGGGCCTCCGCTGCTCTGCCCGATGCTGCGCTCGTTCCCTCCTCGGTGTCTCCGAACACTTCGGTCCACTCTTGAGAGAAGTCGCTCTCATCCACAGACATACTGCCCAGGATCTCATTCAGTAGGGCCATGTTGTCCGTCTCCTCTCCCTCCAACTCTGGATAGGCAGAGAGATGATCTCCATTCCCTACAATGATGAGTGCAGAGTGATCAGAGGACTTAAGCAATAATGCATAATCATATTAAAACAATATCGCATTGTTTTGCTTTTGTAAATGGGAGGCATAATCTTGATATTTCTAAACGAGCAAGAGCTGACACGATTAGTCTATTGGCAGAAAATTAATCGCCAACCATTTTGACGGTCGATTAGTCTTTTTTTTTTTGGCAAAAATGCCCAAAAAGTTACCAGTTCCAGCTTCTCAAATGTTAAGATTTTCTTCCATTATAGTAAACTGAATATCTTTTGCTTTAAGTTGACTTAAAGCAACTTTGGGCTCAAGAAACACATTTTTTCTTACTATTTTTGTACATTTTATTGACCGATTTAATCATTAATCAAGAAAATAATCAGCAGACGATCAAATTATGAAAATGATTATTAATTGCAGTTTATTTCCATATTGTATAATACTGTAAAAACATATTGCAGTGACACAGATTTAATAGTATCGTCTTTTACCTTCTCTGGACTTATCGCTGGTGTTTTCATTTGCTAGTGAGATGAGTCTGTAAATATGAAAAACAGAAGATCAGTGCGTACCATTTACTCATGCATAAAGCAGCAGGTGTGCAGAAACACTTGTGTTTGTATTCAGTCCAGACTGGTTCCGTATTTCTAAACATATTCTCAGTTTTCACTGTTGGCATGCACGTGTTTGGTCTACCTGCATGAGGAAAGATCAAGGTGAGATAACTCACTGGTCGTCTGAGGTCTCGGCTTTCTTTCCATCTTGGGCCTCTGCTTTTACCTTCTTCTTCCCCTTCTTCTTAGCCATCTTGTCCATGGGGCCTTGTAAGGTCTGAAAGAATCACCGATTTATACTTATTGGGCGATCCTCGAAAACGTAGATCTACATCTGAATTTAGTTTTTCCTCGTGCGCTGCGAGGCTCAAGATGCTCTCTGACCTTAAGAGTGGAGAACTCGTAATGCTGACAGCCCTTGAAGCTCTCATGAATGGCTGCCATGGTGTGGGATGTCTTCTCCCAGAAGTGCAAAAGCGTTGTCTGAAACAGAAGACCAAGCAGAGGCCACACATTCAGCCGGTAACATCTAAAAAGTAGTGATTCACATCATTTTGCTTCTCGTGTCCCCTCGCGTCATCTGACGGTTAACTCTCCAAATGCAGTGTCTTTGTTCCCTTCATGTTTGTCTTCCTTCCTGGCTCAACCGCATGAGGTAGAGCCTTTGGAAACATCCTATTTAAGATCAGCGGAGTGTATGCAAACAACTGGGATGTGCCATATACCTGATATGTGGCTAGAACGTGAGAGAGCAGGTTGCAGCGGCTGGCTCCCAGCAGGTCGACTTTCTGGCAGACGTCGTTCTTCAGTTTGTCGAAGCTTGTTTTGGTAGTGCGCACCTGCGTCTGAACCTGAGATATAACGGATAAGAAGATGTCCCAATTGAAGACGAGCAGCCAGTATTATGCATCGCGCAGGTTTCGTACAGTGAAAACACAAACACTAGAGTTTAAGCAGGAAGGAGCACGCTGGGCTCTTGATGCACAACCTGCTAGTTTTAATCAATGGACCAACATTGGATGGTGTGTTCTGCCCTCTAGTGGCATTTTGTCTAACTGTTTTTCTTCTTCTTCTTCTTCCTGCTTTGTGCTGTTTGTGTGTTCGATGTTGAGGCAAATTAGGGCTGAAACGATAAGTCAATTACTCAGTTAGTTGATGATGGTTCGAATTTACTTTGGGTATGAAGCATGAGAGCCTGTGATGGACATATTCCAATGTTTCTTGACTTTTTTTTTCGACCAAACATTTAATTGAAAAACGAATTAACAGATGAATTAATGATAACGAAGAACTGTTGCAGTCTTACAGCAGATTGCTTGTCGGAGCAGACAAAATATTTAACCTTTCGACCTCGCACTGTGTTGGCAGGTTTGCTCTGGCAGCAAAACACCTTGAGCAATTAATTTGAATAAAAGCACAATTCATTTGGAAACGCATGTATTATATATTGTGCACAAGTAAAGTGCTTAATGTCCAGTGTTCAGGTCTTATAGATGTCTCTTCACACAAGACATATTGACCTGTCACAGCAGTCGAAAGAACAAGTGCAAATAACAACATCATCGGAGCGATGGAAAAGGCAAAACTACAGGAAACGCAGATATTACTCATGTTGTCAGTTACACCTGTGCTTTCTGTCACGGCATGTCCGAATGTCCGCTGTGGAAAAAGGCCAATTTGTCTGACCTTTTCATTCTGCCTCCCGTCCTGTGTGACGGACAAACCTTGCGAAATTTCTCCATCTGTTTGTGAGTATCTGGATCGAGCTCCTGAGACACGTCCTTCATCCAAAGCAGTGCTCCGCGGTATTCAGTCCTGGACTGCTCCATTCGGTTCACCGTCAGCCACGTGTCTGAGATCGCTCGATAGCGAAACGTTTCGACCTCCTGGTACAAACGGCACAGAGGGTTCCGCAGAGCCAATCTGCATGGGATGGAAAGTTCAAATTGAGTATCCGAGGGCCGCACGTGACAAGTTTGACAGGAGCATTACCACAGTGGTTTTTAGACGTTACTAGATCATGCCACAAACTATCTCCGCAGTACAACCTACTTCGACCTTTTTATAGTGCAAAATACAGTCTGCTGAATTATTCAAAGTCACAAAAGGAAAATTGCTCTTCCAACCCCAGCAGGGCAAACACTTGAAAACGTCTTGCAAAGAGAGATCAGTTTAACAACCTTTTGTTTATCTGTCTTGGTTTAAGAAACAGAGCAAAGTCTAAACACTGGGACAAGTAGTGATGTCTAGTCTTCAGTTTGAAAAACAAAATCACTAGCAGAACCCAGAGGCCAACAACCCTCCAGAAGTCACATGTCTTTTTACCTTTTTGTGTTCTAAGGGTATCTGTACTATGATATATTAGGATAAGGTTACACTTAACTTGAGTGTTATCAAACATTATGTGTGGTTGTTTTTTTGATTACTTTTTACCAGATTGTGGCAGATTCAGGAATCAAATCAGTGAAATCTTCATATTGTAAGAGTACGTGTCTCTGCTGTGAGGAAACCGTCGGTGAAACTCTCCTAACATACGGAACTCCAGGATTACGAGACGCTTATTAGGTGATGCAGTTGACTTGCCTCGGCATGAAACCATCTCCTAGTGCAGCTGTAACTCTCATGTGAATGATCTGGATGTCTGTGGCGTACATCTGTCATGCACACGCTCTTTTTGTACGTTGCCTACCTCTGCTGGGAAGAGAAGCAGAGTGCTTTCCCGGTGGCCTGCATGATCTTTCCAGCCCTGGTTTTATCCTGCGAGCCCTGGGAGCGCAGGAAACGACCCAGCTCGTTCTCCTCTTGGGAAAGGACTGCAGAGTAGAGATGGTAGTAACGGATGGATATTCGTGATTTTGCGTCCACAGGTTATGGCTCTTGTAAATGAGATGGCCTATTCGACTGTTAAACAAAGTATTTAATGCCGCGCTGATATTTCTGAACTATGAACTTGCATGCATTCTGTGGACAGTTCATGCTTTTATTAAGTCACTTAAGAGTTTCCATTTCCACCAAATACTCACAGCAGATCCTCCTCTGATACTGCTCGATGACCTTTAGCAGCTCCATGCACGTCCTCTGGACGGAGTGGAAGACCTGCGCAGTGGAAGAACATCAGCATAAGCACAAAAAGTCAACGATCATCGTGGAAGTTCTTCTCAGTTAAGTAAGACGCGTTGTGCAGTACACCGCCTGACTATGCCGCGAGTTATTTTTAATAAGACGAAACACAGATATCCAGTTAAGTGTATGATACTTTTTTGATTTCAAGAAGTTGTATCTACGAGTAGGTGCGATGCAACTCTAAAGCCTTTTATGAGGTAAAATAAGTGTTAAAATGTCACATCAAAGCTTTAAAACAGGTCTGATCTGGTATATGTAGAAAGATATCCAGTTTATCACAATGCTTATCGAGGCCCCGGACTAAATTAAAGCTGTTTTTTTTCCCCGGCTTTTATAAAGTATCGATTTCAGCCCTTAAACTCACTTCACTCCTGAAATGGAGTCCTAGATGATGGTGGGTGGAGAGGCAGCCTAATGTACCTTTTTAAGCCTCGAGCTAATACTGGCATTGTGTGAATCAAAAAGCCATTTAAGTCACTGCAGAGTCTGCCTGAGGGGAAGTTTCTCCAGCGTTCCTTAATGTTTCTGCGCTGTGCGACTGCGGCCCGACTCCCTGTTCCCTCACTCGCTCAGTAAAACGACGACAGTTTCATATTCCTCCTCACCTCCAGCTTGCCGTCCAGATCTGCATCTGACGCCACCACATGTTCGTCCTCCTTCTTCCCGGTGACCTTGATGAGCGTCTGCTTTGTTTTCCAGTACTTCTGCTGGAACTTGTTCACCACAGACGAGTCTTGGCTTTGGATGAAGCGGTCAAGATAGTCTTGGGAGTAGCCACTGCAAAGACACAGAGGTCGGCCCAATGCTCGAGGATGAACTGTATTAAACTCACAGATGGGTTTGAAACTGACTGTAAACACAGAGTTATATACATGTACTCACAAATTTCCTCCCTCCATGTTTTGAGATTACCTGTGGAGAAAGTAGAGCAGTTTAAATACCTACTGGATAGCAGAAGTAGTGATATGTAGCGGGGCCTCGGGGCGGTTGTAACACTATTTATTACATTTTTTTTTTTTTTTTTACATTTTCCAATATTTCTAGCAATCAAAACTCAGCAGAGCGCCTATATTACTTTTCGATAACCTGCAGCTGCATGTTTTCTATGTGCACTAATGTTCATTGCAGAATATGTACTTGGTGAAATCAGTGTTTTCATCAGAACTGAAACGTTACAACCGAACCTGTCCTGTGAGGCGAAGTAACTAGTAACTAATGTTGTCAACAACAAAAAAAGTGCACTGGAGTAAAAAGTACAATATTTCTCTGAAGTACCTGTAGTAAATGTAAAGTACCTCAACATTGTATTTAAGTCCAGTTCTTGAGTTAATGATGTAGCTACTTAGTTACTTCCCACCACTGAACGCCTCAAGCAAGAGACTTAAACCTACCGACGTGATCACTGACATCATAATAAGGTGTGACTGACGTCTTGTTTGTATTTCTACCATCCCGCCCAGCTGCGTTCAAACATTAACTGGAGAGCGTTTCACCACCAGAGTAGATGTTTAGCTTTTTGGAGGAAGATGAGAGACGTTGACAAAGACGCCCCGCGCTGTCGTGATGCGCATAAACCTGCTGTCCATCAGGCAGAACATGAATAATTAATCATCTTTGCATACGGCTGGCGCGTCGTCACGACTCATTTTGATGTTGACGATGCGATAGACGCGGCACCTTAAGAACGAAGAAGATATCTGATCAATATGCACTTAAATGTGATTTAACCAGCGCATACAGACGTATATGAATATGAGTACAATGTATCCGCCCCGCACCAGATTAAACACAACGCCTGTCTCACTGCACTGTGCGGAGATCAAGCATCGCCCTTTTGGATATCACAAAAATATCACAGCATAAATGAGCAAATGTCAAATTAAAAGGACAGAGTTGTGCACACGTACCTGATGACATGTATGTATATATATATATATATATATATATATATTTAAAAAAAAGCTCCTTATATTCCTCCCATCGTTGCTCGCACCGCAGCTCTGGCTGTAGGCCCTGCTGTGTGTGTGTGTGTGTGTGTGTGTGTACACACACAGCTGCTCATTCACTCCAGCACGCAGCACGGCTGACGTCATTCAGGGTGCGCTCCCCTGATTCCGCGCGCATCACGTTCAGATGTTTGTCTCGTGCAAACATATATTAACAATAAAAGCAGTAATCGTCTCGTGCGGAGCTGGGTGTTTGTGTTTCATGGTTGTAGACTAGAAACACGTGAATGATAATTAGACATTAATAATAATGGCAACAACAACGATAAAAAAAAAAGGATGATAATAAATCAACTTTATTTATAAATCACTTTGCAAAACAACGTTTCAAAGTTCTTTACATGGTTTAACTAATGGTTCAAATAATAGAAAATGCAAAGACCCAGTAAAGGGTTTGTTTTCTCTTTTTATTTATTTATTATAACATCATAGATAAGATACAATTAAATAAGCCTTTATTGATCCCTAAAGTGTTAAATCCCTGTATTGTAGTAGCACAGGGGACAGACATAAATACAGATAAATAGAGAAAGTAAAACAATTATAAAAATCATTTATTGTAATTTATATATAGTATATATTATGTATTGTGTATATACGCAATACATAATAATTAATATATCACAAAATATAAATCAGTCCAACAGCGAGACAATGGAGAGTAGTGTTTGTGTGTCAGACACTGAACATTTGGTATGATATGAGATAGTAGATATATTTACATCCATAATTGAAAAGTTTGCAGATTAAAAATCATTTACGTTTTGCAATGTGTTATAATTTATAATTTATTGCCACCCTTAACCTTGTGGCCTCTGAGCTGCACTGGGTATTCCCGTCACTTCCAAGTTGACAATAAAATGTTTTAATTAACAATGGATCCCATAACTATATATGTGAAAGGGAAAGGTGTTGTAGTGATGAACACAGAGAATTATCTCCCAGCTCTTCAACTTCACTGTTTTGGTTCACTTAGAAGATTACTCATAGAGTGTAAAATAGTGCAGATATTGTTGTATAAGTTAAGGGCCCTTATTGTAAAAATAGGGATTTTCTTCGAGGAAATGATTGACATCTATAAAGTATGTATAGTAGAGCTGAAACAATTATTCGATTACCTGATTAATCGATCGACAGAAACTAACCATCTTTTATAATTGATGAACAACTTTGGATTTGATGCCTCTCTCTGTTTTTTTATCATTGTGAACCGAATACCTTTTGAGTTTTGGACTGTGGGTCAGACAAAGCAAAACATTTGAAGACCTCACCTCGGACTTTGGCTGTGATCGGCATTTTTATGGATTAAACGATTAACTGATTAATTCTAAAAGTAATTGGCAGATCAACTCATTATTTAAAAAAAAACAACCTTTAGTTGCAGCCCTACTCTGAACATGAAACATCTACCAGGGCTTAGTTCTGTATTTGTCCAAAGGATGGCACTGTAACATAAAAAGAAGGAGGGCAGTGCACCTTTAATGGTCTCCTCTCTCCTGTGTGGGCCCCCGAGCTTTCATCTGTTGGCTTCAATTTATTTCATCACACTATACTGCAGCTGATCTAATAGCATGTACATTTTGTTGTCACCTAAAGGGAATTTCTTGTCATGCTACAAATTGATGTACCTGTTTGTAGCCTTGGACAGTATTTGTGCTGCACAGTCAGGAGGAGTGTGTGAGCAGCATACAGACTTTTACTGATCACCACACTGGAGTACGTTTAAGCAGCAGATTGTGGATTTATATTTGGAAAAATGTGTTTTATGTAGAGCTTTGCAGACTTAATTTGATTATCACCGAAGGAACGAAGGAACGACGAAACCCTTTGATCCTTGAACACCCCGAGGTCACGTTCTGCACAATGCAGCTCGTTTTCACCCTCTATGCAATATGGAAACAGGCATGATGTGTTCTGCAGGCTCTTTTTGCATCTTTAGTATCGTAATACTCCCCAAAGGAAGTTCTCCAGCGTGCCTCGGCACCCTTCCAAACCCTGACCTCTGACAGCATCTCAAGGCTTGTGATACGAGCAGATGGATAGACGCGTCTCTTAAAGAGAGAATATAATCTCCATAAAGACTGGTGTCCTTCACCCCATCTGATCCCCCTCCTGCACTTACCCACCTTATCTTCACATCCAAGATGGTATCGATGCAATTTGAGTTCACTTAAATAAGACAGAAAACAATCAGGGCCTTAAATTAAGGGATGCTGTTGGGGGTTTAATTCAATCAAGACGGAGTCAGAGAAATTCTTTTCTGATATTGATCAGGGACTTGCGTCACTATTGATTTTCTCTGACATTTCCGAACTCCGACTTGTGTTCTGTGCTTCATTTGTGACATTTTTCTTTGTGTTTTACAATCCGCTTCTTTCATATTCCTCTGTCATCAACCGTACACAAGCTCACGCCAGAATGGCCAACACATCGAGTCCTATTTTTCTGGGACACGCAGTCTAAACCAGACTTGAGCGTGCCCTCATTATGAAGGTTTGCAACCCCCCGAGAGTGCCCGACCTGACCCCAAAAATGGCTCAATTGACTTTTTCCATCCGCAGTTATGTGTGGTGATGGGGAACCATGACATTTACATTTGCACCACTCCAATGTGATCCCTTGCTCGGCGCGAGTTTTTCGACACAGACTATAGCTCAAAAACGGGTCACAGGATCAAAAGTGTCTCTTGCCTGAAGGAGCCACTGAGTCGATCCTTTCCCATTTCTGCACCAAATGGTGTTTTCTCTCTTGCTCTCTCTCTCTCCTTCTATCTGTCTCTCTCACCAGTAACTTGCTGGAACACATTTAGATCCTGAGTAGAACTCCTCAGTGCCCACTCATCACTCTGCGTGGTGTTTGAAGATTACTACGCTCAGAGACATCCTCACTGGGCATCCAGGCAGCTTAGAGGCCAAAATCCATAATCCCTTACCCTTCATGGGAATTCTCCATGCACTTCAACATGCTGAAATACAGCCCCGCTGCAGCAGCCACTCATGGTCGAGGAACTACTGCAGCCGGAGGCCGAGATAGATGGATGACATGTCTCAATGAATGTGGGAGAAGTGGAGAGGAAGTTAGATTTAAAAATAAGTTATATACCACGGATAGTTTCTACCAAAGGAATCTAATCTAAAAGGATGTTTCTTCCTTGCAACCTATTTTTATTTCTAATGTATGTAGCACCCTACGCCAGTCCGTCCTCGTGCACTGGTAACTGTTTTATGTATACCATAATGGACCAGAAGACATTATTTACTGAAAATATGGGTACTTTGGTGGGTCTCAGCAGTTGCACAGCCTTTCTACCAGGCGTCTTAATAAAAATAAATTCCTCTGAGGCTTTAGTGCTTTATTAAAAAGCGTAAATAAATGTAGTTCCTTAATTTAGTAATCTGCATGAGCAAGTAATATGTAAAGTTCAGCTGTTGTAGCTGAAGGACCAGTGGGGTTTCATTTTTCCTCCTCTAGGCTACACTCTAATAATGCTTTGTAGTCTGCGCTGCTAAAACCGATGTAATAGCTTAGGGAGTTTGTTTTAAACAGGAAAGAAACAGGAATAATAAAAGTAATGTTATATTCACATTAGGTATTTTCTCATTATGAAAACATTTCTTTACCCTAAACCCTTCCCATCTTTTTCACCTGGACATATAAGCAGAATTGTGAGGAAAGACAAAGAGAAAAGGTCAGAGCAGGTTTTATTCAAACATCAGGTAGCAGAGTCACATATGTTGAACCAGTGGTTTCTGATTCTGCACCATCTGTGCACACATTTTTTCATTAGCAAGTGATTATCACAGGTTTTTTGTCAACTTTTCCAAAGCAGTTTGCAAGGACATCCCTGTCCCTCAGACTAATTACATTTGTCTATACCATGTTGAGCTCAAACTTGGACAAAATGTCAGCGTAAGTGCCCTTGGTCAGCGAGGAGCTTGACCTCTACCCAGCACTACCGGCCTAACCTGTATCCGAGCGTTGCAGCTTTCTCTCTCTCTCTCTCTCTGTCTCTCTCTCTGTCTCTTTCTCTCTCTCTCTCTTTCTCTCTCTTTCTCTCTCTTTCTCTCTCTCTCTTTCTCCCCGCTGTTTGGCATGCTTCGTGGCACCGAGCGCTGAGGGCAGAGCGTGTCACCGTGCTGGCACCGGCCTGAACTTATTCAAGGTTACTCTTTGATTTAATGGTGATGCATTTTTTAAAACCGCATCATCCCTCTCTCTCTCTTGCCACCGCGCCTAGTCCATCTCTGTCACAAACACTGGCTGTGCGTCTCACCTTTAGCAGTGGAAGCACCAGGAGAGGTTGTTTAAGATATAAATCAATGGCAAACGAAGCCCCGGCTCCGGTGCAGGCTGGCCCTGATTGTTTTACCTGCCAGCCTGTTTTAGAGGCAGGACGGTGAAGGAAAACTCTACTATATATTTAGACTGTGACATGTGAAAACGGTCTACTCATCATGTGGACAGCTTTTGGTATAGGCGCGTACAATTAACACTGACTGCGGAGCCTTGATGTTTTGATACATAACCAGGTTTTGTGGTAAAATGGAAGCCTCTGGGGATTTTCGCTGCACTTTTTTGGGATGTAAATAATGGAGAAAGGTATTTGTCTCGTATAAATAGCATCACCTACCTCTATACTTCAGTGATGTTTTTGACAAGGTGGTATTCAGTAATCATCACCTCTCCCTGGTGTTGTTTCAGTGAATATACACTGACAGCATTGTGTGACGAAAATAGATTTTCAACCAGTTGCTCTTTTTCTCTGAGGTGCAGCTGCTTGTGAACGGACCACACACACACACATACACACACACACACACGCACACACACGCACACACATTCAGCTGATCAGACAATATTTTCCATTTTTTCCGTTTCTTAACTGAAATTAAATCGGAGGTATTCAGGCACGAGAACATCGGTCTTTGTGTTGTGTGGCAGCCTGTTATGGATGGAGATGAGGATTTCTGATAGCATAAGAAAAAAAAAAAAAAAAGATGATAAATCACAGGATAGAAACGGGCCATATTCATGAGCCATGTAATCCTCTTATATCTCATGTCATTTTGAAAAATAAACACACCTTTTGACATCAATACTTGTGTGTCTGGTTTATTAAA
This sequence comes from Bovichtus variegatus, assembly GCA_943593645.1. Classification (NCBI taxonomy): domain Eukaryota; kingdom Metazoa; phylum Chordata; class Actinopteri; order Perciformes; family Bovichtidae; genus Bovichtus; species Bovichtus variegatus. The sequence continues at coordinate 3,504,187 of CALSCE010009506.1, forward strand.
GATACCTCTCACAAGAATTGGGAAACTGCATATTCACGTCCCCCGGCAAAAGAGCTAATGAGAAACCTGATGAGCAGAAATTAGTTTAACAAATGCAACTTAGTGCTAAGATACTGAAGTCAATGGAGGGACACTTATGTTCTGCGGGGAGGATTTCTAAGCATGGCTATGATCAGCTGTGTCGAGTAAAGAAAAAGCCTTTTTGGAACATTTTAACATCGATTCTTAAAACATGAAGCTTTTAAGAGCATTGCTCAAAACACCTACCGTTCCCTCGATACGTCTGCCTTTATGTCTTATAAAACTAATAATATCATACATTAACTTTTCAAATGATCAGTTTCATGAAACATAAAGTATGAATCCAGAAGAAATGTACCTCTCTCTCTAAAGGATAAACCATAGATTGTGTTTAAATTCATAGAGGATGGCGCCCAGCTCCTCTTATAATCTTATGATTTATATAGGGCTTGAACTAATTATTATTTTTATTAACCAATAATCTCTTGATTAGCTTTTAATTAGTAGTTGATTTATCTTTCAGTCCATAAAAGTTCAGAAAGTCTTGAAAAATGGCCATCACAATCCCCGTAGCCCCTGGTGACAGATTCAAATGACTTGTTTTGCTCAACAGTCCATAATCCGAAGATATTAAATTTACAACGATATAAAACGGAGAAAAGCGCCAATTTTAACATCTGAGAAGCTGGAACCAGATAATGTTTTGACACTTGCTTGACCTTTTGACCTGCTTGATAAATTATTTTTATGTACATATGACATTTATTGCATGTCCATTCGTCCTTTTTTCTTTATTTGAATTGAGGGTCTAAGGATAGAAAGGGTTGTATGCTGAACAGAGTGTAAAGCCATTTGATGCAAATCTTTGAATTTGGACTATATAAAGGAACTTGACTTGATTTTATTATTGTGGACAGAATATTGGATCTTTTAACTTTTTCATTAGGCAAAAATGCTGAATATATGCTGGTTCCAGCTTCTAAAGTGTGAGCATTTTCTGGATTTATCTTATCATAAATGGAATATTTTTGTATTTTGTCAGAAAAAAAGTGCTCCTTAAAGACGTCACCTTGAGCTATGCACTTTCTGTGCACTTTTTGTTTTTACGTTTTTGTAATATTTTAGACTTAGATATAGACTAGATATAGATTCTGATGTTGACCAAACAATTAATTGAAAGGAATAATCAACTAATTAATTTATAATGAAAATAATAGCTGTTAGTTGCAGCCCTATAAATAACTGAAACAATTAATTGATAAGAAAATTAATTTTTTTCAATTGACAAATAGGTTTAGTTTCAGTACGGCATTGAAATATTGACAAATAATATAATTGTATAATTATACACATTAAAAGTCACTGGGTCAATATAGCACTGAAGTAATTCTGGGTTAACTTTACACAGTACCCATTGATAGAAAAACCCTTCGGTTACCAATCCAACCCAAGACAATGGGCTGTTTTTACCCAGTGTAAATGTTATTTTTTATATTACTGTTGTGTTATTTACCCAAACTAAAATATGGCAATTTTGACCCAGTGTTAGACATCGAGCTCAAGTTGTAGCTCAAAACTGTGACAGATGTGTTGTTTGAAGAAGTGCTAGGGTAGAATATGTGGTATAATAACCACACTTACTGTATATATATTTCCAGTTTGGGTTTGATTGGTGAACTAATGGATTTCTACCTATGGGTGCTATTAGGTAAAGTAACCCAATATTGTGTCTCTTCTATAGTGACCCAATCACATATTTTTAGTACGTATGAATGCACAAGACACTGTAACTCAAACTGTTGAATACCTAAATATTGGGATTCTGTGACCTCAGTAATTGTGTTGTTATTTATTGTAGTTTGATAACAGTGTTCCTGACACTCAACAAAATCCTCACAGTCCATTAAAAAAGTGTTGCCGCCTGATACTGTGAAAACGGCTCTTGTCTTCATATAATGTGGTAAAGAGTGGAGATTTGTGCATTTGGTGCTAAAAGCAGCCGAGACATCCAGCTGACAGATATTTGAAAGCCGCCTAATTTCTTTCAGATTCATGATGAGCTGAGAAGCATTAGATCATAGATGTGCAAACAGCAAAATGGGAGAATTAGACAGCCGCTGCTGTCAGCCATTATCCAGTGCAGTAAGAATTGACAGCGTTACGATTCTAACATCCATTAGAGCAATTAGCCGCGGCATGCAGGTGCCCTGCATTTCAGTCTGCGAGACCTTTTTTTAAAAGCCTCAAAATGTTCTTAATTATCAGAAACTTCCAAAGACAAATATGTATACCAATTGTATTATAAGCAACGGGATAGAATTAAATAGAGCGTAAACTTAATTTCAGGTTGCCACAATTTCATTCGATTCATATGGGCTTAATAGTGTTGTTAATTTTCCTGCATATTTAGGGGTGAAGTGTTCGTACCTGGTTATGTCTGGGGGGCATTAAGTCTGACTAATGAAATGACTCTATCCTCTGTGGCGTTTTAATCTATTCACTGGGAAAGTAATTGACAAGCCCACAGTATGTGCATTAGGATAGCTCCGGCACCAAAGGACAGCTGTCACTAAAGCAATTAAAATGACAAAGGTTAATTAATTCTCTCCAGTTTTTACCTGATATGAGACATTCACAATGAGTGAGTTTTCATTTCCGGGGAGAAATAGTGTTTTGAGGAGAGTAATTTATTTGGGATTTAAAAACTAAAAAAAACACCAGCCGTTGTCTGATAGAGCCTTTAATATGTCAATACCTCACACAAAACTGTGCCCCAGGACAGCTTCAGCCTCAGATTTGAAATGAATTCTGCAGCAGGACATGATCGGAAATGACAATTGCTTGTTGTTTTTTTTTTTTAATGTAAGATACCTTTTATTTCCTGTAGCTTGTTCCTGTTCCAAAATGTGATTCGTTTATAAATAAGGCTCGTGAGGATGTTTAACATTTCATTTGAACAAACGTCTGTGGGTGGGGGGAAAAAAACAAAGCTCTACATTTTCTCTGCTGTTGGGGGTCAAGCGGATGAAAACCAAGACGCAAATAATTACTATGCCAACCACCTCTGACACCACGAGAGCAGAACCCAAGAACTTTCTAATCCACCTAAATGTCAAAGCAACGTTCGCAGCCCTCGCTCCGTGTGAATCTCCACAGGCTGCCAAAAGGCCAGTGGTTAGTCATCTGTTTACTCCTGCAGCTGCTGGGTGTCATTGGGACTCTGAAGGAGAAATCCCATGATTCTCTCTGCCATTTCTGACAGCTCCCGCCCAGACCACATTAATCAGGGATTGTGGCGAGCTAAGGGATAGACGGCAGGCATGAATGGCTCCAGCCCAACTGAACCGAGGGAGAAGATCTGGACCCAAAGATAACTTAGACGTTCAAACACTGCCGGGTTGTAATGCTGTCGCTTTCGTTCACACATAAACGGGCAGCTTCTTCGAGGGAACGGCTCGTTTTTTTCTTGTTGCCGGGTAAACTAGTGCTTTGAAATGAACATCATTTAAGAAAATGTTGGCTTTTAAGAGGCATCCAACTCCCACTTGTGTAAATTACTCTCCAAGATAGAGATTCACATCTGAATTTAGGTTATTAAATATTTGAGATTGGTTTGAGTTTAATTTCTTGCGTTTTAATTAGATAACTCTACTTTCTCCATCCCCTCTGTTTAATCGTTAAATTGAGTTGTATTCAAGGTACAATCAGTGATCTCAAAGTTAACAAAGATTAGCCCAAAGCGCTAAAAGCCAGAACATAAAATTGGAACCTGCAGGCACTCCCAAAATGATTGACAGATGTTTTAATAAAGAGACTAATACTAGACTTAACGAATAAATCTAAGGTATTAAAATTTCCAAATGCGAAGAGCTTTAAATCTGAGAGTCAAAATCAAACAGCATAATAACTGCAATTACTTTTATATTTGAAACACACAAAATGCTGATTTAAAAAAAAAAAAAAAAAATCTTTTTTCAAACTCTTAAACCTGCAGTAATGAATATGTCTGACAACTTGTGTACTTTCAGCAGATACATTAGTTTTTATTTAGTGTTGTGTTTCTGGCCACCTGGTGAATGGAAGTCAAACATTCACGCTCCGTTGCTTCCCACCAACTCCTGAGGGAAATTATCAGCCTCCTTAGCTGCTAAATGCTCCAGTATGTTCACCGGCTAGTAGCTAACGTTGTCTTTTCTGTGCTGGGCAGGTACAGTGGGTTTGCCAGAGCTTATTCTGTAAAAAAAAAAAAAAAAAAAAGAAAAGAAAAGCTGCCTGCTGCTGCTGGATTGTTGCTGATAAGAGCAGTGAGAGTGATTCAAAACCGTGACGTTGTGGGCCATAAAAACCAAAACAAAAAGCTAAAAGATGTTAAAACGCTCTTCACACTCAGGTGATAATTACGTGTGGGTCTCTCACGCATTTCACATTAGGCAGTCATTTTATCCACTGTTAAAACATTGATTAGCTTTAAGTTATATCTGTGAATACATCCGTACATTAATAATTTGGCTTTAAACAGTACACAACATAGTGCTTTGCCCTCAGATGACATCAGTCAGGGAACAGATCCATCTCTCAGTAGCTCTCACACCCAAACACTTGTGTGCCAGGCTGTTTACACTTGTAAGATTATGTGCATAATGAGGCTGCATTGTTTCGGCAAAGTGCTGCTTTAATTCTTTGAAGCTGAACAAACTGTCCCTGGCACATTTGGGTAGGGGTGGAGGGATATCAAAGTTACTTTATTGAGATGAAAGAACTGGCCCAAACAGCAATCTGAGACATTAGTCATTCCTTCTTCTCGATGACAGAAACATGCTCTCAATTTACGAGTCAGGTGCTTCCAGTGATTTCTGCCAGCCTTGTTCCTCCACATCATAAATTCCTCTTTATGCTCACTCATCCCACAGGCAGACCCCTATTCTTTGGCCTGCCTTGTCAGAAAATACACCCCGTGTTGGCATATTGGATGTCGTCCAGGCTGCCATTAGCAGTTACTGTGTTGCGTATACCATAGCCTACACTTTGACAGAGCACTGAATTTAAATAGACAGCAGTGATTGCGCCCCTAGGTGCACATTTGTGCTTTTTTTTTTCTTTTTTTTTTTTTTTTTTTTTTTTTACAGGTTTTTACATCGACACTTTAATTCCTTCTTTCTATGGTGTTGACTCTGCAGAGCTCCCACTTACAATGTGTTCATTCCCCCTAAATGCTTCATGTGGAGCCACTGGCTCCCAATTTATGTAATGAAGGTTTAATAGCCAATTGGAACATCCAATGTCATTAACAGCCAGTGTTAGTCTCATCCAGAATTTCTTTTTTGATAACCAGAGGTGCGAACGTTAGAAAGGTGGAATATGTGATTAGTACCCGCTGTTTAGTGTCCTGTCTCTTCTAGGAGCAGGAAACCACCTTTTACCACATCTCCCATTTTAACACCGTTTGTTCTGTTTCAGCCTTTGTAGGATGAACTTCCATGTCTTCAGCTTGTTCTGATATCTATTTTTTAAACACTTTCAAACACTTTTAACCTTGTTTTTCTCTCATCATCCAGCACTTTTTTAAAATATGAATAATTACCCCAGTGTGTGCAGTTATTTTTGGATACTGGCGGGGCAGTGTGTCTCTGACACCTCTTACGACTGTCTGCTTGTCAGTGATGGAGGAGTTGAAGTGTATTATAATGGACTTGTTGTAAGTCACAAAAATAAGAGCATGTCTAAAATGAAAGTGCAGGACTGAGAAAACAGGAACACAATTTAATTTAATTGAATTTTTTTAAGGAGCAGTGCAAAAAGATGATCTTCTGTATCTCTGTTGTGTTGTGTCTTCTGCAAGTTTTATTTATTTATTGCAACATGTACTTGCTTATGTTTGATCTGATTGGAGCCCTCCATTGGTGTCATTTGCAGTGGCCTTGAAACTGCTAACACAAAACACAAAATTGAAATAGAAGTACTTTGTTTTTTTTTTCTTTTCCTCCCGTGACTTGATGAATATTATTTCTGACAGCTGCAATAACATGAAAATACAGATGGACGTTTTTCAGTTGTTCACCACATTCGGCTCATGCATGGACATGGATGAGATTCCAACAACAATATCAGAGATGTATCTTCACTCTAACAATCACACTGCAGAAAACAACACCACTCAAAATATGTTTGCTTTTTCCATTATGCCCTCTAATGCATACTGACAGATTCTTCTTATTTGCATTGACATTTACGTGTTTGCAATGATTACCAGAGACTGATTGGAAAAGACAGAAAGCATGATTGAGACGGAAATGCACTATCAACATAAACAACTAAATTAGCAGGAGAAAACATTAATAAAAATGTTTTCTAGTCTTTGTGTGGAACCCACAATATTTACATAAATACAATCAGCATATTTTTACGGTTGGCTTGAGAATTTCCTTTCGATGTAAGCAGCTATGCATATAATATGAGTATTGCAAGCCTATAAATGCTTCCCTAAATGCTCTCTTAATGACCTCGGGGTAGATCTGTTCATTGGAGCAATATCAGTCTTGCGTCAAGGATATGTTAGCTGTAATAATACCTGTCAACGTCTCAAGTTTAAAGTGTCTCCACTCCATTTTCATTCAAATAATCTGACATAGCTCATGACCCGACAGCCTGTCTCAGCGTCTTTTTTTTTTTTTTGTCTTCTTTTTTTTTTAGTCCTCGACTGGTCATGTGATCACCCGGTGGGGAGGTAGGGGGTGTCACTGTGGTAGTTGTAATCTGGACACACCTTCTGCACCAGCTTGTAGTCGGTGCTGTAGAAGGTGATGAAGATACAGATGACTTTAAAGGGCTTGGAGCACAACCAGGACACGTGGCTCTGGGTCTGCTCTTGCGGGCAGCTCTGCGAGGGGTCGTGGGCACACAGTGAGGTCCTGGTTCCCTTCTCCACCTTCTCGTACTCCACCCTGCAGTTGAACAGCTTGTTGTCCTTGGTCTCCAGAGCCGTCTGCTGCTGCTGCTGCTGCTGCTGCTGCTGCTGCTGGTGGTGGTGATGGTGGTGGTACTGCTGGTGGACCTGGAACTCCACAGCTTTGGTCGGTGGAACGAGTCCCACGGACACGTTGCCCTGTCCAGTCGAGTTGTGGCGGAAGTAGACACTGAATGTCCCGTTACCGTGATCCACGATTTTGCCAGTAATGAGAAGGTTGAGCTTCACCGTCTTGATGTTGGAGTGGAAGTCGCCCCAACCGAACATCTTCTTGAACTTGCCGGTCTTGACGATGGGCCTCCGTTTTGTCCTGGATCGAGGGTCGCGGGGGTTTGAAGTGTTGTAAAGCCAGTTCCACTGCTCCTGTTTAGAGAACGAGTCCGCCTCGTCGTAGCTCAGATCCAGAGAGGTGAAGTTCTCTTTGCCATAGAGGGTCTGGGACAGCAGGCGGCTGATAGAGACAGCCTTGCTGCTTTCAGTCCAGTAGGTCTTCACTTTGGATTTTGAGCTTTCTCTCAAGGCTGAGTTTCCTGAACTCGGTGAATCAGCACTGGTCACCTAGAAGAACAAAGAAAACAAAATGACCGTTACGGAAAAATGTCAACTGGTAAGCATTCATAGAGACCTTATACCCCCGCCAAGGATGCACACATTTTCTAAAAATGCACCTCCGAAACTGCATCAAAATATATGTTGTTACAGACATGGGACATACACACATTCTGTTTAGGAATATTAGCTTTGTATACGGATGACCACCTACTTACAGTATATCCATTCGTATTAAACTGTCCTTCCAAGTAAAACTACAGCGTCAGTCGTTTCAGGAAATGATCAAAAACAACATATGTTTATGTTCAAGTGACAAAGCAGCTGTAGGAATTATGATTCTTGTCCATCGGGAACATGAGAGGAAACAGTAAAAATAATAACCACTTGTAATAATCAAACTATGACGAGAAAGTACCCCTGAGATTAACAAGTCATTTTAAATATTTTCCCCCAACCATAACCAAGTTACCAACGAAAGAATTGTTCATATAAATCCATCATTTTGATAAAATCTTGTTGCAATCGCACAAAGTTTTAGAGCGTTAACCCAGTTCTCAAATTAGTTCATGTCTCTGGATATTTGGTGATTATCTCTAGGAACAAATAGTTATCTAAAAATGGTATGTTCCTAATTTGGTAAGAAATCTAGTGGAATATGCATGTTATGTGCAAATTCAATTCAATGTCAGAAAATCTTTTTAGAAACATACGGTGGGGCCTTTGTCAAAAGCATTTTCTGTGATTAAAACAGAAAGTTAAAAACTGCAAAATGAATTAACCCTGCTCAAAATTAGAGAAGTGTGTAGCCTCGGTGAACCAGACCAGTATCCTTTGGAATTATGTCAATTTCAAAAACTTTCACCAAATTATTTCCATAGCAGGAAACAATGTAGTATTCATTTGGCGACTGAGTGGTGGATGTTGGTGGGTGTAGCGTGTCCGACTTCTTACGATTAATGTTGGCCGCTTTCTGTTTATTTGCTGGAAGCAATCTTTCCTTAACCTTGCGTAATCCAGGTTTTTGAAGAATTGTCCGACATCGTCGAACATTCTGTCTGGCATTAGCGTTGGTTAGACACGTGCGTGCTGAGCGCTTCCTGCTTCAAATCTGATGACACGTTTGTGGGATATCCTGCTAACTACCAAACGGGACCAAAAACAATCTCCTTTGCAGCAGTAAGAAAACACCAACAAACTTTATCCATCCAAAAGCAAGTCGGCACCTCAAACGGAGTTAATGCCGAAACCAACTCTCTCAGTGTGCGAAACGTCTTGTGCGGATTCATCCTAATCAAGATTAAGGGTATTCCTGCCAAACATCGAGAGGAATGAAGCGCTTCTTGGGTGCAGACATGATGCAACAGCCGACTATTACCTGCTGAATGTGGCCTGAACGGATGATTGATGATTCATTCTGTGTCTCTCCTCTAACAATCACACAGATGAGAGAGCGAAGATTCCCCATGCACCCCACTGAGGCCCGTGACAGTGATGTCCAAACCCCGGCCGAGGAACGTGACAGCAGATCTATCTGGTCGAAGCGTTTACATTTTCCACCCCCGCCCCGCGATCGATACTCTGAAAATAAGGTCTTCTCTTATTCAGAAAGTTCACTGAATGACATTGTAGCACTGTAGCCCAGAGGGTGTGTGGAGCTCTCACTATCACTGTTGTAGGAGTTGCGATCTTTCTCTGAAGTACGCGTTCATTTTATGCACTCAGCTTCAGAGTGGAGGAGTTTAAAAAGATGGCCTCTAGTTGTTTTTGAAGAGTCCTTGATGATGAACGACCTGATGTGAATGAACCGTTAGTGGCATTGTGGAGACTTTGGCTTAGTAGCTGTTACATCTCTCTCCCTCCCTGAAAAGGCCGACATAACCTGAGCATATTTTAAAAGGCAACATGATACATGGAGTCTAATTGAAGCCTTTTCAAACCTAGAAAACGTTTGGAGATCAAATCTTTGCAGCCGGTTGGTTGTATAAAAGAAAAAAGAAAACTGCAGGACCTTCAGTGCGGAATGATTGTCATGACGAGGAGAAGAGAAATATGAATTTCAGCAGTTTCCTTGCGCAGTGGGGCAGTTAAACTGTATTAATGAACACCTCCTTTTGTCTTCCATTGCTGGAAACAAAAGTCTGTCATGTTGGCCTCACCGGTGATGTATTGTAAAAAGATAAAGTGAGTGTGAGGAAAGGGAGGCTTCCTGTTCAGGATTTATTGGCACCATTATAGTCAAACATAAAGCTCCTTAGGATGTAAAAGTTCAGTGAAACAGTGTCTTATAGACTATCAGCCAAGCAGCTATACAGTCGATTACGACATTGTACATTATATAGTCTTTACTCTCGGGTTTAATGATATTTCAGGTTTCAGCTTGCTTGCTCATATTCATTTTAATGGTACAAATAAATGCATTTTTATAGGTTAACACAGCAGCTAATGTAAGCTAATGGTTACTGACGCAACATTAACATACCCTCAGATTGTTATACACATTCTGTGTTGCAAGGTCAAAAATGATGTTATGGAAAAACTAGTGACCTTCTTTCCAAATACATGTACAGGTTTTGGTTAGATGGATTTCTAACACTTGATCCCTCGCGAGTTTAAACACAAATTCAGTTTTACATGTTTCCAATAATCATTTAAATGATCTTTGACCTGTAATCCAGACTCTAAGCCCCATTTATTTTTCAAGGATATTTCTATTCTGAGTTGTGAAAAGACTAGTCTCTAATGATCAAATGAAATATAATTTCTGTAGTGCAGTAATTACTGATGCTTCTCAGTAACTGGGTTTCAGTCTCAATGGAGTCCCGAAAACCAGATCAAGGGATATTAGGAAACTGCTTTGAGCTGGTTTAAGTGACTGTCAGGCTAATTAGTGACAGCGTCCGTGTGTCTGCGTGTCTGTGTGTCTGTTTGGATTCAACATTTAAAGGTATTAAATGTAAAGAATATTTCCTAAACAATTCAAATCCGAGCAGGATTACGACTCCGATGGTTCAAGTTTGATCATTGTGTCAACCACGAAATTAGATTGCCTTCAACAGTGTGTTTTTCAAAAAAAGGCACCATCATTTTTTCCCGCGACTTCATGTCATGAATAATTTTGTAAGAGGAGGTGTCACTGGGATTTCTTCACTATTTTCTCCCGAGATTATCTGAGTTGCGTGCCCAGTCATCATCAGACCGAAGTCCTGGTTGTTGTGAGGAACTCGCTCTGTTGTCGCCTGCGCTATGTATGGGTCCCCAAACTGTGACATGCAATTAGCTTTCATCTAAAGCACCTGACAGTCTCTGGATTAGAGCACTCAGAGGCACATTCACAGAGACCCCACTTCACGGATTAGAGCCCAACCTGTAATCCAGCCCGGGGAGATTAAGCAGATCAGAGGCAGTCCTGACTAAAGCAACGTTTATATCCAGAACACCCCGACTGACTGCACCAACACTCAGAGGGCCAAGATTTACCTCTCGCCGGCTTCAAAAACATGCAAGCCAGGCACAAAGAGAGAGAGACACAGTGTGTGTCTCTCTGTGTGTGTGTGTGTGTGTTAGATGCATGAATGTGCTTGAAAGAGATACTGCAGAGAGAAAAGAGGGAAACTGCTGTAGGATAAAGGACAGGAGAATAACAAACATGGCAGCGAAAAGGTCAACAGTCACACTTAACTTAACAGATATTGGTTTGGGGATTTATTGAATATCAAACTATATCGTCCACAGCTAAAGGTGAGATGTATTTTGCACTTAATTGGCTTTATTTAACTGTGATGTATTTTATAAATGTATATTGTATTTTAATAGTTGTTCCCCATCCTTTTTGGTTTATGGCCCCTTTAAGGGATGCAGTACCTTCTTACAACCGTTTTTCACAGGTTGTGTATGTCTATGAATTGTGAGCAGTTTTTTTAATACTTTTTAGTGATCAGATAAAAAGATCACATTTTCCAGTATTTCAACATTTGAGAAAAATCTGAATTTTCTTTTAAGATTTTAATGCAAAACTTTATTTTTTCTTTTCAAGACAACAAACATCTTGTGACTGAGTGGAACTACTACAGTGGTTTTTGCTAATTTCTGTGAAGTCAAAAATCAGCACACTGTACTCTCAACTAATTAAATTTACCAGAGTGATGGTTTGATCTAAATGAAATCTTCCTCAGGCATTAATATAGAGCTGAAACAATTTGTCGATAAGTCTACACCTATATGCAAGAGTGAGTGGATGCTGCTTTTCTTTGTGATAGTAACTTAAATATTATTGGGTTATGGAATGTGGGCCAAAACAAGTCATTTGAAGACGTCAACTTGAGTTTTAAGAAAATATAAAACAACTTTATTTCTGGCGTTTTATAGACCAAACTGTTTATCTATTAATGGAAAGGAAATGATCTGCAGATTAATCAATAATGAGATAAATCAATTTGAAGCTTTAAAATAGACATAAACACACCCATCACTCAGGTGGTTGTGATCTGCATGATTAAGATCCGAGCTACTCTGAGTCGACCAATCAGAGCATAGCTGAATGACACTGATAGAAGAAAAAGCTAGAAAAGATAAAAGCACTTTATAATAACTGATTGTGATAAGGCTCATATACAAAAACACTATTATTATGAAGATGTAGAAATGTGTATAGAAAGTATATTACTTTCCCAAAATGGTTTGAATAGAAAAAGAAGTACAAACTTGCAGTGGGCCAAAATTATTAATATTACAAAAAGGAAGATACAGTGAATCATGTTCACTCTTGGGAGATGCATAAATTATCTAAAAAAAGGATACAATACCAACAGATATTTACATTTCCAGGCGACCATTGGTTTCATATTCAAATACAAAATGAAAATCATCAAACTCTTAAAGATAAGTCTGGCGATATTCCCATAACAACACTAAAACCAACAATGAATTGATCCAACTGTTAAACTATTAAAAACACATCAATGAGCCACTCTGTTGCACTGGGTGACCCAATAACCCGTGCGCCTTCATTACCACGAACATGCACGCTGTAGTTTATTTTGAATCAATCGCACGTCCTGCTGCTGTCAATACTCACTAGAGCACAACGTGTGTATTAATCCGCCCCTGAAAGTAGTTTCCAACAAATGCACTATTTACTCCTGTTTGAGTAATGTTTGCTAGAAAAAAAGTATAAAAACTAAAATGCCAAGTTGGAGATTTATTTTCTTTAATTAAAGTATATATGTGTGACCTGTTTTATAAAAATGTAAGTCTTCAGTAGGAACCGATGGGCTTGAGGCCGAGTGCCGAGAGTCAGGAAGCCGGAAAAGGTTTTTTGGTCTTTTCACGGGATTTGTTGGTAAGATAAGAAATATATAGGAAGCTGCTCAACAAGTTTACATGATTTGTGCAATGGTGAAGGCTAGAACTACTGTGCTCCTTTTTTAAAGACCCGCTGATGTGATTTCATTAGTGTGTGTTTCACACAAGTAACATTCTTGTGTCAGGTCAAAACTTTAGCTCAAATTTAAAGGTTGTGAAAGCATCTTTTCTCAATCAGCTATAAGCAATTGGGCCCTATAGATTGTCTTCCAAAAGTTTGAACAGTTTTGTTTATTTCAGGAGAGATTTTCTGAATTTGTTTGAGCTCTTCTAACAGGATTATAGCCAGCAGGGCCGAGTTGGAAAACGTGGTGTCGGTTGTTTTGTTTTTCTGCTCATGTTGTCAGTCTGGTCAAACCTGATGAAGCAGACCAGCTGAGTTTGTGACTGTTACACTCTAGTAGTATAACTAAGGCTGTTTTCTTCTGAACTTTACCTTTGATTGCACATACGGGCATATTTATAATATATAATGTTATGGAAAATTACGTGAGGATTGAAACCCAAGTTTTCAAGGGGCTTTAAAAATATTACGTAAAAGCAAAACAATCTGTCTGTTTTCATCAGCTTTAAAGGTGTACTCCAGAGATACACTCACATACAGGGGACTCAGATTTAGAAAAAAGATACAAATCGAAGCAGTACAACGCAATTTCAAATGCTAAAAATTGTATACGCTAACTTACAGAAAGTCATATCGTTCAAATGCAGCAGTGTAAAAAAAAATAAATAAATTCAATTTGCAATACATATTAAATATAGTGTTTGCATTCAAAGATATTCAAACATATCTCCAAATCATTTTTAGAGGCTTTCATTTCGTGGCTCAGAGTTATTCCAACTTTTCGACCTGCAGTTTGTTATGCAGGAGTCTCCCAACCCCTCAAAACCCCATTTAACTGTGTGTTAATATTAATTCCGGTGTATGAGACAGAATCCCTCAACAAGATAACACAAACAGCATCGGTATGCAAAAGTCCTTTAGGAAACAACTCTCAAGATTGCCAGATGCAGCATATAGGCAGGGTGTTGGACAAACCTAAATGCTATCTACTCTTGGCGAGGCTGTGATAAGGCGCAGGCGTCCGCTCTTTGAAACAGGAAGATAAACAACCCCGGCTTCCCTCGGGAGCTCGGAGGATATTCTATGGGCTGGACCCTGGAGCGGCCAACAAATTCCACCTTTAATAGAACCGTCGGAGGAGCCAGATGACTCGGCGGTGGGCTGTACACAAAACCTTGCGAATGAAGAATGAAAGTGTGTGTCAGTTTTCATTTACCTGAATGCTTCGGCTGCTGTGACTGCTGTGTGGGGAGGATTCGTGAGTGCGACAGACCTCGTTTAAACAGAGAGACGGGCTGATGGCACATTTGGGCTGCCACTTTGCAAGTCTTGATTGGATGGTGTGTGTGTTCAACGTTCAGAAATTAATAGAGTTGTTGTCCTTTAATGTTGTTTTTTATTTTTTTTGGTGTGCATGAATACCACACTGCAAGAGTTTTCGGATTTATTTGCTTCTTTAAAATGTACCGTATTAAACTGATGCTCTTAGCCAGAGAGGATTAAAGCGTGAGGAGCTGTTTTGGGGTTAGAGTTTGGCTCAAGGACATGTGGCTGTTGTGGGATCAAACCCGTGACCTTTCGGGTCTGACATGGTCACTGTAACGTCTCGCTCCACCTCCCAGTAAAAGCATATTTTAATCTAATTCATGACCTTCAGATTCCATGAATCACAAGTGCTTCTACCACAGCACTCGAGTTCCTGAAGCAAATACATTGGTTTATGAAATGTTCCTCTAGACAGGAAGGCAGGTTAAGAGTCCTCAGTGTGTTGATGCCGAGTATTTTCCAACTGTGGACTTGGGATATGATTGTCGTCATACTCATTTACAGGGAATTTAACTTGTCTCGCCTTGTGAGGTCCCCCCGTAGTTGAGCTGATGGATCAACTAAGGGCATTTAACTCCGCTTAGAGTTTAGGTCTATACTCTCCCAGTGATATCAAAGTGTTACCTGAGGGGGGTCAGAGATGATGACAAATCACAAAGTGTGTCAAGACATCACAGGCAGCTGTGGATGGAGTCGAGTCCCATCTCTGCAGCACCGCTTTGAGAGGCCAGGGCACAATTATTACCATGACTTCTGAGGAGGATAAATACTATACGCGGACAGACTGCAGGATATTAGAGCAGGGGCAGTTTGAAGACGAAGGAAGAGGAGGAGGAGGTAGGGGGGGGGGGGGAATAAAAAAAACTAGCCACCAGTTTTTCAACTTACCCAGAGGAAAAATGCATAATCATATTATTTCACACACGACTTGGTTCAAAGGCGGCCAAAATAAGTTTGTGAGGTTCCCATGGGTCTGTCAATCTGTTGAAGGAGCTGCAGGCGAAAGCTTAGGATGCACCGAGTACGAAACAATTATGATCATCCCATTAAAGCATAGCGAAGCAATTTGGCAGCCCAGTCTGGGTAAAAAAAAAAAAAAAAAAACAACACTCCCATCAAGTGATGCTATGAGATCAACTCACACTACCATGATGCTATTGTACATATAACTCACACACTTGATGATTAATGTTTGTCTTTATATTGAGACAATAAAGGAATCCATGTACGTTAATGTTATTGCTTCTGAAATCGAAGAATCCTTGTTGTTCCTTCAAAGCAGGAAGGCTCCGTAAAGTAAAAAAAAAAAAAAAAAAAAAGGGGGGGGGGGGGGGGGGGGGGGGGAGGAAATGATTAGTGCGCTTAGTCAGCTGTGAAATTGAGTTTATGGTTTTCAAGACGGTGAATTCAATTCGATAATGGGTATTAAGTTGTAGAGAATAATTAATAGTAATTGACTTCTTTCCATCACTATGCAAATTAAACACAGATAACACCACGGGAGCTTTTTAAGGCCAGTCAAGTTTGTGGGGATTAAGTTTATAGAATTTTTGTTGGAGAGAGGAGTGGCTCCTGTTCTGCTTTGATTGCTTTGTTGACAGATTTATCAGCGGGTGAGGGGTTACTGTCTTTCCGAGGATTAAAGGAATTGGGTTGTCACAAACTGTCAAGGCATTGAGTTAGGAGCATTCTGGTATGTTTGTCATAATGGGCTCAGGCTGTTCTCCACCGTACTGTCAGATATATTCTTATTGAAGTGTGTCTGTAAATGGGAGAGAGGAGGGAAGATGCAAAGGAGGGACTGAATGGATAGTGCTGAGGGAGAAACATCCAGCAGGATTGTGTGAGGGTGGATTTGTCAAGATGCAGATTTGGATTTGGGAAGCTTGTGTTCACACTGACATTTGTTCATTCATGACGATATTAAAGAGTCAATGCATGGAGCGGTTAAAACCTGGTTTGTGGAGGTGAGATTTGTCAAAACAGGAGTCAAATGTAAAGAAAACTATTTAAAAACATGCCTTTAATCCACTATAACACAAGTGAAATGTGTCTGAAATCAACAAAAACGACATTTAGCTTTACATTGTCTGGGACTTTCACATCATAGGACTGCAACTGACATCTTGCAGGAATAAATTCTGACTAAAATCCCGTTTTTACACTTCAGACACTAAACTCAAACTCACGAATCCAAATTGCTGTTCACGCACATTCTTTGATATTCCTGTTAAAAGACATTAATCACCAAAACAGTAGTGATATAACATGAAAAAAAAAAAAAGGTCCAATGACAAAAGACATTTAACTCACCAGAGAGACGACCGGCAGCAGCAGAGCGGCAGCCCACAGACATGTGGTCTTCATGCCTCTTTGTGGAGCGTCCCCCCTCATGTCAAACTGTCCTTGATCTTCTCAGCCGCAACAAAATCTCCCTCTGACTGAGCCGGGATGAGCTGCACAACTTGTAGGAGAAATATAGGGTGAGGAAGGCGTTCCTGAGGCGGGAGAGCAGAGATGAATCTTCTCAGGCTCATTCAGGAGGGTCAGATGTCTGCCGTTTAAAAAAGCTTCAAGTGTCTACTGGGGGGATTTTTGATGCACGGTTTGGGCTGTGGTGAGAACCGAGGTGTTTGTACATCTGAGTGTCAGTGTGGAGGGATGTTTTATATAGTGCGCTTTGAGCTTCAGAGAGAGAGAGAGAGAGAAAGAGGGGGGGGGGGGGGGGGCGAGGGTGGGACAAATAGAGAGAGCGAGGAAAGGGGGAGGGAGAGAGAAGAAAGGGGAGAGCAGAGAAGGAGGTTCACATTATAGACTTTTGAGAAGCAACTTTTCTTTTAACAACGTCAGGGGCTGACATCTAGTGGCCGTCAGCTGCCGTGCCCCCCCACCCCCCCCTCCCCCTCTTACCTCAGATGCTGTAAACATCATGAGATACATGAAGCTGCCATGATGATCTCATGTTGAGGTGGCGCCAACTAGTCACAGCTTTCAACAACAGCTTGTTCTCTGAAGCGGACCCCAAAAAAGGAAAAAAAAACATTTAGTCCTCTTTATGTCTACATGTAGTGTAAAACCTGGAGAGGACTCGTAGTATTTCGTTGTCATATTGACAGGCTTCTTCTGATCCTTTCTCTCATCTGATCTCTCATAACGTGCATAAGTAAGTGATTTATTTAGGTAGGGTTATTAAAGTTGTTATGCCAAATAACAAAGCTACTATATTCTCTGTTTAAGTCAAATTTAGCTTTATCAGGGCAACAAACAAAAATTACTTATTAATATTAAATAGATTAATTAAATAAATAATAATAACTATTATTATTATTATTATTATTGTTATTATTAATAATGTCTAATCATTTAGGAATTAAATGTGTGCTGGATAAAGTAATGCCATGCATTTGTGATAATAGCTGTTTTTATACCTATATGCTTTAATACACCTGTTAAAGAGGACTTCAGCTATTTATTATAGGTTGGTGGTCTTGCTAGAGACACATTTAAACAAAGTAAAAAAACGAAGAAGTGGAGACTGACTTTTTGTTTCTTAAATAGGTCAAGCTTCAAAAACACCGGATCCTACACTTCCCATGATGCAAAGCGAGAGCATCTTTTGTTAGACCCTCCCTGCCTGGTAAGCATCCACATCTTTAAAACTCCATGCCATCAGTTTGTCTTCAAGCCCACAATGGCTCCACTAATGACATTTAAGTAACTTCATCCGACTTGACAAAGCTCCTCCAGAGCCGGAGAAGAGTTAATACTATTGTTTTTTTATGGATGAGAAGAGCACACAACTAACTAATGAGTGTCGCAGAGAAAAACAGTAACAAAGGAAAAGGAGAGGCTGTCTGCACACTGACATTTCCTCGCTCCTGAACATGTCATCTTTTGCCTGACATGTTGCATCAGGCAAAAGATGTTTGCAAAGGTCCTTCCAGGTCATAATGTCGCACCAATAAAAAACTTGGGAGTTTGTAAAACTCGATGTTACGTACAAACTCTGCTTTTCCTTTCTTACTAAATGAACACCGACACGCAGAATCAGTGTCCCTAAAGTAAGCTTAAAAATGTCCCAATCATCCCAAATCTACAAACACACACACGCACACACAATCTAAAATCCAGGGGCTTTGTAAATATCACACATAAAAAGCTTTACTACCATAACAAAAAACTCTGAATATCACAATATATATATTGTTTGAGTTGGATATACCAAAAAAAGCCCAAAAATAGAGTTAATCCATTTATTTTAGTAAATCATATTTTAAGTCTTTAAGTTTAAATTCATTATGTGGCTTATTTCACATAGTTTCCACCTTAAAGGATAGGTGCAGTGATTGTCTTTATTTTTCCTATTGTCTACAAATCCCATGTAAAGACCAACAACTAACAATGACTTGATCGTACTAACAAGTATAATCTGTGTAGCCAAAACCTTATTCATCTGTGCCATAGAGCTCCAATACTCACTAGAGCACCAAATACGTATTAATCCGCAGCTGAAAATAGTCCCCAACAAATTTAGTACTGCTTGAGTAACATTTGTTAAAAACTACAGTGCCCAGCTGTTTTAGGAAATTACTTTTTTTTTTTAATTCTACTGTATATAATATTTGCTAAATTTATGTCTTCAGAAGGAACAACTGGACCTGAGAGCCACAGCACATGAATACCAAATTAGGTTGAAGGTAACTTGCAGTAGAAACAGAGTTACTGTTAGATACTTTATCCACCAGAGAGCACTTACAAGTTTATTCTTTGATTGTAAAACTGACATCTTGGTCAGGATTCTTCAAAACAAATCTAATCAAGATTGTTTGTTCATGGTATGTGTTTGTTTAAAATAATCACAAACGCCGGATATATCGTTTCAATATTATGATTTAAAAATATCAATATCAGCTTTAAAAGTCATGCTTTAGTTGATAGACAGACACATTGTTGGTATCTTTCCATGGGATTTGTTGACGATAAAGAAAATATGTAAGAAAACACCAGCCTCATATCCTTTAATGCCATTTAAACAGTTTATTAAGGGGTTCTGCTCTCTTGTGAACATATAAAGTAATTTACAAAAATGGCTCAATAACTTTCTTAGTGTGTTACAACCGTGTCCTTATTTATTTTTTTCTGTATTTCTTCCCATACATATAAACAACCTGTACAAAACGGCTGAGCCTTTTCGTCTTTTTCTGCTTCTTTTTTTCTTTCCAGTTTTTTTTCATAACATACAACTTGCATCATGATAACAACAATCAGCAAAATATCACACACCCACTTTGCAATATTCAAACTAAACATTTTCTGTGCAATACAAAATAAATGTACACATACTTTGTTATTTTTTTTTTCTCCAAAAAAATAAGAAAATTGCTGTTATTTACAAATCCAACAACAACAAAAGTAAACATTCTCCACACCAGTTTGCTTTTACGTTGAACTCAGCAGAAGCTTTTTCTCTTATTATTATTATTATTATTATTAACATGTTATTTATTTGTACAGATTGTTTTTTTTAACTATAATTCACCTCATGTAGTGTGACTGAAAAACGATAGAGCACCTATGATACGGAGAACTACATGAAAAAGTTTTAAAAACTCTAAAGTATACTTTGCTAAGTAAAAGAAAATGTAGTTTACATGTAGTGTAGTGTATAATGTGCCCCATTCAAGTATTAAAAACTGTATTACAGGACTGTTAGTATTTAGTTATCGTCAGTAAGGCAGAAATGACATTTGCATGACATGAATGGTTTAAATTTATTCTTTCTTTTTCTTTAATCATTGCAAAGGTTTCAGCATTTTCCTCAATGTCCTACTGTAGGCAATAAAAAGTAAAGAGTTTGAATTGAATCTGAATTTTTTTTTTTTAAAGGTTAAAAATAAATTTAAAGCAGGTGATTCATAAAAAGAAGTCACCTGCTGATATCATAGTTAAATCTTTAATTACATGTGGGCAGAAATAAAAGTGAAAACACCGGACGAAATCTACGAACCACAAAAGGTACTTTACTACAACCAAAAAAATCAGTTGTGAGAAATAAAATCTATACATATATTTACTCGAGATTCACATCGGTTTGGTAGATTGTGACACATCTAAACATCTTTTCCTATTGCCGTCGTTTTCCTTTGAATGTTCTCGCGGTGGATAGCTGGTCCTCTGCTTTATGGTTTTGTCTGTGGAAGAGGCAGTGTTTTATGGCAATAGAAGGTAGAAGTCACATGTGCATATCATGCTGCACTAATATAGTGCAATGTAGAGCCTGAAACAAAGAAAGGGTGGAGGCAGGCAGGCAGGCAGGCAGTAGTTTCCATGAACAACTGATTGCAGGCTACTCCTCCATCAGCATCGTACAGCTCTGTTTATCCCACAAACACAAGCCTGTGTGCCTCCAAATCAAGCGAAAAAAATAAATAAATAAAAAAGAAGAGAAGAAATGCCTCCCTTTTGTTCAAGACTGTAAAAGAGATTTGAGTCAAAACCCAGTTGAGGATTGAGAAAAAAGGAATCCAAACCTTTTTATGGAGATTTTCCTCTCCCTCCTCCTCTCCCCTGCGGTGACTTTTGGCAACGTATGAACCGTCAGAGCATCCTAAGCCTCCAGCTACTCAGCATTTTTAGGGACAAGCGGAAAAAAAGCGGGGGAAGAGTTGGAGCTTGTGCTGCCATGTTCAGAGAGCTGGGTCTGTCTTCTGCACCCAGACTCTCCTCTATCTCAATCTTTAAAGTAATGTGGACGTGTAGGGGGCAAAACAAAAGGCATTTCATTGAACGGGGTGGAGGTCACGAAGGTTCTCGCAAAAGAACATTTTAAACAAAAAAACGTTTTTTAAACAAAAACGGGGGAGTGAACGTAGCTCTACTTGAAATGGTTAAACCCCACCAGTGTCTCTGCTAAGAGGATTTTCTGTAATTTCTCCGCTCTGTGACATGTCCATTCACGCTGCAAACATCCGTGTCCCTCACTGTAATGGCGTGATGAAGTGGGTCTCTATGACAGGTGAAGTGCTTGGTGAAGCGTCTCCCGGAGGACTACATGTCCGTGTCCCCGTCGTAGGCAAGAGTCAGAGGTTTTAGTCGGTTGTTTTGTTGCCTCTGTCTCTGAGGTCTCTTTGGCTTTTTGCTGTGTGGGGAGATTAAAACAGAGTCAGAGTGGCACTTGAAACAATTCTCAAAAAGCCTACTGCAGTATAAACTACCACACTTACGACGTACAGCACCTGAAGTAGTATGGTTAGTATGAATCAGTCTAGAAAGTTGTGCGTTTCTCCCACACTGTAGTTTTACTATAGTTCACCATAGTTATAGAGGAACAGACATTTTCTTCCGATTTGTTGACGATAAGAAAGATGTAGAATAATGAAGCTCAAATTTGACATTTTCCCAGTTTTCCTGGTTAATGCTCAACCTAAACATATGATTACAAGTCTTTAAGTTGAAGATCAAACTGCACTTCTACAACAGTTCTGAGCAGAGTCTAGGATAGGAAAAAAAAAAACATTTCAGAAAGATGAACTGCCAAATACAATGAGAGTATGGGAGAAAAAGATCTAAACAGATCCATATTAGCCATATAACTGGTGGATGGGTTTCAGACAAACACCGTTTGTTTTCAAGGACACTGACGTTTAGATCTAAAAGCGAGTTAATTTGCATGCAAACTCATGCTACTATGCCTCCAGAGAGGAAGAATAACACCACTATAGAGGAAGATGGCATACTTTCTATCGTTGTACTTCTCTGAGCTGTCAGCACTGCCTTAAAGATCACTTCTTGTCTCAAAGTTATAAGGTGTGTAACGTAGGACATTCTCATACATTATATATATCTTATATCCTCTAGAGCAGTGGTTCTCAACCTGGGGGGGTTAAACAATTAACCATGAACACCAACCTGCTTATTCTGGGGGGGGGGTCACGACTCGAGAAGATTAAGAACCACTGCGCTCAAAGTCCAAAGTGCTTCCAATGGCAGCCCTGAGACACATTGTGTGCGCACCCTGAACATGACTTGTAATGCATGCATTGCATCTTAATCATCCGTGGCCCATTACAATAATTTCACTTTGAATAGCTCACGTTTAACACACTACTCGGTTACTTGCATCAAACCTTTCCGCCCTAAAAAGCGTCAAGTTAGGAACGACAACTTGCAGAAAGAGTCCCAGGAATTCCATGGATTACGCACACTATACTGGCATATTATGACTTTATGACCTTTTTATGACATACTATATTATGACCTTATGACACTTTTTTTTTTTTAAACTATAACTTTTTTAAATAATTTTTTTAATGGCATACTACACTATGACTTTTTAAATTACTTTTTTTTTATGACACACTATACTATAACCTTTTAATGACTTTCATAATTGACTTTTTTATCATTTTTTTACGACATATTATTTAAATGACCTTTTTATGACCAAAGTTCTTATGTCATAAAAAAAGTCATAGTATTAGTATTAGTAGTATAGTACAGATTGTTTTAAAGGTGTCGTCTGTGGTTGATTTTGGTTAGTGGTGGAGTTTTGTTAGCCTCATAGGGCTGCCTAAGGGTGGGGCTTAACAGTATATCATGAAAAGTCACAGTATAGTATGACATAAACATTTTTATCAAAAGAGTTATAGTATAATATGTCATAAAAAATGTCTTGGTATAGTATGCCATAAAAAAGTCATAAAAAGTAATAAAAGAAGTCATAGTAAATAAAAAAAAAATTCATGGTAAGCCTATAGTACATAGATTCTCAAAGTGGTCTATCTATCTATCTATCTATCTATCTATCTATCTATCTATCTATCT
>CALSCE010009506.1:3527307-3793620 GCA_943593645.1 Bovichtus variegatus
CTATCTATCTATCTATCTATCTATCTATCTATCTATCTATCTATCTAGGCGTATTATAAAAAGCATGCATTATTTTTACGAGAATTAAGCTCTGTCATCAATGCTAGCGCAGTTAACTAAAGTTAGTGATTTCGGTGGATAATTATGCAATTTAATGTGAAAGTGAGAAGGAAAAGATATATTTTTTAATGCAGCACTTTTCTTGTGCAGCCTTCAATCAAATGCTGACTCTGTAAATTGTCACTCAGTCATCAAAACTTTTTGACGCCCTGCTCTAGAGAATACTGTGAAGACAGCAAAGCTAATATCTAGTTTTTGTAATATCAAATTGCAATTATTCCAATGTTTGTATCTAAAGTGTCAGCCATTTAGCTGTAGAGGACAGTCCAATTAATAGTTCTAAACATTTAAAACTTTTTCCCTAACTTAGTACACAGACATGTGATGTAATGGTCTCTGGAGTATTGAGATGCTGGAGAGTTGGTAGAGACATTCGGAAAAGCACCCGGGGGAATTTTCTCTGAATGTTTTCTGATATGAAGTGCTCACAAAAACACTACAGAGTAAACGCAGAACGTCAGCAAACATTCAGACAAACAGCAACAACATTTTCTACTGCCAAAAAATCATCATGGCTCTTCCCTCAGTGGCTTTGGCAAAGTTTCATGTTCACCAATACTGACTGGACTAGCAGGGCTGCAACTAACGATGTTTTTATTACTAATTAATCTGCAGACTATTTTCTCGATAACACATTTTTGTTTATAGCATTATGCCAATTGCAATTTCCCAGAACTGACACTTACATACTATACAGCTTGTTTTGTCCAAATCAATAGTCAAAACTCCAAATTCCTAGTTTATTATCCTACCAGTAACCGGGAAACTGCAAATCCTTACATTTTGGAAGCTACAACTAGAAAATAATTAATAACTGTTAAAAAAAAAAAAAATAGACGCTGATTAATGTTGGTCAACTAATAATATTCCTACAGAGATACAAGAATAGGTTGAATTGAGTGCAGTTGTAAACATTATGTTTCTTTGAAGCTGAATACAGAGAAATAACATCAATACATGTTATGGGTAATGAGTTCTTGATTTGGCAGGAAATGAAATGGGAGGGAAATAAAAGGGGAACGTGTTGCTCTACTTCCTCTGTCAGCCACAAGAGGGCAGCGTGACATCATGCTGGAGAGGAGAATCAGCGTCTGCAGATTTAAATGAGATTTTTGCTACAGAAACAAGTCCCTGCCTGCAGCAATATCCACGTCTCCTTCCTCTTTATTCATCTCTATGAGTCAGATGTTGCAGTTAAGAGATCTGCAGTTTACTGTCTGCTGCGTCTTTAACAGATCTATATTACATCGACATTAACCAAAAGGTGAAGTTGTTCAGCGACAAAGCTAAACAAACACATCGACATACCCATGGGGATGTAACAACACAAGTGCAAATAATTATCTTTGGAGCGACACTGTGTCTCTACATCCTGGTATGAATGAACAATGGGATGTGCTTGTAGAGATGACAGAGTAGCATTACGTGTTACTAAGGGATACTATGCTATGCTAATATATTCTGCTTACACCTTCTGGTTAAAGGACCCAATATTGAGCGTTTTGCTCCCGAGATATATTTCCCTGTTTAAACATTGTAAAATATAATATATATATTTTCAGACCTCATTCATCACATTCATGTGTGGATAGAAATATGATGAAAATGTGTTGTTCTCCAGTTTTACTTTTATTTAAAACTTATTTGCAGTTTAAGTTCAAATAAAAATGACTTTACCTGAATTAAACTCAGTCTAAAGTCATAATTTTATTGAGGAAATCATTTATCAAGCGCGATGAGAATATTGATATTACTCTCATGTCTGAACGCTGAATATGAAGCTAGAGCCAGGAGACGGTTAGCTTAGCTTTGTTTTACAGATTTAACAAACAACATATAATGTGTTAATTAGTGAACTTCAGAGGTGCTTTTTGTTGAAACTTTGGACCGAGCCAGGTGCGCTAAGCTAACCTGGCAACAGCTTCCTATTTAACATACACACATTAGATTAGAGTGGTATTGATCCCCTGATGTATCGCTCTGCAAGAAACCAAACGTTAAACTACTACTGCTGTGTTTTATATGTTTGGAGTAAAGCACTCTTTAATGCTGGTGCTATACAAATAAACGTTAACATTGTTATACATTACAGAAAGTAATTGTTATTCCTACCTGGTTTGCATCTAATTATGATAATACTTTGGCTGTGTGATCTGCGTGGGTTTACTTCTACAACAGTGATTTGTGTCTGTGTGTTGGGTTGTTTTGGTGTTAACACATGAATCTGATACGGGTCACTTTAAAAAGCAGGTGTAAACAGAAGGTAAATAATCAACAGGTAAACACCGTCCATGTGGTCTAGACGCTCTACAAATAAACTCGGACTAAAAAAAAAAGATATTCCTGGATGGTTTGTCCTCACCTGCACCATCACCTTCACTCAGCTAGTCAGGCAGGACGTGTGACACTCTAGAGAGAGGTCACGGGGAAAGGTCAAGCAGGTACTTATACTGGAGGGTGTGTTGAGGGGGGGGTGGGGGAACCCTCCACATCCATCCATTAGCCTCTGCTGCTGCTTTGAGCCAGCTCTTGGCAATCGGGACAAGTGTAAATCATCTCATGTGCATTTTGGCCCAACCAGACCGCCGTCCCAGTGGCGTCAGACTCTTGGGCCTTAAGAGAGCGATGCACCTTGGCACAGTAGCTGCTGCTCTCACACAAGAGGATGGCATGAAGGAAGCAAAAAAAGGAAATACAAAAAAAAAAAGAAAAAAAAAAGACAAACAAAAACGGTGACGTGAGGGTGGCTGGACGACAGGGAGGGGGGGAGGGGCGGGCTTTAACTGAAAGCGGGTGGGGTAAAAAATGAGTTTGGTTTCATGAATGAGGATAATGATAAATAGGGGAAATTAAACTCGTCAACTCACCAAGCTAGGTATATCATAGACACTATGAATATGAGGAGCACAAAGGCTCCGGCTGCTACACCATACACCCACATCTTCAGCTTCCCATCTGTGGAGAAGGAGGCTCGTCAGTTCGTCTGTCTGTTCACACTTACAGCCATTAAAAGCTGCAAGAATTCATGCTGTGAAAGCTTCAGAAAACTCAAACACACCGCCGCCTCTCTGTTTCCCAGTAACAATTTATGATAATACAGTCCGCAATTTACAGTGGAGTTTCGTTGTATGAATCAGGTACGAACACAATAATTACTGGTTCCGACTGGTACTTAAATGTAGGTGCAGTTGTCATTTTAGTGGAAAGGGAAAGTATTTATTTGTGTAAACACTAAGTACCAGTGCTGGCATGTAATCAAGTACATTCACTCAAGCATTATACTTAGGTACAATTTCTTAGGTACTAGTACTTTGCTTGAGTAAACTTCAAAGTGCCATTTTATGTAACGTTGCACGTCTACTCCACCACATCTTGGATGCTGTAATACTGCACGTTTCACTCTTTCACACTTATTTTGACATTGTTAGTTACCAGAAACGTTGCAGAGTCAGATTATTAATACAAAAATATAAATCAACTAACAAATGATGATGTATTTTCTTTTTACAGATGAAGCTACCCTACGGTGTATAAAGTTAATAAAATTAGCTCCACCTTCACCATCTATCACCCTGAATTGGGCCATTTTGTATAATACGCCATTTTACTTTTGGTATATTTTAATGCTCATAGTATTTTTACACTGTAGTATTGCTACTTTTACTTAACAAAAATATCAGATTATTTCTTTCAACCCTGCCATAAGGGTTCTCCTCTATAACAATTTACCCAAACTTCAGTTTAGTTTGTAAGTACTGTATTACAAGTACCCAGTATCTACAAAAATAGTAAGAGTTTATTTATTTCTCCTTCCCTCTAAAATGTTTTACTCCCCTGTATCTACATTGAAGTACCAGTAGGAACCCGTAAGTATTTTCTTGGTACCCGATTCATACAGTGAAATTACAATGTATGAGTTATAAGTCTTTTCTCTTTCTCAAAAGGCAAAGTCGTGTCTTAGATCTTACTTTAATGAAGTATAATAGCAAGAAGTGTGCTGCAAAAACAAGCAAACACTTGGAAGATAAACGATACAAGGGTTCCTGTACGTGATGGCGTGTGAATGTGGAAGTTCCTGCTCCTGACAGACGTTAACTCAATCTGTTCTGCACTCTTGCATCCTAAGTGTTTCTGTTGCTGTCATGCACCATCAGTCACAACAGTGTGTGCAGATGCAGCTCTCAAATGTTAATGTACCAGCAGATCAGAGTAAGTATCAAGGTTCATACATGCATCAGAGCAGACCGGAACAGAAAACATGTCTGATGCATCTTTTTGTTTTTAAAGTGTCAGTTTTATGTCATGCAAGAACAAATATGTAAAACCTGATGTTAATTAGACCTGTCGACACTAAGTCTGCACAAACATAAAGCAAAGTGCTTTCTGCTGCTGTCATATGAAAACCTTTCAGCTTTATGACTAAACGTCACTTCAAGGATTACATAGTGCTCTGCAGGTTGAGAATGTGGCTCTCTTAAACCTTTTCCCTTCATATAAACTTAAAAAGACATGGTGGGCACTTGTTTTTCTTATCGAGTAGTGCAAGTGGAAATACTCTAAATACAAGTTTCTGACTTAAAACTTGCACATCCATAAACATCCCTTCAAGTCATGATTGTGAGAGGGAGTTATGGAAATGATGTGGGATTATTTATCTTGGCAAGACGACTGTTTGTGTGCAAGTAATTGCACTTTTGTAGTCAATATAGGCCTATTTACAGTCATCACTAGCTGGATGTCTTGTTTTTTTTGTTGTTGTTGTAAAAGATTAATTGTACTGTCAAAGTAACATTTCCCAAAACATAAACCAACCACGCCTGTATTCTTCTGTCCTTCTGAATTCCACCACATTTCTGACTCATTTTTGGGTGATGGTTTTTGTAATTACGGCTCGACAACTAGAAAAATAGAAGCGTCTGAAGAGTACATTAAGCAGGGTTAGTTCTCCGAAACATGACAGTTAAAAGATTAAAGGTTTTCACTTGACAGCAACAAAACACATTTATTTACGACTGGATGTGTCTGTTATATTTTTTTTAAATGTGTAATGTTTGTGTGCACTGTGAAGAGGAGTGGTTTGGTAAAACATTTTTTTAACGTGCATCTGGACTTAACGTCAAGTGCGTCACGTGGTCTGACCTGGTCCGTAGGGCTGCAGGTACCAGGTCCGCCCGGTGCGTCCAGGCTGGATGGTGGTGGGCAGGGTGGGGTTAATGGCACGACTGGTCTTCACATCCCCTTTCATGTCCTTCACTGTGGGGATCTCCAGGATCGGGATGGGGGCGCACTGATCCAGCTGCCCAGTGGGCGACAGCACCTCTGTGAAACCCTCCTCGCACATGCAAATACCAGCCTGCAGGGGGCAGCGCAGAATCATGTTAGGTGTGAGCCGCAGGTACAGTACATCAAGGGAGCGATGGGGCATGTCAGCATGGAAGTGAATGGATCTCGGGTTGTTGTTTTCTATTTGGAAGACGCCGTGGACTTTGGTATGGTAGGTTTGCCGATGTGTTCCTGTTTAGTTCGATAAAAGCAACAGCTTCCAGAAAGAAACCATTTCAGAGCATGTTTGTGAGCTCTACTCATTATACATAAAGGTGTTTCTGTCATTTAGCCTGATATACATGGGCTGGACAGAAATAATTGGAACACCTGTCAGTATAACTCAACAGCACCACAAACTACATTTGTATTTTATCTAACCAGGAGTAAAAGAGTCAGAGATAAAAAAAAAACAAAATATGTATCTTTTTCAGAACAAATTACAGAATAATAAGACATCAAAAGACAATCTTCAACATTCAAAGCCAGAAATGTAGGATCAACATGGCCTCAAAGGAAAAGCAAGACTTCTTTCTCAAATAAAAACCCAATTTAAACTTCAGTTTCTTCACCCCATATAATTCAAAGATACTTGAAGCCTCCTACATCACCATAAGGTTGAATCCACATATCTCTAAAACGGTTTCAACTAAAAAACTGAACAGTCCAGTATCATGCTGGCACGGGGAGTGAACCAACGACCTCAGAAGTCTCAAGTCCGCCTCTCATCAGATGACACTGACCTGCTTATTCTGTGCCCATTAAGTCTGTCGGCTGGTAACCGGCCTTTATTGCGAGGTCTAAATTTGTCTTAAAAAAAAAAAAAAAAATACAAAACCTATTAAAATGGATAAACTTTGAGATTTCCCAGATGCTGTATCTGGTGAAACATAAAACTTATTGTCCATATTTCGATGCAGCACAGTTGAGTGACGCTACGGGAAAATGGGTTTTACATCTTCATGCTGCCATCATTTCATTCCCTGCTGTATTCAAATTCAATTCTGCCAGTGTGTCACAGCGAGTAGAGAGACTGCCATTCATCCAGAGGACCTGTGCTTTTCGGATTTATGTCTTTTTTTTTATTGTTTTTGTTCTGTTTACCCTGTTTTTATTGTGCATCTTTTCCTGTAAACCACATTTTTCTCTAAAAGATTCTTCTTCTCTTTCTTTTTGTTTACTGTTAAAACTGGTGTTCTGAGAACAAAGAGCTGCTCACCTCACTGCAGAAGGACTTCGGCATGAGACAGGGAGGGTCGCAAGAGCTGTTGTCCACTCGAGGGTTCATAGGAGGACAACCTCCTGCGGGGGGGGGAGGAAAAATAATAAAATCCAAAAGAGTACATGATGTTTTTAAAGGAATACAATGAACATCAACATCATCTGTGTGTCCGGGTAGGAGTGCAGCTCCCTGTTGCTGAGTGCAAGTGTCACCTCGAGTACTAACATTTATATTTTCATATTAAAAAAGTAGTTTGATTTGTTTTTTTGTTTTTTGTTTTTTTAAATGAAAAAGTTTCTATAAGTCTATATAGGCTGACGTAGCCAGGTTTATTTTTGAAACTTTTTTAAGTGAGCAACCACATGTTCATGTGTTACACGGGGATGAATAGCTGTAGAGGCTGCCATCGCCCACCACCTTCACTTCTTGTAAAAATAAGTCCCTTCTTTTTTTTTTTTTTTTTTTTTAAGAACAGTGTGTTATATTTCTGACATATTTTGTGTCAATTCTTCCTCCTACATAAAACTGCCACTTACTGATGTAGACTTACTGTTGAGCTGCAGAGCTGCAACATCTCGGGTTTTATCACTTTCCACAGATACTCACAGCTTATCATCCAAAATATTGTAGGGCAATGTTTCCCAAATGATTTGACTCTTTTAAAATAAACCGAGGTCTACTTACAAACCCCTCGTCACCAGTTGTGTTGTCTAGAGAATGTACCCGGTTCAACCCAAAGCAATTTTTTTGTTTTTCTTTGCATTATTGGAATACTTTTTAGAGCTGAAACAATTAATCAGTTAGTTGATCAGCAGAAAACAACTTTTTAGTACGTGTAAGAAAAAAATGGCAAAAGAAATCTTTGGTTCCTGCCTCTGAAATGCAAATATTTGTGAGTTTCCTTAGTCTTCTATGATACAGTATTAAACTGAATATCTTGGGTTTTTATATTGTTGCTCAGACAAAATAGCTCATCTGAATAGGTCAACTTGGGCTTTATGAAGCTGTGATATGCATTTTTAAAAAATTTTTTTTTACTATTTATGGATCAAACCAATTAATCCAGAGTCGTACCACTTGAAAAAGGTGAAATCATCCAGTATTTCAATTAATTAAACTCGAACATTTAGAGTAAAGTCTATTCAAACCTCATTTTGTGCATCAGAAATACAATTTTTTCCCCCAATTTCCTATATTGTTAACCATCTTGAGATGCACCAGATTTATTTTTGACCCCTTGTGGGAGTCCTGGCGGGACCCAAGGCCTCCTAATGCGAACTCCATTGCGCTACTCAGACTTCCTTACCGGTGACATTGAGTCCATCGGAGCGCTGACACCAGATAGAAGGACGCGTTGAGTTTAGACGACCGCTGCTGAACCATTTGTACTCGTAACATTCGCCCCCTGAGAGCAAAATAGAAAACAATCAACATCTATAGAGACTGTACATTGGGAGTCTGCGGTGAAGACCATTAATCATAAGGGTGACGGATTAATAAAGCAGCTGCTAAGTTACGGTTGCATAATAGTCTGCTGTCATATAATATCTCTATCAGTGTGTCTTCACAGAAGGGTCCAGTTCAATGTTTTAATCTTCAGTAAGAGCTTTTGCTTAATGACTTTCTATCAATGCTATTATGACTTTATCAATATCTCCATCAGTGCAGTAAATGACCATATTTCCCTACGGAGTCCTGTGTAACCAATCATCAGTCCAGCCCATTCGGCTAACGTAAATGAACAATTTAACCTTGAACAAAGGAAAGATCTATTCTCCACCGGCCTGGGTAAAGTATCACTGCTCCAGTCGATGGCACGGCTCTATCTCCAGCTTTCACAGGATGATTTGTCTGCGGCTGCAACTACTTCCCCCCCTTTATGTTCTTCACTTTTCTCATTTATTCCCCTTTTCGTG
This sequence comes from Bovichtus variegatus, assembly GCA_943593645.1. Classification (NCBI taxonomy): domain Eukaryota; kingdom Metazoa; phylum Chordata; class Actinopteri; order Perciformes; family Bovichtidae; genus Bovichtus; species Bovichtus variegatus. The sequence goes on from CALSCE010009506.1 coordinate 3,535,888, forward strand.
CTTTGGTACAGCCAAGGCCGTTTCTCAAATGTGTTAACTTATCATTGAATCACCCGCTTCAGCCGGCACTTCCCACCATCTTTTACGAGCAGAATGGAGTTTTACTATTATTGAAACATTTCTCGGAGGAAGAGCCGCTCTGAAAGCAGAAATAATGTCAGTAGTTGGGTTAGCCCCCCCAAAAAAATCACAGGTTATTGAAACACAGTGAAAGCCTCTGTAAAAGAGGAAATGTCAGATTTTTAACGCCTATTATCTGACAAAAGATTTATTATAACCACGCTGTTACAAATGGACTATATATGGTTATATGGCACTTTTTTTACCAACACGGTTTACAGTGTGCTCATCACACATTTACACACCAACGGAGGTGGAGCTGCAAAGCAAGTTGCTGGCTGCACCTTCCAACATCATGAATGAGTGAAAACAGTAATTCCTATCCAGGTTAGCTGGTGAGGGACTGTACACAAATAAGTGGAGTCGGGGCTAAACTTTATGATTCACTTGTCAGCCAAGCTAGCGCCACCAGCACGTCAAAGTTCTAATTATCCAGTGAAATACTTCCACATCTATGAGACGGACGCCATAACATTTTGTACAGATATTTCATGGAAAGCATTATACTTGCTAATTAAACATCAGCATGTTAAAATTGTCATTATGAGCTTGTTAGCATTTAGCCCAAAGCAGCGCTGGGCTCGACAGCCTCACAGAGCCGCTGGCATGGCTGTCGAGCCCTCCCTAGAGTTATTAATATGTTCCTTGGACTCTCTATGAACTGACAGATATCATATTTGCAACTTTCCACACTTTACACAAAATTAAATACAGTTTCCTTTCTCCTCATCTGTCCCTCCCTGAGCTCCTCTGCTCTCTTCCATCCCTATGTTCGATCCATGTCCCCTCTCTGTCTATCAAAGTAAACAAACACTTAATATTCATTTGAATTACATTACTTTACGCTATGCAATCACGTTAATTGGCGTCAGAATGTGTATTCTGCGCCTAAACGCATAGTCTAGCTAACTCAGCTAACATAATGCCCGACGGTTTACCTCTTCTGCTTTTTATTTTTCTTGGAAATTATCCGAGTGAACTCTTTTTCTTAGAAATTGTGCCGTTACTTGTAAGATATACTGACGGGATTTTGCAATGCGTCAAGCAGCAACAACAAACACAAACGCATCAAAGGAGTTGATCAGTTGCGGGATTGTGGAATTGTTTTTGTTTTCTTGATTTTAGAAGTTGGTTTGATCACTAATAACGTCACACACACACGTATGTCAAAGAACAGATATGTTGGTGCTATTAGATACTAGTTCACTGAATGTAGTCTGATACAGATAACAGGACTGTTGTCCTCTGCATGTGGCAAAATAAACCTTTATGTTCAATGGAGCAGAAAAAAGAAAAAGAAAAGAGAGAGACGGGAAATGTGGTGAGTGAGAGAGAGAGAGAGAGAGAGACCAGGAATGGCAGTGGTTATGTGGTATATGCCTTAACCATTAGACTACTGGGGCGCCCCCACAAAATTCATTTTTAATGTAACTATTTGATCTCCTTTTTCTCCGTCACCACCCTTCTTCTTCTTTTTCTTCCCCTCGCTCCACTCTCTCGTCCTCCTCTGCCTTTACTGGTTTTGCTGGGCCACTCCTCCCCCCTGTGCCTTGAGTGCTGCTGTGAAACCAGGTCAGGCTAGTGAATAATGCTGTGGGGCTGTGTACAGTAGCCAGAGAGGGAGGAGAGGAAGAGTGGGAGGAGAGGGAGGATGGGGGCGACTGCTTTACAGAATGAGCCGATGGCTACTAAGCTTTGGTGATGCTGGTGATTCACAGCACACACTGCACCTAATGGGTGATTAACGCGCCCGGGGAATTTCAATGATCACAACAGTAAATGAACACGGGGGTTTTCTCCGTTTGGAGATCTGACTCGAGAAATCCCATCTGGCGGAGCGCCAATTGACCCAGTGTACAGAGGAAAAACAAAGTGATGGCAGTAGTTAGCACTTTAGTTTTTGTTCAGTTATGTTTGGATACAGAGGTGTAAGAAGTTGTTAGCACTGTCACCTGGCAAGAAGAAAAACCTTCATCTGATGCCAGCACCAAATCCCTTCTCCACAAAATCAACATGTTTTCTTTAAGGGTGGGCGATAACTCTATGTATTGTGACTTGTACTACGTGGGATGTACGAAATGACTAGATCGTGAACATAGAGTGCAAATTGTCACGTCATTTCTTTTAAGCCCCCGGCATGAGACTTTGTTTCAATTCTCTCCCGGCTCCATCACTCTCCTGAGCGAGTGTGTTTGACGTATGAGCCTTGTGTTTTTGTATCTGGAGGGAAGTAGGAAGAGTCTGGGGAGAGCGAAAGAAGTGGCGTGCCAAAATGAGTTTGTAAGTGTTGAGTTCGGACACGGTAATGGAAGATGCCTCCACTTCGAAAAAGACGGTCAAACTGGCCGCCGCGTTGTATCGCGGTACGTGTATATTCTGGGCATTACGGTAAGAGTATATAAGATTCGATTTCAAAATAAAGGCGACCTTCCGGTGAACGTGAGACGCAATAATAAATAAAGGAAATAAATTAATATTAAATAATAAATAAAACAACTACTGCCATCAAACTGCATTTCAGAATCAGAATTTTTTTACATTTTAATTGCGTGAATGATTATTTAAACTGAATAAGAGATAATCAATTTCCAACGACCCCAAGATTTCACAATGACAGTAAAGCGCCTCAGAGTGTCATCTAGAAAACGGCCTGTTTCCAAAAAACTATTTCACTTCATAATAATAGCAGACCATCTCAATGTCACTCAGACAATATCAGGATATTCTGATGTAAAATTCTAAAAATGAAAGCCCACTAAAATATCATATACGAGCTGTGTTCCCTCTACATTCAGATTAGTTTACTGGAAGGATGACACTGGCATGGTCATACACATCGAAAGGTTAAATCAAACAGTGATGTTATTTTAAAGAAAATATAAAATATTGAGATGTATATCCTACATATATATATATATATATATATATATATATGAGACATTATTGACAAGCCGTATCTCCCAGCCCTAGTCCTCTCTGTGGGTTTCTGGGTGAGTTTTTTTCTTTCACAGTCCAAACATGCAGGTTCAGATGGATTGAAGACTAAGTAGCCTGCAGGCTTGACCCTGAATGTAAATGTGTTTCTATGTTAGCCCTCTGATGCACTGACAGGCTCTCCATCTTTTTTTCCTGCCTTCCACCCAAGCTGAGACTGACTTCACTCATCATCATGATCATATGATTAGGAATATGTAGGTAAAGTAAAATGAATAAATGAATCAAGGTTTGGGGACGCTGCCTTTTTTTTTGTTTCTGCATGCAATGAAATAAGCTTGCACTTGTTAAAAGTGTTCTCACCTGCGCAGGGCTGAGAATCCCAAACCTGGTCCGGACAGAGCTGCAGGTTTTCAGGCTCCTGGGCCAACACGGCTCGTGAGCGAACCTGAACCGAACCAAAGTCCACGCCGGCCCCTTTGACGCAGATGCTCACGCACGAGCTCCAGTCGGACCACTCCATCAGGTAGCATTCACCTGCAGGGGGCGAAGACACAAAGTACATCATCGGGACTGTAAATGTAAGGGAGAGCTCAAATAATCCAAGCAAAAATAGTCAAAAATTGCTAAACACCAAGTTTCTCCAACGTGAGCATTTACTGCTTTCCTCTTTGTTTTATCATTGTAAACTGAATATTTTCAGACTGTTGGTTTGACGAAACAAAACGTTTGAAGACGTCAGTTTGGACTCAAGGAAGTTGTGATATAAAAATATTTCACATTTTATAAATTTGCATTTTATTAAACTTAGTAGTTAATGTAATTGGGAGATTCATCAATAATGAAAATTATTATTTGTTATATCCCTATTCAACATAACTCCAAAATGATTCTACTCTAGTTGGTTTTTAACAATCCATTTAATATCTGACACATTTTATAATTTGCAATACAACGAAATAAACACATATGATTCTGAACAATAAAATCATTAAGGAAATTAATGTTGAAATTAAAATTCACGTGGAACCATGACAGCATCCAAAAAGACTGAAGCCTTTCCCTTTAAACTACAGTCAGGTGTGTTACTACATACACTAGATGATTAATTAAAAGTACAACAACCAAAATGATATAGGATATAGCTTGGCCTAAAAAAAAAGCAGGTAGAAATTTAAAAAACTTTGTTCACTATTATCTGTTCAGTGTGGAACTTTTTTAATGACTGCCTGACCTGTAAAATAAAATTGCTGGCTTTGAGCAATATCTCAAATCTTTTAATTTCCTGTAAGCCAGTGTGCAGCCTCAGATCCTCAGATCCTCAGGCAGGGTGGCCCTTCTACAGAGACTAAAATGTGACCAGGGCCCCAATTATTTGGAAAGACCTGCCTAAGGAGGTTAGCTGACAGAATCAGAATTCACATCTAGATTTAATAGATTAAATAACTTTTTTTTTCATTTTCGCTATTAATTTAGTTGTGTCCTCAATCTGTGATTGTGTCTTCTTGTTTTTATTTCATTTTCATAGCTTTTAGTCGATTTAAAAAAAAAAAAGAAGCAGTTTGAGCTGTGAAAAAATATCTTCATTGCAGCATTAGTGTGGGTGTCCTGGTGGAAATCAGATCTACAACTTTGGCAGTGCTTAAGCAATTTTACTATTCATCTATGGATGAGAACTGTTTAATCTGGGTGAGATGTTAAGGTATGCGGCAGAGACACGGAAGATGTATTTACATATTGTATCATGATAGTGGAGATGCTTTGAAAAGTTCCAGAAAGCAGGAAGGTGTAAGTGCGAGGGCGGGTTGGTTTTGATCACAGCTGACAACCGTAGCTCATCAACAGCAGGGGAAATAGAACACGGGTCAAGGGTGGCAGTGCATTAAAGTTGGTGTGTGTGTGTGAGTGTGTGTGAGTGTGTGTGAGTGTGTGTGAGTGTGTGTGCGCGGATGCAACCTGCCAGAATTCCCAAGCTGTCCCCGGTCCTGCACAGACAGCCCCTGAATTTCCTCCCAAATCACACTACAGTACGTCCCTGCACAGAAAACAGTCTGTGCTTTTGATTGCGGTTTCATACTTCAGCGCTCCTGCAGTTTGGCAAAAGGGGTTGGACGGACTTGTTATCTAGGGCAGCGTTTCTCAGTGTTTTCCATCTCGGGGACCAGCAGACATCTGATGAGCTTCTTTTTTTTTTTTTTTTTTATCCGCCACATGTCGCACACTCTTAACAAATGAAATTAATTTAAACCGTTGTACTTTCAGACGAGTCTTGAGTTGAAAAAAGAAAACATTTTCTTCACCTCCATTTTTTTGAGGGATTGAATGATGAACGATCAACGATGAACCAAAATAGACACACGCGCGCACTTTGGAAATGAACTCCACATTTGTATTTTGTGTTTAGGCAGAAGCAAGTTACAATAATTCTTCCTTCAGGGGCCGCTGACATGGAAAATAAAAGATTTACATTTAAGCTGCAATGTGTGAAAATACACCCTTCTTATCAGGCTGAATCATGAAACGGGGGTTCAACTTTCCATCATTTCTTACTGGAATATGTTGTAAATTTGCCCAAAAGAAATACTGACGTTCAAATTCCTGTGGGCAGCACCATGTCGAGGGTGCACCTTGACAAAAGGAAGAGCATTGCTGTTTTTGGGAGCTGCAGTCCATCAGGTGTTGGGCAGAGATCACCTGTCTGGCTGCTCTGCTCTGCTCTACGCTGCAAAGCTACATAAAACCCAGCAGTTGACAACCCTCCATCACAAAACCTGACAACAAGTCATCCGCCTCGACCTTTGAAGTGATAATCCCATCTGTGAGATTCTCCCTCTATTTTTTTCCGTGGGTGTTGACATCCTTGGTGCTAAGCGGATACTGTGCTGTTTTTACACTGCAGAGCCGAGACATCACCTGTCAATCAAAGTGGGGTCAAAAGGCTACTTTTAGCCATTTGCCTTACATTTTGAATTCATGAAGGCGTATGCTAAATACCCTAAACCACTTGCTTCTGCTAATTACACATGTGCAGGAAATGTTAACTTTCATTAGCAGTAACTAAAAACTGAACAAAAAAAAGCAAAGTAGAACCAACTAATATTTACTATATTACTACAAGAAAGAACAGTATTCTGTAAAAACGAGAAACTTTAGTGTTGTACTGATTGAAATAGTGCGGTAGAAATGTATGTATGTATGTACATGTAAAACCGGATTTTGCATCAAAACCAAATAGCGTCAACAGATCAGATTGACAGGCAGACATCTTACTGAAATAGGATAAAATATACTTATAAGAGCAGGGACAGTTGGGAATTAAGGCCTGATCATCTCTGCCATTGAGCTAAATAAAGGATTTATGGTAAGTTGAATAAGTATTAATCAGTATCTGATACGCTTCTGATTTTAAGATTTCTGCTTTATGCGGAAAAAGTAGAAGTTACATTAGACTCAAACTGCAAGACAGGTTTTTCAGTTTGCTAACCAGACGGCAATAAAACACTTAAGGACTTTCAGTAAATGAAATGAAACTATGCATCTGTGTACTGTATAATTTTTCACAGCTTTTGCTTTGCATGGTTGCATATCATGTAAATCACAACAGATGTCCAGCTCACAGACAGTGCCGAGACCTAATCACTCACTGAAATAAATAAAAAATTGTCATCCTGTGCAGGTCGATCGAGCTCTAACACTGCCAGGTTGGAGGGTTTGTTACCTGCTGGGGCTACCCATGCTGAAAATGTGTGCACACATGGCACACTAACAAGCTTTGGGGGGAAGAATCAACCAAATGGCACATGGCGTCAGTCTTTTAGGTTTTATGTATTTGTTCTACACTTCCCGTGAGTCTGCCTAACAACAAGACATATACATATATGTATAGTTTAGATGGCATATACTGTTAGTTAAATCCTTCTCCTGAACAGCGAATGTCGAGTCATAGCTTACAAATCGTAACTAGTCACGGATTTACAGAGTACATGCAGCAATACTTGGTATTTAAGGTGTTTCGATGGTGGTGTCTTTTATGATCTCCTTTCCAAAACCAAACATTGACCTAATGCAGGTGGTAGACAGCTCAGGGTGACGTTGTCCGGCTCCTAATTGGGTTTGGTTAAGTTTACACTCCAGCAACCCTTAGCCAACGTTACACGGGATAACGTTACATCTCCCAAACTCATCGATTGGTCCTCATCCTTTTGTGAAGTTTAAAAAGAAACACACTGTTTGAAAATATGAGCAAGTATGTAAAAGCTTTGCAGCCTCACAGAGTTATGTTGGAACGAAGTAAGAGCGATTTCCCATTGTTTGTCATTGCATCCACAAAGGAGGTTAATGTTTTCCGTTCGGTTTGTTTGTTTGTCAGCAGGACTACAGAAACGCTATTGGTCCGATTTTCATGAAGCTTGGAGGAAAGGGTTAACGGATAAGAGAAGAACCGATTAATTACATTTCGAGCAAATCCGAATCATGGGGCAGATACACAAATAATTTTTCACTCATGGAAACGGCCTTGGCAAAGGTCTGCTGCCTTCGACTGCCCTTCTAGTTTTATCTTGTAATACTAGAGCTAATTAGCTCTACACTACTAAGCTGCTTCTTTATTTTCCTGAATCAGACATCTATGATCAACCAGTGAGTTTTTTCCTAGGACATGCAGTGTTAGCCTCACTCTGTTAGCATGGTGTCATGTAGAGTTCTCAACTAGCTCATGGAGTTAGCTTTAATTAGCTAGCTACCTACAGATGATAAAATCTGCTCATTACAGTTGTCATTTCTTCGACCAAAATTGACTGTCAATGGCTAGAAATGATGAACCTGCTTTAGTCTATCAATCAGTGATCCACTGTTTCAAAAATGTGTTAGAATATCAAGGTATAAACCTGCCACTCTTATCATTGTAAACTTCATATGAGCGGAGCAAGAATGAAAAAAAGGTGCGAAAAAAGCGACTAAGGAGGCCAATCAATTGACCATAAATCTTGAATTCTTTGCTTCTAATCTTTACATGTTGTGTTTTTGACGTCTTGATCTGTATTTCTTATTTAGTGCCTTTCATGCAATATTAAAATCCCTTTGAATTGCCTTCGTATATGAAATGTGCAATATTAACTTCCTTATACATAGTAAATATAACAAGTATGGAGCTGCACCTCGATTCACATCGACGTTGAAAACACTTTTTCAATCCGTTCTTCTCTCAGAAGCATCTTCTTTCAGATGCGAGATGAATAAATGCATAAAATCTACACTTTATTGTCATTTACAGCACATCAGATTGTTATTCTGTGAGGTTGTTGCTCAGCTTGCCATCTTGTCTTTTGTATCAGCCCTTAGGGTTTTTGTTATCTCGCCCACACAGATTATTGATTGCACCCTTTTTTCGGTTTTATTTTATCTCTGTCTGTGTGTGTGAGTGTGTGTGTGTGTGTGCGTGTGTGTGTGTGTGTGTGTGTGTGTTTTAATCACTTTGCTTCAATGTTTCTAAACTGTACAAACGGAATAAATTGAATTGAAGGGGTCACGGCTTGGATTCACTTCTTGGTCTATTTCACTGAAAGACCAGGTGGTCCGAATAGTTTGTGCCTTCCACATAAAACATAAAATAGTTCCTGACAGTGGTGCCTCTGGCGCTTCAGCAAACACACCTAACAGCGTTCGCTGATGGGAGGCCTGTGAGGGATCATATTTTTGGACAAATGCACTAGCGTTTAGCACTCTTCATGTGAGACTTCTAACTGTGAGATGAAACGAAGTAGCTGCTGATTTATATCTCTGATCATCATGGTAAGAACTGGGGATAGGAATCAAATTAACTGGGAGAAAATGGGTAAAACTGGAAGTAAATATTAAAATCTGCATGTCAAGTACAATGAAGATGTACTACCTCGCAAAGGAGAGTAGAGGGCTCTCAATGAAATGCAGTACCAGTACCGGTAAATTGAACTCGCATAAAATGTCATAGTTATACAAAGCATTTGCGACTGTATAATGTAGTCCATTTATTCTGCCTCCAGGTATGCTCCTACCACTCACTTTAAAGGTCATGAATAGATACTGAGTGCTATTGGTTAGAGATAATAAAATCTACCCTGTAACCAAAGTATTTTTAGTGGCTGCTTTGTGATATAAATCAAAACTGCTGACAAGTGATGACTGTGTTATGCATTGCAAAGTGACGTCTGTGTTCTGCTGGTTGAACCCGAGAGCAGCTCTGCAATGCACAACAGAGTTGTAATGGACCGTTTCACTTATCAATAAATCGATCAATCTTGATTTATATTCCACTTAGACATTCGTTTAGAGCTGTAATGTTCGTGGCTCCACTGAACTCCGTTGGAAAATTGTGTTCAGTGCGTGTCGACGATCTCTGCAGCAGGACTATCGAATCATATAAACTTTGAATCACTGAATCGTTCCAGATTTCGGTGATTCAGGAGGATCCTCTCGCCGGTGCTGACTGGCCCGTGGCTAAGGTGTCCAGCAGCTTTGTGGGTTTTTACTTTTCTTTTGCAGTGTCATTACCATTCATATCTATACAACGATAGACGATACAATGATTCCATTGGTTACTTTGTTACCCAAAGTTGTTTTAAAGAGCACAAACTTGTTCATCTGGCCTCTTAATTTAGCTCTCAAAGTGCACCAGATTGATGCATTCTACTATTTGTATCATATTGCAACATATATATCGATGAAAAACAGATACGGCAATGTAGCGAAACACGGAATTGAAATCAGTGCTCTGTTTATTTAAATGTGAAAGTGAAAAAAAACAAAACATTTTGTTGCTATAATCAATGAACAATCGTGCTCTCAATATTGATCAGAAATATTCGTGTTATCATTTTGGCCATAATCGTGCAGCCCTGAAACGTAGTCAATGATACAGGTTTGCGAAAACATCCTTAGTATGCTAACAGTGCTTCCACTCCATGCTGTGTTTGGTCATGACTTTGCAAGGTGCCTCATGCAGCACAGGAGGCTCAACACGAGCAGTATCATTACCTGGGCAGGGAAGGGTACAGGCCTCTTTCAGGTTGATTTGCTTGTCTCCGTCGATGGCCAGTTTCAAGCTGTTGCACAGCTCCTCGTCCACCAAGCTGCCTTCGCCTTCGCTGGAGCCGTCGGACACGAAGCAGGTCAGGTTCCTGTAGCGTATGCCGTGTCCACACACCACACTCTGACAGGACAGGAACATCACAGATTAAGGAGGAGGAGGAGGAGGATGAGTTACCACAGTGAGAGAGGGGACTTACATGAACCTCCAGTGACAGCTTAATACTGGTTTATTATAGCTATGGGTGCAGATTTTGTCCATCAGCCATTTTAATTGATAACTCAAAGTCATATTAAGGAGACCACTAACAAAAAAGATGACCAAATTACAATAAACAGAGTGGATGATAAATATTGATGTTGTTTAAAAGTATGTATTCATGTTATTAATGTGTGCTTCCTTTTTGCAAAGTGCATGCAAACATCAACTGTATAAAATATTAATCACACTTTAAAGCTGCAATTTGCGACTGATGGGCATGTCCGCCCCAACATTTAATGATGCCAAAATGCACTATCCCTTATTGATGCCCATATCTGGATGATATTTAGATATAGAAGTTTAGAAGTTTTCAGTCCAGCTTGTGAAATGAAACAAGTGATTGATGTGATGAGTGAAGCAAATCACTCACACAAATGTAATTAAAATCTGCACAAAAATGCTCATTATTCAAACACTCGTCTTGGCATAGTTTCATTCAGTTCATCCAAAAAAGCAAAAAGATTCTGCCATCTCTTTGGCGGACATAAATCACTGCTGAAGATACCTCGAGGGTTTGTCTTCACTTTACTGACTGCGGCTTTCCTACTATTGCTGCTTCACATTAAAAGTATTCAATTGATTATTGGACACTTGATAGAGTTATTTGAGAGGAACAAGTGACCTAAATTAATTATAAGAGGCTACATGTCTCCCTGTAGTCCCATAAAACTGCACCCATGCTTGCAAAGTTTTCTTTTATGTCAAAAAGTGATGCAACGGACGGTTTTAATAATCCGACCTGGTGGCACATAATTCAAAATGAAGTGTAAAGGCTGCCAAATTTCTTGGCAAAGGTATTGGTTTACAGTAATGCATCAGCGTTAAAAGTGCATTAGATTGATTTTTACTGTCCATCTCAAGAGTATGCGCAGCGTTTCCACGGGGTTGTTCATCAATACTAAAGACTCCATTATTTTTTTTCCAGGTGCTGAGATTTCTGTCCACTAAAATCCACTTTTTGGCTCAAACTCATATGTGTATTGATCTCAGCTGCGCCATGGACGTGTCAAAGCTGCACTTCTTGTAGCTGACAGAGGTCGAAGTGATTATTAATATTTAATGCCCCTGGATTATGGTATAATGTCATGATTTATTGACGTACCTCCACCCGACACTCGGACCAGGGGCTGTACTGCCAGCGGTAGCAGGGTCGGACAGGGCAGGGCTTCCACTGCTCCATCTGAGAAGGGCAGGGCCGACCGTCGCCCTGCGAGGCCTGGACGACTGACCGCCGCCGCCACATCTTGCCTGGAGAAAACACACAGGAAGTGACATCATCAGTGTATTGTTATGTATTTTAGGGCTGTACCGAATGTCTCTTTATATATATATATATATATAAATATATACAAAGCTTTGAATGTCTGTCGTCATATTATATGTCATCCTCCGAAAGAAGAATTTTGAAAAATCCTGAAAACAAAATCCTCTATAGCACTTTTAGCATGAACATCAACAGGGTCCTCTCTGACTAATTCTCTGTCCCAGAAACTTAAGTCCTGTGGTTTAAGAGCACAATAGAGGATACATTTTCAGGGATTTGTTTTCTGCCTTTAGAGGTTTTGATTTTTTTCTGAAATAATATAATTATACAGACTGCAAAGTGGTTGTGTTTTACGCACAATAAACTAAATGCAGACAGACTGTGGCATATAAAGTGACCATTGTGGTTTACCACACAGCAGTCATCCATTCCTTCTGTAAACAGCTCATTTTAAATTCATGTGTTTGTTCCGAAAGCATTAAATTTAGGTTGCTGTGCAAAACAGCACTTCACTTAACAGAACAGGCTTTTTCTAAATGGCCTGAAATGCTGCACTTTTTCTTGATTGGTTCTTGGTCCACTTGAGTAAAATGTCTTTTCTTCCAAATCAATCAGCAAATTCTCTTGAAATAATCCGGAACATTAAAGCAGCTAACACCTCAGAGACTGTTTGATTTAAGTGCAGAATTGAAGCTATGAATTAGAAAAACTCGACACAGAAACCCTGAACACACATGCACATATTTTCAAAATGCAACCTTCCTTTCTTCCTGTTTTTTAAACCGCCCAGAGAACCCTTCATTCGTTGCATATCTATCTTTCGTCTTTGCACTACAGAAATCTATTCACCTCTGAATGCACCTCTCCCAACCTACGACACCTCTCACCACATAAAACACAATTCAGCCTTCCCACACATTCACACACACTATCACACCTCATATCCTATTCCAACATCCCACACACACAAACATGCACACGCGCGCACACACACAAACACAAACACGCACACACGCGCACACACACGCACACGCACACACACACACACCCACACACACAACATCAAATAAGGTCCCCTTTTGCTCCTTCAGCCTTTCTTGAACTTTTATCTTATTCCTTATGATTTAGCAACTATCTCTGTAGAGGCTCTTCTTCAAAGCACTCCCCACAGCCCTGAGGAGCAGGAAGATGTAATGGGACAGAATCAATTGTTTGAACCGCAAAGCACAAGAACCAGGCAACAGGAGTACACATTTTCGCCAGTCATTTGGGAAGATCCTTATATAAACACTTCCTCTCTTTTGCTATTGTGAGTTTTTCTGGCCAAATGTCTCCAGTGGGAGCAGAAAATGTCTGATGTGGGACTTTTTAAGTTATCCAAGCGAGCACGTTTTGCTGAGCGTGCATATTTTTACTCAGACCATGTTTTGGTACTTTGGTGTGGCGTCACACACATGCACAGAAATATGTTGACGCAATAGGCTCCTTACAAACAACCGGTAATGTATGTTTACATGCTTTTTAAAGATTTAAGTTTGCAGGCTCCTTGAAACCTATATCTGTATGTTTTTTTTTAACTTGCACATTCATACATGTAAACATTTACAACTCGGGGCTGCCGAGTCTTCTAGTGTTGGGCATAAAGTTGACTGTTGCATTTTCTGTATTTAATTATTTCTTGTGACAAGCAGCCAAGGGAATGTCAACCAAAGGTAGCGCCTGGTTCTCAGCTGTATTTCGTTTCCTGTTTGTGCAACAAACATGAATCACAGTGCAATTACACATTTAAAGATGCAGATTTGAACTCAGGACGCAGGAATCACAACCATTCTGTCACCAAACCAAATGTTCAAGGCTTCGTGAGCTGCATCAACTCTCACACAAAGAATAATGAGATGAGAATATCAGCGGGATCATAATGAGAGTCGTAATAATTAACCTCAGGTCCGCCCCTTCACATTATCACACTACATTAACGCTGTTATTGTCATCTACTTGATGACATTGTTACGCTTATTTCAAGCACACCAGGGGTAGATGTGACCCTTGCTGTTGGACATATTAACTGATTAACTTGTTTCTTATTATTTTGCGTTTAATGGCGATGGGATCATAACGACTAAAATGCTGTTTGTTGTGAACCTTTCAACCATCAATCTTTTTCCAGCTTTGAAGGTAACCAGTGGAGTGTATGACCTCCAGTAGCGCCATCAGTGTTTCCCACACTTAGACTTTAATTGTGTGGGCCGCCCAGGTATATTGACGGCCGCCCAAGTAAATTTGAGAGGCTGTATAAAACCCATTTTATCTTTTTTTGTTTTTCATCCATAATCAAATAACTAAAACGACAATCTCCCCTCCTCCTACCCCGACCATACCTTTTCGTCCTACTATTGCGAGAAGGGTCTACTGAAAGTCGCACGTGCAATGGAAGGGGGACGGGGAGTGCGTAATCTAGTGGATAAATGTTATCAATGTTATCAATTGCACCTTTAAATATATGTCTGTTGAGTCACTATCGCCGAATGAGGTAACTGGGTATTACAAACTGGGTGTATGTGGCAAGAGGCGACACTGTTTGGACCTCTGGGAAGTGAGATCCGATAACACACCGGCAATTACCGCTTGTCGAGATTGTAACATTTCATTCCACACTACTTGACATTACTCTACACAGCCTGTATCAGCACGTTCACTAAAGCTACATGATTGTTACGCTTGAGTGAAGTATTCAAACCCGAGACTTGAGACTCAAAAAAATCATTTTTTAAACATGTGACTCATTCTGTGCAATGTTTGTCTGCACAGCGTGAGTTTGTTATGACTGAACCAGATTCAGTGAGGTTTAGGAGGCTAAACCCGTTTGAGCTGATTCACTGGCCCCTGTTGTCGTTTTGAAATTCAAGGACTTGATGTGTTTGGCCATTTGCCAATCAAGATTATGAGGTGACTCTGCTCAGCCTGACTAGTTCTGCATCAACTTTTATATCATCTGTACAAAAACATTAACAGACTAGTGGCTTCAATGTTGAGATGTTTCATTATTTGTCCTTTTGCTTGTCCTTAGTGGGCTTTTCTGGTGTAGATTCTTTCCTGAATTTGATTGCGCTGGCTTTTGCTTTTATCTAATTATCGCACATTGAAAGAGTAATAAAAATACATATCATTGCAGTGATCATTGTGTATCACGCTTAATTTATGATGAGAAGGTGACCTAGTGTTTAGAGAAGGCGTCTTGTCAGTACAAGGTTACAGCTTTCTATTCTGGCCCGCCCGTCGTTTGATCTGGAAATTACTCAAGATACCAATTTCAAGCTAAATGTCAACGAGAGTTTGTACAATTTAAGGCTGATCTTCTTCTAGTCTTACCTTCTAGTCCGCATGTTTGTGAACAGTTTGACCACGGCGACCACTCCGACAGCTGACAGTTGACGGGACACTCGACCACACAGGAGATGTTCATCTGCCACTTCTTCTCCAAGTTCAACTGCAGCACATGAAGGAAATGAAGAGGTTAATTCATGACAAATCATCAAACCGCTCACAACACAGGCGAACAGTTGCGGCCAACTCAATCTGTTACGGCCTGACAGCTGCTTGACCTTTCAGCACTACAATTCCCAGAAGCCTTTGTTCTGGCAGGGGACAGACTGCGCCGGGCAGCATCAGGGAAGCAAGGTTGCAATATCGAGGCTGCTATGAAAGCCATTCTGACACAATGTGTTTTTGTGAATGAGCCAGATGATGAAGTGGGCCAAGGGTTAAATAGCTGTGGGGACGGCTCTGCCACAGCCCGCTGGCTACAATTACAGGGAGCCGAGATACATTTTGAATGAATAAAACGGTCAGCCCGAAGCAATGACAACAATCTCTGCATGGGAATACTTCTAAATATTTCATGTTGCTGTGCGCCAATGGTACCGGAATGTTACTGTAATATATTGTTAAAGAGTGATGTGTTTAAGTCATTCAGAAAAAACAGGTGTGTGCATCAAGGAAAGAAAAGAAAAACTGAACTGTCCAGAAAACAAAAAGTCGAAGTAAAAAAGGAGACACTTGAGGAATTTTCGTGCACGTCTCACCTCCTTGCAAAATTTCAAATTGACTGATTTGCCGTCGCTGCGGACACAATCGAGCATCCGGGTCTTGATGCCGCTCCCACACACAGCGTTAGGACTCAGCTGACATGTACTCCAGTCTGAAGAGAAAAGCAACATAATCACTTTTATAGCTGTTGCTCTTAATGTTCATATAACTGGCAATATAAGTGTATCAGAGCACAGACAATCTCCTACAATTTAGTAGTTAAAGTGATACTACATAATGATGCCCAGTACAACCACAGTCTTCTAGCCACTGAGCATCACAAAGTTGACTTCGTTGCATTTTCTGTATCTGTTTCTCTCATGTTACAAGCTGCCCATGCACTGTCAACAAAAATCACATGGAGAAATACACTGATTGTACTTGGAAGTTTATTGTTTCTTGGTCTGACTGTAACGCAGCCAAGTGCGTTAATGCTGCCACATTATATACCAAACCAGGTGGTCAGGGCTCTCTGAGCTATACCAGCTCTCACCCAACCAATAATGAGTAATACTGATAGGTAGATAATATCTCAAAATAAAAAGACACAAAAAAATCCAACACCCTGTGTCAACAAATCTTCTTTGAACGTAATAAGTGCAACTGTAGGGAAATCCCATTTTCCAACATTGCTAATATCATAGCTTTTAAGTTTTTTGAGCGTCACGTCAAATCTCAAGTCATTTGAGACATCAGATCAGAATCAGAAATCCTTTATTAGTCCCACAGCGAGGAAATGTACATGGTCACAGCAGAAAGGTAAAAACAATGCAATAAAATAAGCGGACACTAAAATTAAGTGGAGAACTGGAGACATGTCTCAAGTCAAGTTACAAGTCCTCGTAAATTCAATGGCAAATTGTCTTTCAAGTCCGACTGCTCACTGTCTAAATGACAGTGTTTGAAAAATGTTTCTTTCAAAGTTGTGTTAACTGTCTTTTTTAGACAATTGAGTTTCACATGTGTCAGTATGCAAGTGTCTTATTTATCTTTTATTTTACCAGAACAACTTGAATTTGTTTTTACTTTCATTCCTCAAAAATTGAGTCAAGCCTCAGTGCCGTCAAATCAGGAGAATTATTTATTTAAATCTGCATTTACTGATTATATGGCCACTTGGAGGTGACGGAAGAAAAACGAAAAAACATTGCCATATCGTCACCTTAATTACACAGGCAGCAGACATAGAGCAACATTAGCATTCGCCACCTGACGAATGTAATTCCAATATATTCGTTCTCCTTCCAGCTCCTTTACTCTCCACCAACTCCTGAGGGAAATATCTGTATTTTTAGCTAATAAACGCTCCACTGTGTTCACCAGGTAGTCGCTAACTTTGCCTGTCATTTGGTGCCGGGCAGGTAGTATACAGTGGGTTTCTGGAGATTTTTCACTGAGAACAGCTTCTGACAGTGAACATTAAAAACAGTACAGTTGCAGGCTGGAAAACCAAAATAATGTGCTGAAATGACTGAAACGCTCCTTAGAGCTGAGGGGACCAGCGGAGTTGGCAGATAATTCTCCGCGGGTTCATCACTACGAGCATACATATAGTCATTTGATCAATTATTACTTGAGGAATATTCACAATGGCAGCTTTAAGTATGATTCAGTGCAACATCTCCGGCCAAATTTACATTCACCTGCAAAGGATAAGAGGAAATGGTTGTACAAATACTGTCATGATGAGGATATTCGCGCTTGACAGAGAAATGCAGGTACACAAATATGGGTGAGACATTTAAAATAAGTTTTCGTATTTGTACAAGATGAGCTGCAATGATGGTTAAAAACATTTTCATCTACGAGCTGTCATGTAACTGTTGAACCCCCAAATTCCCTTTTCACACCCCCTTTTACAGTCATATGATTACTGTTTTCTGTCTGTAGAGCTCACAACTTTACCACATATAGCTAATGTTTACCAGTGATCGGCAGGTGGCTGCTGTTGATTTTACCACCCTGGGTGCAAACCGATTAGGGATGCAGGTGACAGGGAGCCATGATTTAGACGGGAGCAGGAAGCAAAAGGAGAGGAGCATTTATTCAAGTCAGAAGGAAGCAGCTTTTCACTTCTGTGGCTGGATGTTTTTTCTGTTGAGGCAGGATGATGTGGCGGGACAAAACACAAGGAGACGCTAAAAGTGTTCAAATGCGTCAGCAGTCACAAATTCTTTACACTTCAGAACGAATAAAGCGCAGACAGTGAGGAACAACCGCGGTGTGTCTCAGCTTTTTAAGGGTGAACAAAGAAATGAACTGTCACACCATTTTGCACCACGTTGCTTTGAAAGTTGTTCAGCTCAAGGTTTTATATGCTGATATAAACTGGGTTCCAGGAAGCAAAAGTATTAGGCTTTTTATTTAAAATATCAATTAATTTGTGGATTTGTGATATGGTGTATTGACACAGCGCAGCGATATCAAATTAATTACCAGCCACGATGCTGACATAAACTAAAATTCTCATGCCTTCACTGCACTGTGGATAGATCTTTTAGGATGGAAGTGCCATGCATATAAATGAAGCACTTTGGGCTCCCAGATGACTCAGCAGAATGGCAAGAACGCCTTGCGCTTCCCATATTGTAACTTTTGACTTCAGCTCATTGCCTTTGTTGCACACTTCTTCTTCCTCTGCCTTCCTTCCCTTCTGCCACGAAACTCAAGTCACACCGAAAAGCCTTGAGGACCAAAAACTACGTTTTCATTAATGAATAATCACCTGAACCTAAGAATCGTTGTGTTTTTCGTTCGCTCACAATGAGCTCTTCATATCTGCAAAGGGAGCAGGTCCTCTTCAACAGAGTCCGCCATGTTGTACGTTTCTACAGTGCAGAACAGAAAAACACCGAAGGCCTCCGACAACGTTTGAAAAGTAGAGGCCACAAAGTCCTGCACACTGAACCTTTAAAAGAGTCGGTGCGTGTGTTTTCGATTGTGAGTTTTGAGTAAGACTCTAAATAGCTTCTGGCAGGCGAAGATCACTGTCCACAACAGATGATTACTTTGTCAGCGAAGAGGTCATTGAAGGTTTAGAACAGCTCACTTAAATCCAATAAGTCTGGCTGCCATCAGTATTCTTTCATGCCAGCATCATAAGCGAGCTGTGTGGCCAGGCGGTCAGATTTCAGTTAAATAACCAGGATTTAAAAGCAACATCAATTCAAGTTTTCCCCCAAAATAAACCTCACCAGAAAAATCCAGAGTGAGGCTGAACCTTGGGCCTGCCCCAAAGAAATTATTTCTGTGAAGTGGAAAGACCACATTTTATTCCAGACTATGGGTGCAAATGGCTGCAACAACAGGGAGGCAGAGGTATCACTTATGAAGTGTGCCATCCGCTGACAAAGATGAGTGGCTGTTTTTAGCTGCAGTGAACTCGTTTGCAAGCTCGACTCAGGGAATTGTGTCTCTTTCTGCTGAGGAGCTTTGTTGCACTCTGGGGACTGAAAATAGGGAGATTGCAACAAGAAAGAGCGACAGCAAGAGACGGAGAGGGAGACAGCAAGAGAAACCGAAGGAGGGAAGGGAGCAGCTTGGATGGTCTCAGCATTAACAAAGAAGAGTGCTTTACCAAATAATAATCGCTGCTATATTATGTACATATACCCTGGTAAACTACTGTGAACCCAGCAGTAGGGATTATATGTCATGTCTCCCAGTGTAATAACACAAAAGGAAGACACAGGAGGAGGGTGTGCTGGTTGAGAATTTAGGGCAGCAGAAATAAAGGCAACACAACAAATCCAAATGAAATATAGGAACGGTGCCAATCTCTCCTTTTTTCATTTTTTTATTGAAGTAGTTTGTTACAGTTTCCAGCATGAAATATGAAAGAGTAGCCTCTGTGACATGTGATGTGGAGGTGTGATATCCTGCGGATTAGAGAGGGGAGCTCGGGAAGGCTGCCAGTTCAAATGTTTCTGTTCAGAGCAGCCGAAAAATGCGATTTCTTTAACAATGTATAAAGTGACAATGTGAAAGCAGTGTAAAAGTTGTCACTTGTTGTGATGAAGCCACCGCAAATTATCGCCGCAATCGGCGGCTACTCGACTTGACAACATTTTGGGACAAAGGTACTTTGGAGTGAATGTTGGACTTGCATTCGTCAGGTGGCCAGAAACACAAGTCCAAATGAATGATAATGTTGCACCGTGACTGCTGGATGCCATACAAATGTAAAAAAGTTGGTGATATGTCAATGTTCGCGCTTGTTTCCCCTGCGCATTAATGACCTAAAAAATCAGTTACTTAAAGTTTAAAGCAATTTAAAGTAAATCAAAAATGCCCCTGAGCAAGGTACATCATTTAAATATTCTTTATATTTAGGTTCATATGCAGTTTACTCCCGTCTTCATACTTAGTTTGGTTTGGTAATTCTTTTTGTTATTTTGCCAAATACTGCACCTTGCCTCATCTTGTTGAATATTGCACCTTAATAGGGCACCTTACCTCTCAGCTCATCTTATTTTAAAATTCTTCTACATAAATATATATATATATTGCATAAAACATTTTGCACTACTTGCATCTTATACTGTCTCCTACTGTGTATTGCAACTGTTGCACAACAATTTCCCTCGGGATAAATAAAGTACTATCTTATCTTATCTTAACCCAAAGTGTCCAACAGTCAAATGTTTTACTTGTACTTGGCATCTTCAAAGCTTTAATGATTGTAAGGGATTCGTAGCAAAACATAATGTGTGTCCATTGAACCTCCTCTTAAAAAGTGGAGCTCCACGGAAATACAAGCAACAAACAAAAAGGAAGATCTTGTGATCCGAGAGGAGTCGTGCAAAGAGCAGCTGTGAGAAAGATGCAAAAGAGCCGCATTAACATTACATCATTACATCATTACGTCATTATACAACAAAAAGGTTTGATAAAACTTGCAAGGTTCTCAATCATCTTACCCCAAGAGACAACAACGATGAGATGAGTCATTTATCGATCGCTCCTCCTGCTGTTAAAACAGATGAGGAGCTCATTCTGAAGTGGAGTCTGTCTTTGCAGGGAGGTTCACAGAGTTTTAAAGCCATTTCATTTCAAGGGCTGTTTTCATATTGGTGATTTGGTTGAAGTTGAGAAAACATTCATCCTGACAGACCCGTGGCAGCAACCCTAAAAACTGCACCATTCAAAATACAAGGCACGTACAGTAGCACGTCTTCCACGAGCAGTTTTAATGACCTTACAGAGAGAAATGAATCCTTCCCACTGTGACTTTATGAAGGCAGTCCATCATTTCACATTTCCTTTACCTGTGATGTTGTAGAAATAGTTGAAACAGTTGAGGTTCAGGCTGCATGCTTCCTTGTCAGTCGTGTCTGGACACTGCCTCCCCGCACTGGGAGACCGCAGCGTATACGCCGTCCGCACTCGACTGTTGGTTCTGGTACACGGCTGCAACAGAGACTCCCCGTTAGAAACTGGACAAAAATGTTCAAAATGTTTCTAAGAATGCATAAATTACTGAACAATCCATATTGCAGGGAGTGATAAGAACTGAATACAGAATTGGGACTAAGCCACAGAGCTCCTGCTGCACTGAGGTCTATATTCTATGAACATTTAAAGGAGATAAATGTGTGAATTTGCCCAGTTCTGGATTATTTCCCAGTTTATTGGGCAACAATTCATTATGAATTATTATGTCAAAACACCCTCCTCACCAAGTCCACATAGGCCTTATCCCTGGAGGGATGTTTTCTCATTATATTTCGAAGAATAAATAAAGATCCTTTCCCTCCTCTCTTGAAGCATTCCCAGAATGTGGAATTCAATTTTTTTCCAAATGAATGACAGGAGGGCTGAAATGGATACTCTGCAGGAATGGTAAACCACCAGATTCTACACGGTCATTGCGAAGAAGATAGTTGGGGTAGAAAATGACAGCCTTTTGAATAACTCCATCGCTGGTACGATGAATAAAACATGCGCGAGGCCCCGCTGGTGCCACGGTGGACTCCCGCACGTGATTGGAAGTGTGGGAAGTCGGTGTGTCAAGCACTTTGGAAGAGAATTGGTGTGATTAACAATGGCCAGGGTGCTGCTGAGAGAACGGCAGGAGACACCAGAGCAGTTAAAATGTTGTTGTTTTTATTTTTTTTTTACCACAAATCGAAAGTGTCTGGGAAATATGTTCCGACTCCTCGCGTGCATTTTGCAAAAGCAAAAACGAAGATTGTGTACATGCCACGTAGCCTGCAGGTGTGTCCTGACAAAACACAATTTGCAAAGTCTTCATATTTTACAGCGAGTTGGAAAAGGACTCTCAGGTCATGATTTAGAGGGAGATAATTTCTCATGCTGTACTCATTTTACAATCAACTTTGAGGTTAAAATGAAAGTTTATGAACTGAATACCGAGAAGCATCGAGTATCTTACTAAATAATTTGATCATAAATCCGTATTTTTCTGAAAATATAAGTAATTACCTTCACTGTTTGTGGTTGTCTGCCAAATGACGATCCAAGCTAGGGGTAATATTTTAGCCGGCTTTATGCTTGCCACTACATCACCGCTGATGTAGAGAGGGTTGTGTGTGTGTGTGTGTGTGTGTCAGAAAATGTAAATTTTAAGAACCTGCTCAGGAGTCCTGAGTCTTTGTCATAAATCATCTTTCTTCCCTGCTGAATGCACAGTGAGTACAGTGTAATATAGGTGATGTAGAAGCCATTTTTCTCCTGTTTCCCAGTTCATATATCTCTTTTATTCCTCCTTGGTGGACGAGAAATAACCTGTTGACAAAGATTCACACACTGCTCACAATGATACAGTGCGGCTACGCTTTCAATTCCTTGAGCCTCAGAGAAAATATTTCTGACAAGAAAAAGATATCAAGATAAATCTCAATGGGCTTCACAGAATACTGACGTTCCCGTATCTGTGGCAGACAGCTGAGCTGCTGCTTTCTGATTCGTGTTCATCTCTCACCAGGCTGCAGCGGCTCCAGCGGCCCCAGTCATTGAGGACACAGTCCTCGGGGCAGGGCAGCCGGCTCTCCCTGGCCCCCAGGGGCATCTCCTCCGGGTCACAGAGGTAGTCCTCCACAGACTCCGACGGCCCGTCTATAGTGTTGAGCATGCACCTGTGGGATAGGTGGGCAGACACTGAATTCAACCTTATTTTAGCTGCTGTTGTGCACCACAGAACAAAAGAGTCAGACATTATGTTTCAACTGGACATGGAGTTGGCAAGTACATAAAGTGGATTTGTCCCTCAGGGGGAGGGAGGTCAATTTTTATGAACAAAAAGAAACTGTATTTGCTCACGGCAACACAAACTCCACTGGCTATTGAGGGTTAATGTGAACACGGACGGCAGTAGGTTTTAAACAAGTAAAGCAAATGCTGAGAAAATATTACAACACATAAATAGATACAGTACAAAAAGTTACTATTTTGCGCCATGTGTTGTTGTTATTTTTTATCTGAATCCAGGTTTTCCTCAACTGCCACATTTTTCGAATTTCTTCCTCTATGTGAGTTTTTATACAATCCAACAGACAAATAAAACCGTAGTTGAGACGGGCACTATTTTCACAGATAACGTCAGCTTTCATTGGAGCTTTGACTCACTGTGAACGTCACCGACAAACATAAAAATCCATTAGACTTGATCATTACAAAGTGTATGAGGGTTGACATCTTGTGTTGCATTATTTTTATGGGGTTTTAATGCACTTTTTTTTTTTTTTACAGGACCACCATGTTTGGCTCTGTATGCTTCACTAACCATCTAATTGCAGTTGTGCGAGTCTAATATAGTCTAATTACAGTGTAAGTCTTCGCATGCGCAGAAACATAAATCCAAAAGTTTGAGTTCCACCCAAAAGGATTTGGCAGCGTGTCGGTTGTTGGCTGCCAGCTGAGCTATGTTGGACAGATTAACCCACCTTAGCATGTATTTTTGTCTAAAATACTTTACAACAGATAGTAATATTAATCTGAATACAAATGAGCAGGTTTCAGCTTGAGCAGAAGTCTAAAAGTGTTCAATTGCTGTGGATTAAATTACAAATTGTAGTTTTCTGATTCATTTATGAATAACAAAATAAATTAAACTAAAAAGTGTCCATTGCATATTCTGAAAGCCCAAGGTGATGTCTTCATATTGCTTGTTTTGACTGATCAATGAAAACCCAGCACAGCTTCACATTTGACAAGCAAATTTTGGCTTGAAATTATATTTAAAAACAGAAAATGTATTTTTGTTGATACATTTTCAGTTGATTGACTCATCAATATACAGTAGCTTTAGTAGTTATGTATCTACTAATGTATATAAACAATGTAGACATGCAGTAGGACAGACAGATTGATAGATACCTGACTTTTCTAGTCTGGACGCCCTCCCCGCAGTTCTCTTTTAAGTCCACGTTGCTGACTTTCCACACACTCCACGGCTCGGCCACCCACACATATTGATTACAGTCGCTCTGACACGGCACCACCTCATACACCTGAGGACAGAATAATCTTATTTATGTGCTTAAC
Organism: Bovichtus variegatus; assembly: GCA_943593645.1. Classification (NCBI taxonomy): domain Eukaryota; kingdom Metazoa; phylum Chordata; class Actinopteri; order Perciformes; family Bovichtidae; genus Bovichtus; species Bovichtus variegatus. Next base: position 3,560,121 of record CALSCE010009506.1, read on the forward strand.
ATGTTCTCAATATTATTTAAAGTAGATACAGCAGCAAGTAAAATGTAGCAGATTGATACTTTCACTTCTGGGTTGAGCCAACTCATGATAAACGGAAAAAAGTGGGTTCTATAATCTTTATTTCTATAAATGTTTCCTCTTAGCCCTGTAAGTTTGTCGGTTAAGTTTTGCCGTATACACAGTCATTCATTGGCTCGGCTATCCGAGGCTTAACTCAGCCGACAAGATTATTTCTGCCCCCGGAGCAGCTCTGCCTCTGAGAAATATCTGAATAAATAAAACTCCAATCTGATACTACCTTGTTTACTTACAGTGAGGATATTGCGGTCTGTTTACATCTATCTGTCAGTGACCCACTGACATCAGTGACACTTAACATCTGTGACTACATTTACAAATAGCTGAGGAAAGCAGCTCTTACCTGGGCCTGTAGGAATGAGTCACATCCAGCGAGCATTGAGGTGGATTAAAAGGAGACAGACGGATTAATGACTACATGCCAACTGTTCATATAGTGCAGAAAATATGATTAATGCAAAATCCGAGAGGACATAATGAGAAAAGCCTTCGGTATAAATACCTGTGTGAACTTAGCAGACACACACACACACACACACATACACAGACACACAGTGCCAGGCGTGGATCAACACAACCTTAATCTACATCTGCTGATACTCACGGGCCTGGAAACTATTCATTTTTTCAAATCATGGAAACCGTAAGGAATCAACTGGCACACGTTGGGGCAATAATATGGTGGATGGGATCCATTTATAGCATCCATCGCTGCTCAGCAAAAAATGAGTTCAGCAATAATGAGGGGAAGGTAAAGGAAAGCTCTGCAGATTCAAGCGTATTATTCATTAATAATTAATTTCTTTCTCTCTCCCTCACTCCAGCGTTGGATACGGATAATGTGTATCCCACTTGTGATAAGTATAAATATATTGTAGCACAGTTCATAAATATTAATGAATGAGTCTTTTTTTTTTTTTTTTTTTTTTTATCTCGATCTCCTGCTCAGCCTCCAATTCAGACTTTAAAAACCGAGCTTGAGTTTCAGTGTCAGCGTCGGTACCTGGTTGATGTGGTCCAGTTTGGGACACGGCCGCCCCCCGTTGTACGGTTTCTCTCGGAGCCATTTGGAGCGAACTTTGACCCCGCTGCCGCAGGACTTGCTGCATCGTGACCAGTTGGACCATTCACTGAGTTTACAGTCGGAGGGACAGGGGATGATGCACGCCTCCTCAATATAACCTGAAAAGAAGGCAAAAACAAGGAGGTCTTTAGCAATAATATAAACTAATCTTTATGCAGGTGGTTCGGATTTTTTGCTTATGACCAGCCAAGTGAAATGGATGATTATTTGTGCATACACACATCAGAAGAAACACTGACGATTTGCTACTGCTCAATCTGTTTCAATGAATGACTAGAAAGCGTACTGTAGTCTGTCCTTAATTATTTCAGAGGGGAAACGCATTTAGCAGAAAATTGATTTGTACAAAATTAGCTTTGAAATAAAACCTTTGTTCTCTCTGTATCCCACCAGCAGGATCTCAGCCGCTCAGCCTCCAGGTTGAGAATGAAGAATTTTGTTTTCATTAGCTTGCATGAAACTGCATTTGTCCTAATTCCCAGAGATTTGTTTTTCTGTTCGATCCTACAAACAAGCATTAAAGTCCAAGAACTCTTTAAATGCCATATGGAGAAAATACCCAGCTGTAAGAGAAAACTATTATAGTATCTAAATGCACTTATTGATTTTTAGCCCAGTGGAATGGAAACAGTGTTCACATTTAAAGGCACAAATTTATAAGCTGATATATAAAAGTCGAAACATTTACCAAAGGAGCGGATGGGCCTGTCAGGAAGCTTCATTATTTCAATCTATTTTTCCTCACAGGGTCATGACACAGTCAGCAGGGCTGGTTTTTAAGAACCTCACTCTGCTTGTTACTCGTTTTTTTCTGGCTCACTATCTCTGGGCTTTGATTTCCTCTGCCTTCTTCAGAGTACACAGGCCAAGGTACTGTCAAATATGTGGAAAATATAATACTACTATGAACTTTTGGCTGTGTCAATAGCAACAGGTTAGCAATAGCAAGATGTTTTTCACTTGCCAGGTGAAAGTCTGTTTAGTAAAGGGAACCTAATACATTTTTCAGGCTTGTGTAACAGCACTGGCCTGTAAATCAGTTTAGCTTTTGATTAAGAAAATCAATGAGGTGAATGAGCCGGGAAAGTGGAGTGTCTAACCACTTCCTCTCTCTGATGTGGGCTCTTTCAGACTGCTTTGCTCTTTAGTGAGAGACATGTGGTGCTACATTGACTGATGGGTTTGCTGAAAACACACTTCCCACGATTTTATCAAACGGATCCTACAAAGGCTAGTAAGTCCTTAAAAATCAATGTTGTCAATGAATATGCGATTGTAATAATTAACGGATCAGCCTTTAACAATGAGAATTTTGACCGATTAATAATATCAGAAAAACACTTTTTTTTTTTTTTTTAAAGTAATAAAAAAAAAAAAAACGTTTGTTGCATGGTAAAAGAAAGATAGGCTATAAAATATACTACGGTGCCTGCTGCTCTGGCTGGAGTCGTACAACGCTGCCCTCTTTCAGCATCGCTACGGACCACTGCTGCCAAAGGTGGTCCTTTAGGAAAACAGACGATCGGAGCTTAAAAAACAGGGTTAATACTTGGCTCAGCTGAAGAGGACAGTTGAAGGGTGATCTTGCTGACCCAAAAACTGAGCAGTACGATTCCTTAAAGCTAATATGATTAAAAAATAAAAAGTCTACTTAACTTAATCCAGTTCGGACTAGAGTCCTGGAAGCACTTTGGCACCAACTAAATGCGCAGTGACATAATGATCACATCCGCACACAACGCACACAGACGCGCACACAGACACACACACACACGCTTCTGTCTGACCTCATTTCACTCTGTTGCCCCAGATCAGCATCACTACATCAACACCTTGCTGAGTACAGCATGGCCTCTGAAATAAGCCTCATCACCTTTGACCTCCCACTGTAAGTCCTCGAGTCAAGTCCAGTCATTCGAAATCACTGACACCGTCACTTATAAGTGCACTCACAGTGCAAATGCTGCACCTCAGCCTGCGGTTCGCTTGTAGTTCAACAAATATAAACTTGTTAGGTGTCTGGCCAAGCTCTCAGGGGGGTTTTTGGGTCGAGTCCAGGTAGGAGACTACTCCTTTTCCCCTTAAGAAGTCAACCCGGCACAAGCTTCTCCTGTAACCCCAAAGCTGACTGTTCAACTTCACCTGAAATGTTAACAATTTCACTGCCCAGCCAGCTCTCGAAGTTCCCGGTGATAGTTGGGATATGCACTGAAATGCCTCTGGAAATAGAGACAGGCTTTCTAACAACAACTAAAATCAGAAACCTCCAAACTCAATCTAATTCCAGAGTATTCAGTTTTGTAGAAGCTGTTTGGACAAATAAGTACTTGCAAGGGACGATTAGCATGCTGGGATCTGTAGATGCAGCCTCCATTTATTTCTGGCCATCCAGCCAAGATGTAGTGTTGGCCTCTGAAACCACATTTCATCCGCTCTATGGGTGGGAGGCCCGAGAAGCTTTACACAAACCTTTTGACTCCAGGAATCATCCAACATTAGAGCCTGATTTTTGACCTGTTACACCCCTGCAACACAATCATCTCCAAGGCAACGGTGGTAGGCTAATCCCTATGGAGGCCAGGATGGAGCATAGAGGAAGAAGAAAGCGTCACCATAGGCCCAAAGGACCCTTTGATGTACATTACTAACCTTAACAGACGCTGAGCTTCGTCCTCAGACCTTCACAGCGCACTGCTTACATGCTATAACACTCAAAACAGCATAAGATTATAGGGCACTGGCTCTCAGTGCGTTTCTCTTCTTATTACAAATACGGGTCGTCATGCACCAGCAAATCTGTTCTCTGCAGTACTTCTCAAGATCACAGGTCCTCAGCAAGATGCTTGCCCTTAAGCTTTACCCTCTATGGCTCCCCAGAGTGACTAGCCATAGCCATACTCCTCCTTCTCCACATCCTGCTAAGACGAGGCCAAGGTCCCCTGAGCCATCCTGTAGTATTAAGTCATGGTAAAGGTCAAAGCCTCACGGGTCACTGATAGTCATAAATATAAGAACTATATGAGTAATGTCACATACAGTATATAGGACATAGCAGGAGACTTGTTTCACGATCTACCTTGACTACATCATGACCAACTACGGAAGCCCTAAGGGCAAGTGAGAAAAAAATTATTTCAATTTTTTTCTGTCCTGTGTTTATGAATTAAGAACAGGTGGGAAAAACTTTATTGCCATGTGAGAATTATTTTTTTTGCCTGGATCAGTATACTGAGTTACTTTTATTGACATCTGTGAAAGCAGGTGAAAAATCTGGATAGTTTGTTACATAACTTGCTCAGATACAATATATATATATATATATATATATAGTGTCTGAGCAAGTTATGTAGCGTTACTGTCATATTTTCTTTTGGTTAGAAAGGCATTTTAACCATATCCATATATGTACCTTGTGTTTAGAGTGTGTTGAAAAAATGTAAACTCCTGGAAAAAAAACATGAAAGCTTTTTGTCCTATTGAGAACTTATGGTCGTGGTGCACTTTAACCTCTTGTGGCTGAAATTAGTATTGCAACAACAAACAGTGGAAAAAAAAGTCACCTGCCAAAACCTGTTTTTGAAGGTGAAAAAAGTAACTTAGCTTCCCAACTTTAAATTATACTGGAAAACCCTTTTTTTTTTTTTTTTTTTACCTGTTCTTAAGTCACAAACACAGGAGAGAATGTTTTTTTAGTTCAGACTTAAAAAATAGGTCACCAGATTTTTCTTTTTTCACTTGACTCTCAGGGCTTCCATTCCTTGCACAGTGTTAAAGGTAGTAGTTGCATTTTTTTGTTGAGAAGTAAATTTTTTACTTTTGTGATATGGGATTGAAAACCCTCCAGGGTCATGATAATGGTCAGCAAATGGACTTTGTCCTGAGCTGGTAAGACTGTGGCCTGGTCTTGAGTCTCTCCCCCCTCGGTCTTGACTTGGCCCTGATTATATTAAACACGACATCACACTAATTAGATCTTCTAGTGGCTGACTGCAATTATTGCTGGGAGCCAATAGGAATCAGGAATTTGTCGTTTGGACGTTACTGGGTTCATGTGCTGCTGATTATTAGTGACACTCTGGTCAAGCTTGAATTTCATAATTTACAGTATATGGTTAAAAAAATATATATATTAAGTACACATTTCCAAAATCCTTTTTCGAACAATTCTGCAGTTAACAATCATCAAACTGTTACTTGGGGTAACTCGGAATAAGAGAATTTATCGAGAACTGTTCAGAACAGCACGCAGCGTCATCTTCCCTTATAGTCTTCACTCCTCACAGAGGAACGAGGCAATCGGAACAATACCACAAAGCTTGGATCAACGTTCACTTTTAATGATAATCCCCCTTTTTCTTTTTCTGTTGATGTCTGTGGAATACAGAGATAACAGTGGCACAGTTTTCCTGATCGACATTATAGCCGAGGGCGTTGTGTCAGCAACAGCGTCGTGGAAAGACCATGTCTCCACTTCTATCAAGATTAAAAGTGATGATGGATGAGATGCTGAGAAAGGCACAGAAAATAAAGGAAGGAGTGGCAGAGAGAATGGAGGACGAGCGGCTGAATGAGAGGGATAAAAGGAGAGATTTAATGATATCTTTGAGACTCACATGTACCAACGCCAAGCCTCATGAATGTGTTTTTGTTTTTCGTGAGCACCTCAAGGAACATTTCTTTTGTCTAAGCTCATTGATGCTTGAAGATGAATGCACACACACACACACACACACACACACGGATACACTCACAAACATTCACATAGGTGTAAAAATACACACAGGCTGACAAAACACACACAAACACACACAACCCCATCCTTACGACATGCCCTTGTCACACCCACACCCAGATTAACCGACGCATATCTGACTCTGTGACTCACACAAGTAGAGACTAAAACCATGTTTATGTATGCACAACACTGATGTATTCATTTGAACATCTCCCGCATTCTATTTCACAGCAATTTCACATTGAGTTTCTGAGCCAGGATTCTTTGCTTGAAGTATTTTGGATCTAAGATAAGACCTTAAAAACGAGGAGACAAATGATTCTGACAGGAGTGTGCCAGAAAAAAAAGCCTCCTTATGTGAAATTGTGTATCCGAAATGAGTCGCTAACCTCCATAGGAGGGGCTTTCATATGTGCAAAAAAAAACCCAGTCCTTCACTTCAGATAAATATTTAACGGAACAAATAGTTATTCTTGCATCTGCAGCTTTCCAATGTGTTACAGTATATTTCTCACCTGGAACCAAGAAGTTCAGTCTGGAGTGGGACAAAGTAATTTACTACGCCTCAAGATTTGTACTTCTGTGCTGTAATGCAGATTTCTGTCAGAGCTGCTTCCATCATCAGAGGTCCCAGGCCAAATGCGAAAGGTTTGTTGTCCCAAATTGTGACATTTTCTCTACCTCTGACCTCTAGTGTTATGTAGTTTCTCTCCTGCGTCCCTGATTGTACTTTCAGATATCTGCTTCACTTTTTTCATGTTTACTTTCAGCTGTATAGGAGTCGTGGAAAGTTTACTGCTGATGAAAACCCAACATCTCCTTATTTTGCTGCTTCACAATAAAAGCGTTTAGTTTACAAAATAGTGGGGGACTTTTTTTGTGAAGAATTTAGAGGAAATGAAATGTGTTTATCATCAAATTACTCCAGTAAAACTTGCCCTTTTGGCTAACTTTGGCATATTTTCGGAAATGTTATTAATATGCACTGTCCGTGTTAAATAAATGAATTTCATAAAAGGTTGAAAAATCCATTCACCTCCATGGTATTGGATTGGTGGTGCAGTGTGAGATACTGTATGTCAAAACCTGAACATATTTACTTCATTGTCTGGCCTACGCATCAGCGGCATCCAAGTTATGACCTCTTCAGACCTCACCAGACTTTTTCCCTTCTCCATGCAAGTAGGTGGCAGCAGGTGAGGTTGTGCCAGAAGCCCCTTACTCTGCTTCTACAACACCTGAATAGGAAAAAACTAAAGTATCCGCATGGCTAGATATTTCTAGAGCTGCGTTGTTTTGTTTTTGGTCATTTAGGTGAAACAACACTTTAACAAAGCACATATATATATACATATACACACCATATATACTCACCATGACTATTGCAGCGAGAGGTCTCCACCAGCCTGTTGTCCTGGTCGTAGCACACCATGGCCTGGTAGCGGTAGCCCTGTCCACACTCCTTGATGTCTCCCTGGACCTTCATCCCCACGATGCTCTCCACTCTGCCTCCCTCGGGCAGGATGCAGTCTGACCAGTTCCCCACTGGCTGGGCGTTGTACTTGTCACAGGGGCAGTACTGGGTCTCACTCAAAGGGTACATTTGCGTGTTTTTGCACTTGTCTTTCTTCTTGCTCCTCCCTGAGGAGAGCAGAGGGACAGAGATGAGCAGAATAGCTTTGGGAGAGGTGACTCAACGGTGTTGGTGGATTTTTATCTCTTTTTGGGTGAAGTAGCTTTGAATCTTATCATATTCAAGGCTACTTTCAAGGCCCTTTGGGATAGTGTAGTCACTGGAAAAAGGCTGGATGACACAGAAGTTGCTGTTCCTCCATTAGTGTGGGATGCATGCACAATGAGACAGCAACTCCTGATGATAGATTACGCCGGCAAAATAGTTTCAAGCAGAGTGCTCTTCCACTGAAACAGCTTGACAGCTTTTTTTTTTATCCACATGTCAAGCATCGTTAATCATAGATCACTATGCACACAACTTTTTCTTTTGACATCAGGATTTGTTTCCCATGCAAATAAAAACATATGGCTTTGACGTCTTTCTATGTAAAGCATCTTTACCTGCAGTTGCCAGAGAATCCAGCGACTGTAAGTCTTGCTTTTTAGCATTAAGAGAATTACAGCTAAGGTTTACCAAGTGTATGCTGCGGACTTAGGACCACAGCTGGTTGTATTGCATGTAAGCTGCAAAACGCTGTGAATTATGCTATAATCTGTGTGTAAAGGTCATAGTGACCAACAGGCAGCAGAAAAGTATACAACACATTTTGCTCAACATAATGATCCACTTTTACTACCCACTGCTGTTGTCTTGGTATTGTTGGGGATTGAGCACATATAACTAAGATTAAAAGAGGATATTGGAGGATATTGGATATTAGTGGATATTCTCTGAGATTAAAGTGGTAAATTTACAAGAAAAACTCAAAAATTGATGAAAAGAAAACCAAAATATTCTCTGGGAATATAAAGCCCTAAATTTGCGAGAAAAACGATTAAAATCACAAATTACGAGAAAAAAAACTGTTTTTTTTTTTTTCTTTAAATCAAGGAACCACATTCGCTTCACTTTGCAAGGTTCACGCCACAAAAAAAGACCCATTCACTCAAGTTGCAGGAATCTGGATAAAACTACAAAATCCACTCCCCCTCTTTCCGCATTCAAAGCAAAGAACGATAAAACCACGTCTTCAAAGAGTGTTTAAATGCATAACGCTTGGGTGAATGGGTCAAAAGATTTCACATCAGGTGAAAATAAATGCTTTTTAAATCCACTTTCTCACAGTTTAAAGTTGACTTTCTTCCCTCGCAGTAACCTCTTGTGCAGGTGTCTGAATGTTTTGCAGCACTCTTGTCCTTTCGCTTTATGACTGTGATGCACAAGGCAACTGTCCGGGAACACCGTGATGGATAACAAAAGGCTGAGGAGTTATTTCAGATTGGTTGCTTTAATCCCACTGGAGCATTTCCTGGAAAAAAAACTACCTGAATAGATTTATGACCTAGTGTTTAACTTTACTGCTCGTCCTTTGGAGCGTTGCAGACCAGCATTACTCCCTAAACTGCCTGGTACCACACCAACACTTAAACGACTGTGCAAATAATAAGCTTGTCCGAAAAGGTTTCAGAACAACAGCCCGTGCTTTGTGCTGTGCCACTCTTTGCTCTTACCTATCAATGCCCTCTTTCTGGTGCGGACCCCCACACAGTCAGCTGTGCAGGACGAGAACTTTGACCAGTTGGTCAGCTGGCAGTCATCCTGGCAGGGGAGCTGACAGCGCTGAGTGATGGCAGGCATGGCCTTGGCGAATTTCAGACACTCGCTGATGTCGGCCTGCGTCCCGTCCAGCTGGCGACAGGACACAGCTGGAAGAATTAGAGGAAGACGAGTCCAAAAGGCTTCATTAGATCGTGTGGGAGGCCATGATGCGCTCTTTCATTGTGGAAACAGATCGATCGGTTGTCATAGCAGGTATTGAAAAGGGCAAGACTATGACGTATGGTAATAACAGAGGAGTGCTGGCCATAGTACAACTTTGAGGTATTTTTTTTTAATGCTACTTTATAAATCTACCCCAATAAAACTCTGATATTGCATATTTACTCCGGTACAACTCTTTAGCAGCTTTAATCAACAAGAATGTTGCAGATTCAGATTTTTATAGACAAAACACATAATGAATATGGCGCATCATTTAAAGTTTAATTTATGACAATGGTTAATTTATTTTAATTTTATTTACATGTTTGTATAGCGCTTTTAAAAGGGTACTCAAAGGCACTTTAATTGGTAATAAAGACAGTAACAGAAACAGTAAAAGCAATAACAGTAAAGAAACAGCTACACAAATGAAAAAGGAATGGGGGGGACTTTTAAAGCGCTATACAAATAAACGAAATGTATCATTAATGGAACATTTGAATGTAGGTCTGTTTTTTTGCAATGGAGTATTATACACATTTCTGCCACTAGGGGTTTCTCAATCAAAACAATAACAAAAAAAGAAAATATAAATGTTTTTCCGACGCTGCTCTGTGGACAACGGATGTCCTGGAGGGGCTGTGAGACGAGTTGTCACTAATGTTTGCTCAGCTTGTTTCTCTGATAACTTGAGATCCAGACAGCCACAAGGCTTTTACCGTGAGCCGAATTATGCGCAGAAGTCTCCTCCGCTCCCCTGTTTTCACAGGCTGTATAGTACTCCCCATTACTAGTAAATGGACTTTGATATGTAAAACCACTGCATTTCCTCTTTAAGTATAGTAAGAGATCCAAGTACTTATTCCCCCCACTGGTGAGCAACATTACATCAAATAGTGATTTAAAGAAAGCAACAAAAGAGTCAATGAAAAATAGATCAGAACTGTATAATTCAGATTACATCTCACGGGGAGCTAAATAACAACTGTAAGCAGAGCAGACACAAACCTCAATTGGTTTGAAGCCCACAAGTCAATTTGTGTTGGCTTGCATCATCCCTTTCTTTGTTCTTTCAATAAAGGGTATATTACTTGTGCTGCTGCAATATTTCATTTTCTTTTAATGCAGACCGTTCTGCAGGGCTTTCCCTTCATAGAGAAATCAATCTCCAAGCACATTTTTGCTCAATCCCCCAGGGCACTGCTATTGGTCTGAAAAGCCTCCGTCTGTTGGCGTGTTAGGTCAGGCCTTATCTTAGACAATGTGTGTGTGTGTGTGTGTGTGTGTGTGTGTGTGTGTGTGTGTGTGTGCGTGTGTGCGTGTGTGTGTGCGTGTGTGTGTGCAAGAGAGACAGAGATAAGCACATGGTCTCAGGTGTTCTGTGTGCTGTTTAAAGGTGCCACTACAGTGTGTTTTTTCATCTAAGGTAAGCCTCTGTCTAGGTAAACAACACAATATACTGTCAGACAAAAACACAGACCAGAAAGGACAGTGTGTCGGATTTGCTTTAAGTCAATGACAAAGTTATTTCTGCCATTTAAATATGGTGTGGGGTAAAAACATGTCAGGAGTGCTGTGGACATCAGGTGTCACATGGTATCAAGTCAGTGAAAAGCAGCAGAGAATCTGGAATTCGTTTGGTGTGAGTATGTCTAAAGTGGACCTTAAAGCATTTTCATGAATACATTGATTTGTCCATCCATTAATGTAAGCTGGCGAAGACGAAACAGAAGTATAAGCACTAATAATGGCCTTCTATAGGAGCTGGAACATAATGAAATTGATCATTCTGCGTGACCCCCTGAAATTGATTTTTTATGAAAGCCTCCCAGGACTACATGGTACATCCATCCTCTATGAAAAGACGAGAGGGAATATGCTTTTAAAGTGGGAGAGCCACAACTCCTTTACAGTACTTGTCACTTGTGCGTGAAGCCCATATAAACAGGAGTTTGGGCTGTCGTATGCTATAGGCAAGGTGCAGCATCTACTCCTACATTTCAACAAGAGCCATTTGATTAAAATTGCATGACAAGAGCCTGAGGTGAAAAAAAAGCCAGCAGTGAGACAACCCAGACTGTCAAACGAGTCTCAAGAGGCACATGATGAGTTTTGAACACATTTCCTTCCCAAACTCAGGAGATTTACAAAAAAATAAAAACAAGCAGAAAAAGAAGTCTCTTGTGGATGTTTTCAGGAGAGTCAGCCTCAGTTTGTGTCAGGTATTGTAAGTGGGAGGATTTGATATGTGCTCAAAGTAAATTGGCCTTTTCTCTAAACCTTGGCACATCCACTTGCTGCCTTGTGCCCGGGCTCCACATGCACCGAAATGAGCAAAAAAAATTAATTTACGGTGATTAGGAACGGTCCAGTGAAGATGTGGAAGGAAATGGGAGATGAAGAGATTGGATTCTATACCTCTTGTTTGGAGTCCAGGTCCACAGGTCTCCTGTGCATCGGGACGGTCCTGTCTGACAAACCATGGGACCAGCTGGCACTTCCTCCATTTATGGGTTTTCCACCTGTAATAAATCAGGACAGTATCGCTATATCAGTGCAACCATACCATTCACTATTACACCAACATTGCACAGCGTAAGACAGTTAATATGTAATAAAAATGTGTACATATGGCTGAACTATTTGAGGAAAATATTTACTTTTCAGACCAATATATGATTTATATTGCAATTATTTTCTATAAATGAAACTACAGGCCTGTATTTGTAGTATGCAAAGTAATTAACGTGATACGTAGTACTAAGCATCATCACAAATATATCTTGTAACTACTGTACATTAATAGATTGAGATAAAATAGTGCAGTTTCTTGATACTGAGGATCACCTTTTTTGACGAGTCAGCTAAAAAAAAATTATTTTACTATTTATTTATTCGGCCGTTTACCTGTTATATGTATTTATATACAGTGCATTCAGAAAGTATTCAGACCCCTTCACTTTTTCAACATTTTGCTCCGTTACAGCCTTATTATAAAATAGATTAAATTAATTTTTTCATCAATATCACATTTACATTAGTATATATATATATACACAAATACATATATATATATATATATATATGTTATGTCTGTTATGTAGACTGACAACCAGCTGCGAGCTGCTAGCTAGTTAGCTACCAGTCTATTGACGTGAGGCGCTGCTCATTATCTCCACTAAGCGTTGTCATTAACTGACTGTTAAAAAAAAACAAGTGTCTTTTTTCCAATATTCATCATTAAACAGGTCAGTTCTGATCAGAGATTTAAACCTAAGTCCCATCAATTATAGAGCTACAGTTTCTACGTCTAGCAATAGATCTATAATTATATTAACTAATTAACTAAAACTAAGTATCACAGAGCTAATTAGTAGGTTAGACCTAACTATGTATAGCTTGTACGGATTATCATGCTGGTCAACAAAGATAAATAAAGACATATAGTCTACATACTTTGAGAGGTGGAGAAAGATAAAGTGATATAGTGTGCAAGTGTGCATGAGAGGTGAGCCTTCATATCATATTTTCATCTTTTTTACCAAAATAATTCATAAAGAAACAAGCAAATATAGTCAAACACAACACATATTCTATATGAGGACTGTAGAGACTTCGCATAAGTAGGTCGATAGACAATTTTAATGAAATTGCTAGGCAACAGCTTGGGTCCATGTCTACTTCCTGTCAGCTGATCCTGTCCTGCACATACACTGCAACACGGCAACTATATTGTATAGGAAATAAACATTTAAATGGGAAACATTTTGAATGTTTAAGTTTAGAACTGTGAAATGGTCTACAGTGTCTATATGACTATATTTGATATATAATATATATAACACAGGAAGAGCAACTTTGCTATAAGGTTTATATTAGTCCTTAAAATCAATCTCAAACCACTGACACTTTGCCAATTCAAGCTGTGAAAAGAAACAAACATATCATCTGTCGTCAGTATTATGAAATTGCTGTAGTGCTTTTACCTGAATCCTGGACAGATTTTGGGGACCTCACAGTCCTTGTCCTCCTCCAGCCCCTCTGGACAGTCCTGTCCTCCGTTGGATGGCTGCTGGATGATGAGACGTTTCCTTGTTTGCTTTCTCTTCACAGTGTTACCTTCTGAATAGACACACACGCAATTACGGAATTAAAATAAGAAATGTCTTTGTGGGAAAGTGATGAGAAACATGTCAAAAAATGATAAGCTAGGCTACTCTGTTAATAGTCCTTGAAGAATGGACTTGGAAACTACTTTTGCCAAATCTAATTGGATAGCTATTGTAAACAACACGCACGTCTGATTACTTGGAATATCTAGCCAACAACGATGATGTCGAAAAATCCCATTAGACCTTGGAAGCGACTCAGATTAAATTGATGGTGTTTACATGTGTGGAGATGACCTCAAGTAGTTAATTAAGATGAAACGAGCCTCTGGGTACTTCTGAACCTTGCTTTAAACCCTTGTATGTGGGGTGATGTGAAATTCTCTGCACAAGGTGAAACAGCATCAAATTAAAATGCACAGCCATCGGTGCAGCATGCTCAGGGTAAAGAGATTTATGCCACCGAGTCACATGAAGAGGTCATCAAAATATGGACGGTAATGATCTTCTGATGTAAATCAATGTAATGTAGTTGCCTCTGCTCAACAGATTGGGCAATGGCTGCCTGACAAAGGTGACCTCATCTGAACAATGTTTTTCTTTCACAGCATGAAAACAACAACTCGACGACGCTCGCTGACACTTGTAGCCACGGGCAGCGTCGGCTTGCCAGACGCACCAAAAGAGGTCTGCCCAAAGGTTTGTCGTACATGCCAATCAGTCAAATTAATTATGTGTAAAGGGACGTGAGTGCAAGATGTTTACGTGGTAGTTGATGTGTCTGGCTCTGTGCAGAGGGTCTCACCTCTGTAGTTTTTTCCACACAATCACTTGTTTCTATGTATGCTTCTAGGCTGGGACAGAGTCGTAGCAATGCATGTTTCATTGATTATTCTTGTTTATTATCATATTATAGGTCGCTATCGTGTAGCCTGAAACTACGATGCAAAAAAATTGTGTTAGAAATCCTTGCCATTAATTTTATTTTCTAAATTAAGTAATGAAAAAAACAAAAATTCAAGGACACGGAGAGAGTTTGGATGGAAAAATCCAACCTGCTACGTCATTACACCTAAAATAAAGAGTGAACCAACTGGTTCACAACAATCATGCTGGCAGATATGTGGGAATAGAGAGGAGAACCACACAAAGTTTTTGGAAATGTCATATATTACACACATTTTTTGGGAAAATGTGCATTTTACAATAAAAGGTTTTCTGGGATATGCAATACTTAAGGAACGCAAAGTTATGTACCTTGGAACTATACATGATTGTGTCTCTGATAATAATAGATAATAAACAAGATATTATTGATCACACGCATCAATCCCCTACCATAGAACAATGGTTAGAAATGATAAGAGATTTATATTATGGAAAAAATGACCTTTCAGCTTAGAGTGAGAGAAAATGTTTTTGTTAGTAAATGGATGATTTATGATACAGTGGAAAAAGCTTATGGACAAACTGATATATAATCTTCAAGATACTGGACACTTTCTGTTTTGTTTCATTTATATGTGTTTTCTTTTTCTATCTTTCGGTTAGTAAAAAAGTCACTTGTTAACATACACAATTTGGTTATATGCACAAACAAAAACAAAAAAACTGCCAAAGCCAGAACGAAAACTACTTAACATTGAACACAATTGAAATACAATTGGTCAGTAAGAGAAAAAAAAGGAACAACCATGATTCCTTTCAGTGATCTGTGTGAGGCAGCATTACTTCACAGCAGCCAGTCTTCTCTCCTCGCATGAGATAATAAAAAATGTCACAGTACCTGCGTCACAAGTCACAGGACACGGTGTCCAGTCGCTGAAAGGGGTCATGATGCAGTCTTTCTTGCAGGGCAGCTGACATGGTCGCACAGTACTGGGACGAGGGCCGTCTGGACACCTAGACAACAAAAAAAACACACACTGCTGAATTATGTTGGCATACAGCAGCAGAGTGTTGCTCAGTGTGTTTCTGGAAGACACTAACCTCGCAAACAACACGGTTATTACGACTAATGATCCATGGTAAAAAACTGTTTAAGAAAAGTATCAGACGAGAATGAACAAAAAAAAAAAAAAAACACTGATTACATTTCCCAGACAATTTGGCATCAAAATTGTCAAAGGACCAGATAAAACCTCAATACATTTCCTGGTCATTTTAAAGCTGCTCTAGGTTTTTTTATTTTCTGGTTTCACCATCCAAAATCACAACCTATTGCAGCAGGGAGATCCTGTAATGTTGCTCTGTATACCCAGATTCAATTTTCGTGTTGGTTACAAGCACTTTAAACCACAGGAAGCAACAGTATAAGCACAGCGTACTGTAGAGCGAGAGGTGCTGGCAAGATGAACATGTAGAGAGAGGAAATAAACACAAATGTTTGTGTAAACAGCCGCACACTAAGCCCGTAAAAAATATAAAAATGACTGTAATTGAATTATGTTGGTCTATTCTGTACACACAACATCTACTGCATGTCTGAGGGAGGGATCCCTCCTCAGTTGCACTTCCTTTTTTTTTTTTTTACATTTTCCCCTTTTTTTTGAGAGTTTTTCCTTACTAGACTCGAGGATGAAAGGACAGAAGGTGTTTTATGCCGAACAGATTGCAAAGCCCCTCGAGTCAATTTGTGCTTTGTGATATCGGGCTATATAAATAAAACTGACATGACTTGACTATTAACGCAGATAAGAGCAACGCGTTTCAGTCAGCGCTCACTGATACCTTGATAGAATAAAAGATCATGGAGCATATATTTTTATGGGCTGAGTGTGTGGTCACTACTACAAATATTTTGCTGGCAAAAAATCGAAAGATTTAGAGTAAAATGTTGAACTGTCCCCATAAGTGAGTGAGCACTCACTTCGACTCAAAATGTCGAAGGAAGCAACTTGCTCTCTAGCATCTTTTGTTTACCTTTGGTGCAGCATTATATTGGAACAAAGTGGGTTGGTGAACATTAGTGTGATACAGTCTGTGCGCTTTACAGTACTTTCATTGTGCTGTGGGATTTCTGGTTAACGAACTTAAACATTTTTGAGAATCCCCTTTTGGAGCTCTGGTGCAGCTTTGACTTAAATATGCACGGCTCACCCAAACTATAAAACATCAACCAGGCCCCTATGACTTTCACATATGTGTACCGGCCGTCTGAATTCAAAAGACATTTAATATATATATAATTTATGTAGAGATATAAACCATGTTTTAAAGCTTTAATAAATATCACTGTAGAGGTTTGTCACATCAACCATCTGGGTATTGCTTGAATACAGAATGTAATTATTCTAGGCGCAATCTAGGGCAATAAAAACTGATGAAAACCTTCGTAATCACGTCCAGTTTACGACTGATGTATGCCATCTGGCTCCCAGTGTTTGAAAGATACAGAGAAGAGGCGGCATATTCGCCAACAGAACAATGTAGGCATAGCAGGAAATGCTAAGCATGTCTACATGAGGATGTTTTACATTTATTCCTCTCTGCTGAGGAAACTGTAACACACAGAGCTCCTCGAGGGTAAAGCCAGCAGCTAGCAGACCGGCCTCAGGATAGAAACTCTTGTTTTAACTGGATTCTGCTATCAGTGAGTGATAATCCCTTTGATTGCACAGAATAGAGGGTCAATCCAGGGTTTTATCGAATAGGGGTTATGGTTAATCTTCAGTCCTTTAAGCACCTAAGGTCCCCTGTGCATACCGCCGGGTAAAAATAAATAGGTCGAGATGGCCCTGCTGGATGACATATTGTAATCTCATCTCTACAACGCTGCGTCCCCGGTCTCGCAGCGGGATGTTGCCGCTCTGTTTCCTCATCTTTGAGCTGACACACAGGTCAGGTTTAATGTGGCTAAGAATGAGCGCTCTCCTCTGGGCGTACCATACTCGTTAGCGTGGCGTTATCAGGGAAGCAATAGGGAGCCTCACAGGGAAAATGTAATAATGTAACAGCGACAAAAGGAGAGATTTATTTTTAATACCAATAGACAGAGCTAAATCCCTCTCAAGCGGAACAAATCCTCTGGTGTCTTCATACAAGTGAATGGTTCGCAGGAAGGAAAAAAAAAACAGCTGCCGGATGCGGCACACATTTACATTTTTAGCCTTCAGCTGATGCTTATGTCCGTAAAGAAGTGAATGAACAGGTGTCGAGCTCGAGGACACTTCCACAGGACACAAGACTGTGAAGATGCAACCCATGAACCTGAGACTGAAGAGCAATCTCTCCACTGGTGCTGACCAGGATTCTTTCACTTCATTTGTACAGCTATTTTAACTCCGCAGCCTGTAGAAATCATGAGGCTCTTTATCAAGTGAAACCTGGCAGAGAATGCGGCGTGAAGACAAGAATAAACAGAGCACAGAAATCTGCAAGATCTAAATACAATCAAGGTATTGACAACGTAGAACAGATGGAAAAGCAATTTATTATATAAGCAATCCAATAAGCAGGAGGCTGATATCAAACATGCAGGCGCATGAACCACATTATTTAAGTCTCAGCAAAACGAAATAAAAATAACTTTCTTATTTTGGCTCGTCACTAGTTCTTTCAATTTTGAATTCATATTCATCAAACTCAACGACTTTGCTTTGAGTTCCACAAAAGAGAGTGCAGTCACTCTCCAAATCATGTTGATCAATTATTAAGATATTGAGGAATTTCCAAGTTTCATTGGTTAGTAATAGGATCGAAATCCATCTCAAATTAGATGCAAATAGGATACCCTGAACAAATATCTCAACAACATGGCAGCTGTAGGTGCTGGAACATTACATTTCATATCAAACAAATGTAGTGCAGAATTTCTTGTGTTTGGGATCCAGTCAAGTGATCCCTAAAATCGCTCCCTCTCAAATTTTTCCTACAAAGTCTTTGTTAGTCGTTTTGTATGCTCTTAAATGGAGCATGACTTCTATACAGTATGTTTCTAAAAAGGACTACAGATGTTGTATTTCTCATGCTTATTGATTCTTGATTACGTAAAATTCGCCTCAGGCGTAGAAACATCTCTTCACATCATCAGGGATCAGAGCACTGAGGCAGTGCTATTAGATGATGTGGCGCCAAAAGCTCTTTGACAAAGAGGGGATTACACTTTTGACCTTGTTCTACTCACTCTGCTACTCAAAAATGGTAAATGTCTGAGGATGAGCTACAATTTACCACTCGTGTAAGATCTTGAAAGAACACGGGTAATAAAACAATATTCCTATTTAGGAAGAGCACAATTTAAAAAAAATAAAAAAATACAGCTTGACTTTTGCCTTTGATCCAGGCAGAACACGCTCTGAATAACAAACTAAACCTTAGAGGACTTAAAAACTCATTGCTGAAGTGCAGATTGCCTGCTTTTCAGATTTCACCTTCCCAGTGACCCCTCTCGAACACACACAAACACAAGCAAATGTTCTGGCCCAGAATGTCTTTACCAGAAAAACAACATCATTGATGGTTTAAATGCCTGAAACAACCTTTGTTCGCTAAGAAGTGACTTCTTGTGGTCAACTGAATTATGAGTCATTTTTGTAAAGGGAGGCGGTCAGGGTGGAATATTGGGCATAGAAAAACACATGACTTTGATACAGAATACCACTGTTCACATCCTGTCTGCTTCTCTCAGCCATGAGCAAGATCTTTCCCTGCCCGTAACCAAATATGTTTTGGTTTCTTAACTACAGTATTACAAGTAAACCGTCCAATAAGTCAGTTTTTGTAAATGGTCATTTTAAAAGAAACTGAAAAACAATGTCCTGTCGATCAGATCAGAAGGTCATTTTGGAAGACAATTAGTTGTAGTTTCATCTGGAAAACATCCAGTGCTTCTGGATCAACTTCTGTTTCATGACAGCTCCACTTGACAGCTACACTATGAGTGGCTCAAAATGGCATGCAAGAGAACATTTCTTCTTGCAATTAAATCACAGCAAAAATTGAATTACTTGCCTGTGTCCCAGGCTTCTAACTCAAAGTTGGTTTCCAGAAACATAGGGGAATTTTTTTTATTCCCAGTTGAACTTTGATAAACACCTTAAGTCAGTTATTAAGTCCTGTTATTTCAAATTAAGAAACAATGCAAAACTATGCTCCATGTTATCTTTCCAGCAGCTCAAATAAATCAGCCATAGCATGTGCTTTGTCTCCTCGTGTATTAGATTTGTGTTGAAGCAAAGAAGCCGTAGCAAATCTGCAATTAGGTCAAACTTCTAATTTAATTTTTCCTCTAATATCATGGGAACCAGGACTCCTGGTTGTGCCCTGCTCAAAGTTCAAGAGTCCTAGATTTTGAAGCAATCTACCACTGAGAGTCAGCAAATTCAATCAAGTGCAATCATCTCAAAACCAATTTATTCTTAAAATACATTGTATTGATGCCTCCTTGGCCACATTTGTCTGTGAGGCACTTTGTAACTCCACATTTTGTATAAGAGCTACGTAGATAAACTTTTACTTACATACTTACTTACTTAGTGGTGTCAATAAAATACACGCACCCTGCATCATTTTTGAATGAGCTTGTTACTGTAGTTTTGTGATCATTTGTTTCTACATAAATGGGAAAATAGCCCTTTAGTTCACTGGTGTTGGGGATCTATCCTGGTTATGAAATGCATGATCTCTCTCTCTCTCTCTCTCTCTCTCTCTCTCTCTCTCTCTCTCTCTCTCTCTCTCTCTCTCTCCCTCCCTCTCTTTCTCTCAGTTTCCTTTAAATTAGAGATTCTAATTCAAGTGTGAATGTGAAGTGTGGCTGTTTGTCATTGTGTTAGCCTGCTTACAGAGTGGTGAGCTGCATGCTGGGATTGGCACAAGGCCCGGTGGGAACCTAAAACAAATCAGTTGGTGCAAAAAAGGATTGGGTGGATGGTAACTTCCTGTGGGCAGTTAAGTCTCCACATCTGACACCTGAATTCGGGTGGGTGCTGCTCTGTTCTTTTATTTAAAAAATCTCCTTCGTACAGCTCTCACTCTTGATTGTGTTTCCTATAATCCCCTTTGTATCCAACCGGAGTGTTTTAAGTGCTTTACATATAGGGCAATGAGTTGAGTCATAGCAGGTTTCCCTCTACAGAGAGAACCCCCCATTTACTCCCCTTTTAGAGGAATTGTATTGTAGCCCAACTAATTATGGATATTATCCAAATTTAGATGATTAAAATTCAATTACATTCCATTTTTTCATGCCATGTTTGTTGGCAGAACACAATACAAGCCAGAATACGAACAACACAATACTTGGCTGGAAGACTCCGTCCGTGGGGGCGTGAAAGCTAGATGTAATATTGTCTTTTATGCATTTTTTATTATGTATACATTTTTTCTGTTCCACTGTTTTCTTCTTTTATTCCTCCTGTTATCATTCTGTCTCTAATATTGTCTTTGCTTTTATGATTTCGTTGTTTGTTCGACAAAGAAATGTTTATTTACAAGGCACTTGGTGTATCTCATCCTAACTGCACAATTTCCGATCATACGGTTACCTCTCGCAAAACAGTTCACTCGTTTGTTTGTTATCGAAATGCGCCACACTGAAATGAATGAAGCCGTACAGTAACGGCATCTGCTTTTAACTGACTTGCTGGTTCCAGTCACAATCTCGTAATGATCTTTAAATGTCATGATTTGTAGCGAGGCGAGGGCACACACGACACGGCACCGGGAACTTGTCCCAGAGCACAACATTAAGACGAGCAGCCAGGCTAATGCTTATGTTTCGCTTGCTGCTATTAGCGCGTTGAGTAATCTGTTCGGTGAGAGGCTGTTTTCGGAAAAATTAGCAGATGGTTGAGCAGGATGAAGAGGGGAGATTCAAAGCAAAGAACTGTCAGTAGATTTAAGAGTGCGCACACACAAAAAAACAAGGTCTGGTGGGAAAAGATAAAGCCTAATTAATTTCATTATCAAAATTACGGACTACAAAACAAGAACATCATTTGTTTAATTTAGCATAAAACTGTTGCAGTTCTTCAAGGACCCTTTCAGTGGTGTCTTTGGCCTCCTTCTCGAGGGCTTTAAACGATATATCACAGTCAAAAGCAGCGAGTAAACAGCCTCCATTAGAAAACACGGCAGGGAGATGATTGACTGGCATTAATACAGCTACTGTTGAACATCATAACCATGAATCATTCAGTTTCCACAGCATCAATGTTATTATACAAAGACACATTTGCTGCCATTCAGCACACAGACTGTCAGAATCAATAAGCAGACGTTGTTGTTGTAGGTTTTTTTCCTCACACCACAACAGCTTTTTCGATCGGATGATAGCAGCCCAAGCCCGAGGCACTGACATATTTGTCTCTGTTGCGGCTCCCCTTTTTTATTGGGTTTTGACAGTTAGTGTTTTTTATGTGTGTGTTGTCTGCATGTGGATGTGTGTGTTCGTGACATGCACTCAGGTTCACTGCCTAAGGCTGCGGGAGGAAGACGGCTCAGATCCATCGATGAATGAGACAGGGCACATCTGCATATGCAGGTGGCCATGTTTGTTTGTTCTGCTGGGATCCCATGGGTGCGCTGATCAAGAATACCTGCCAGTTGGATTTTGCCAGATGAAGACATGCAGCACGGAAGAAAGAAAAAAAACCCCAGAAAAAACAATATCAAGTCTCTCCTGAGTGCAGGCTAGAAAACACTGCCTCCGTGCAACAGATGGCCGGGAACACAGAGCTGTTGCGTCTTTATGATTTCGCTTTGGTCAAGAAATGTACGAATCGAGGGGTTAAAACAAAACAAGGGCCATTGTGTTCTGCCAAGTCTTCATGGATAGTATAAAGTAACAAAAGCTTTGATAAAAGAAGGACCATAACCTTTACTCAACGAGAGATAAGGTGACAAGTTGAAGGAAAAGCCTGAATAATGAGTGGAGAAACGTAACGCGTGCAGACGCTTCTGTACGGGGCACAAGGGATGACTGAATGGTTTGATGAGTGTAAAAATCATAAATGATATGCTATGGTCTTCAGATTCCACAGCTCTCATGCCAGTTGAACACCTATCGGACTCTTTGGAGCTAAGTGTTTGACGCAATCTCCACCACCATCATCAAAACACCAAATGAGGGAATATCTTTTGAAAGAATCCCTGAAGTAGAGTTACGCCACCCATTTCGAATGTTATCAGCCTCTTAAATCGTTGTTATCAGTCAGACGGGCCAAACTGCACCTGCTATGTGGTAAAAGTGAAAGTAAAACTTAAAAACAACAGGTCACGCGGTGTAAAACTCAAAGAAACATGAGGTTACGAACAGAAACAAAAACAACTTCTTTAGGTTTAGGCAACAAAACTACTTTGGTAGGTTTAGGAAAAGATTGCTATGCTATTAGCGAAACTTAATATTATCAACACAAACACAACACGGGACAGGAACACATGTCTCCTGAGTGAAAGTCCTGTGTTTTGCGTCCCATCCATCACCCCCAACTTCCATCCCTTATGGAGTTTCTCGCTCTTTATACAACGTCTTGCGTCCTCGCTTGAACATGCTGTTGTTCTTGGGAGGACAGTTTTATCAACCTGGATACCAACAACATTAATTATTCTATGGAGCTTTTTTACTATCTTTATTCAAGAGCGTGTTTTTCAATTTGAGAGCCTGCCTCCTTGATTTCGCGTTCAGATTTTGTAAAAACCATGTCCTCACACTCAAAAAGTCCCCGCTTGATTTGTTCTGCTTCTGCTCGCTTGCACTCAGATATCTTGTTGCTTGCACAGATTTCTTGCGCTCCAGCTTGAGCCCTTCTCCTCACACTCAGGCACAAAAAATCCAAGAGCAGAGGAGAAATTCGAGAGGAGACTTTTCCCGTGCGCACAGAGGCAGCCTGAGTGTGAAGAGAAGGGCTGAAGGGCATGCTCTCAAATAGAAAAACACGCTGCTGAATAAAGATAGTAAAAAAGCTCCATACGATTCAACCCTCTTCATTTTGTAAAGGTCCATAATATCATTGTTGCGATCATTGTCAAATTGTGGCATCTGTTCATCTTAATCACTGCAGTTTGTGTTTGTTGCCTTTTGTCATTACATTTTCAAAACTGTTCCCCTCAACATATTAAATAAGTTTTTTTGTTTTGTGTTTTTGGACCGATGCTCATGCATGTTAAGTACAGATGATTTGGCCTCTTGCAGCGCTGTTAATTGTCTCATGTTGATTTGAAAAGCTTGCTTATCAAATTTCTGATTGGCAGACCTCTTTTATAGCTGACAAATACGTCTAATTGGCAATCAAACTAATAGGACCCATCTTGGTGGCAATGTTTGTCATTGTGAGTTGAAGAGTCAAAGTCATTTTTCCCATGAGGTGTTCAAATGATTTTATATCCTTTGTGTGTCTGTGTGTGTGTCTATGTGTGTGCGTGTGAGTGCGTGTGTTATAGTTCTGGGCAACAACTAAAACTTTTATGTGCTCACGGCTTAAATCAACGAGTGATGTTGTGCACACTGAGAGCTTCTTTCTGGTGCCGTACGATGAAAGTCTACATGCTGGCTTATAGCCTGTTACTGGATCCCTGCCAGTGACAGTGGCCTGAGGAAAATCCACCTAAAGACTTTAAACAACGTCTTTGGAGGGTTACAACAGACAGAGAACATACAAAAGGATGTCATGGATGCTGAGGCATAGCTGGGGTTGTATACAGGCAGTGTGACGGAAGCCTCTTCAGCACCACGGACAGCACCACTGGTCCACGAAGGCGGGTGAGAAGAAGCCTCACAGTATGCGGAGAGACTCCTGTTTGACAGCACTGACAGTATCCTGGCTCCTATCCAGCTGAAGGAAACTGAGGCGGGTTTTTTTTCTGGACAGTTTTGCTGTTTATTTCACATTCGTCAATTAGTGTTAAATGAATGTAAACATGGGCATTTAAGTATTGTTTTAAGATAAACCTGATGAACCTATCCTTTATTGCTGCCCTTTCAAGTGGGGATTTATTTACAACCTAGTCTGATAGTCTGACTCCTGGTCTGTTGCCACATTAATCTCAGCAATTTCTCAAATTGTCTCATCTCAACAACAACAACAACAACAACAACAACAACAACAACAACAACAACAACAACAACAACAACAACAACAACAACAGCACAAAAGACATTCCTGTGGTAATTGCAAGTCAGATAAGTCACCATTAAATGTACAGAGGTTGAAAATGTCAAACACCTCCTGGAATGTTTTAAGTGTTTTAAGTGTGTGACCTTCTTTTCCCATAACCTCAAAGCGAATCAGCCCGAGGTCAATAACAACATCCACCTGCTGAGAAGGTGAGTAGGTGCTTGATGGGAGTCCACTTTGGTCGAATATCTTCTGTGCACTCGTCATTAGTAATGCTGTTACATGTTGTTCTTTTGCCCTTATTACAAATGATACTTGATTATATAAAGTTATTGACCTGCGAAAAACAAAAGATAATGGAGGCAAATCGACTGAAAGCTTTTCTGTTAGTTACTCAATGCCATTACCCTTGACACTTCTACCCCTGCTACCCTCTAACCCGCTGGGCTTGTGTTTGTCTCTTTGCCTGTGTGGATTTAAAAATAAAACATGTGCAATAAAAGACATCCTGGACTTCGACCTCTGGTCTGCAGCCCAATAAGTGCAGCTGCTGCAGTGTCAGGGTCAGCCACCACTGAAACTGGAGACTAATCTTCCGTTTTATCATGAGGGGGCTCTCTATGAATCTATGAATTTTCCTTGTACCTACACAACACACTCTGACTCTTTAAATAATGTATGCTCCTCTTCTCGCTGATAACCACGCTTGGGAGGTGTAAGACAGGAGGAGGAGGAATCTACTTGAATTAGAGCGAGAAACTAAACATACATTAGAGGACCATTTTTGGACTTTTTCCTTGAACAATCTGTTTTTTGGGTTTCTTTTCCACAAATTTGGAGACGAGCAGACCTACTCCTTGTTTTTTTTGTTTTTGAGTGAATCAGTCGAGCATAACTGACACCGGGCTAGAGCCGATCTGTCTGGCAGACGTTAACTCGACAGCATATTTTGAATCTGCCTCATGCGGTGTAGGCTTCACAGCTAACCACAAACATCTTGTCTCTCATCTGCCTCATGATTAAATTGCCTTAAAGTATCAATCCCATTTAATTACTGTCATTATCATCAATGAGAAATTGCCAGCGCCCAAAACGGCAGGGTTAATTAGGCTTTCAGGGACGGAGAGATTATTTATTTATCTGTGGTCGCCTGCGAAGGGGAGATATAAATTGAGAGTTAACTTCGCATAGAGTCTGCTCTGCTTACTTAACCAGCTCTCTCAGTGTGTCCTTGTTTTAGTTTTTTCCCTTACTCTCCTGCTGTCACTTCTCAACACTGCTGCTTCTCTCATCTGTCTCTCACCTCCCGACTCTTCTTTTGTTTTGTTTTTAATCCCGCTTGTTTTTAATGTCACACATACGGCATCTGCATGTGTCATTCAATCTTACAATGGACGGTTTACCACTGATGTGGTTTCAAATCAACAAACAAAGATTACTGAATGTCTTGTCTCTTCTCTAACAGATCACTGTTTGACCTCGCAATTTTAGAAAGGCTTATTCAATTTGAGCTTGAAGAATGATTCTAACCTTTTTCTGTGTTCATTGAGCTCTTTCACAAATTATTTCACACATCAAAAGACCACCGAACCTCTCCCTATCCTCTATTCTCAGCTCTAGATTGAACTGATATGTTTCTTCTGTTTAGATAATGGTGTCCAAATCAGTCAAATCAGCTGTTGTAGAGATTTGTTTGAAATAAGAACGTGCCTGCGCTTGGATCTTGAAGGCACATGATTGTGAACTACTGCTCAAAGCCAGTAGATGTTAGTTCTGAGGAATGAGCAATTTCATTTCACCGCCACTCTCCAAGAGCTTATTTCACAGTTATAAACACCTACAAACCAGCGAAGCAAGAAATAACCAGTACATCTAAATAAGACTGCTGAGGCAGTGTGTCATTGGAAAAACAAGACCAGACACCACTGGTTATTAAAGCCAGCATAAACAAAATCGAAAGAAGTGGAAAAACGAAGAAAAGAGCTTACTTCTTGGGTGGCACCTGTCCAACGTTGACCCTGACGCAGATGACCTTACGAGTCTGCATTCCCATGGAGCAGGCACCCTGACCGCCACCGCTGGCTCGGACACCCGTGGAGGTGTTGAGGGTCGAGGCGGAGGGGTCTTCTGTACAAGGGCCCCAAGGCCCCGTCTGCCAGTGGTAAACGGTACAGGCATGTTCGTTACAGTTCCGTACCTCCTGGAGGGAACTGCTGTTTGGGCACAAGCCTCCACCTGAGAAATACCAAAAACACAGCGAAGATGAAAAATGGTCTTAAACATGCAACAATCAATATTTTTAATTGTTCAAATGGATTAAATGACTACATGGGGCTGCACGATTTTTGGCCTTTTTTGCCTTTATTAGATTTAGACGACAGATAGAGTGGAGAGGTGGAGAGAGAGGGGACATAGGGGCGTGGGTTGTATTTGAAATGGGCCTCCAGCTCTACCAGGTGAGCTACCTGGGTGCCACAATCACTAGAACTGTGATCAATATTGAGATGAAGATTATTTATCATGATTATTCATGGTTTTAGGGTTCAAATATTTGTTTTAGGGCACTCACATTTAAATAAACACAGCACTGCTTTCCCTCTCATGTTTCTACATTCCTTCCAATGCATCAAAACTATACTGGTCCTCGAACCAAAACTTTTTACCCAAAATATTTCTCTTCTGCTAAATTCAGGAAGGTTTTTCACAAGCTGCCGCTGCATGACGACTCCCCAAATATGAAGATAAAACATATCGTTCGCCCCCTGCTGGTTGGTCGTTAGTTTGGGAAGTGTTTGATTTGATATGAAGCGGAGTTTTCCACGAGCGGAGCACATATTTTAAAACGTCCGCATTGCAGTTGATCAAGTTCATTTTATTGTGGGAAGACAAAATCGGGATCGGGAATAATATTCGATTAGTTGTGCAGCCCTAAGACTACGTGCAATTCTTTCCGTGGTCAGAAACACGAGTCAAAATAAATGCTAATGTTGCACCGTTTCTGCTACATGTGTAAATATAAAATAAATATTGAATAAAAAAAAAACTAACAAACAATTTATACTGCTTATAATTAGAATTTCCTGACTTTCTATTGCTTAACAAAAGCTTTCAACAGCCTTTAGACCTTATATGTAAAATTGTAAAAGCTATGTGAGAGCACACCAGGATTGTGTTTAAGCAAGTGGAAACTACAATATAGTTTCCGACACGTGTTTTTCAACCAATATCTAAAGTAACTAAAAGGTGCTCAATTTTATCATTAACAAATGTTTATGCCCTTCATTTTGTTCGGTAGTCTGGCTTCAACACAGTTTATCTAACATTGTGTGTCACATAGTTGGACTTTAAGGGGAAACCTGCATTCAGTAATTAACTGCCACAATTATACATTATAGCAATGTTGTATGTGTTTCTATTGTATCTTGTTTCATTGTAGCTATTGGTATTGCAGGCTTTTGGTTTTCTGGGGATTATGACAGGAGTTGAGTTGTCAGACCTTTAGTGCACTACTTTGGTGTCCGCAACCTCCATCTATTGTTTTTCCCCTTCACTCTTTTTTAGCCCGTCTCCCTCTCATTTCTCTTGTGAGTGGGCAGTCAGTCAGACACTCAGTTGGTGGGTCGATGGAGCCCTCTCTGGTTTAGAGTAACTGCCGACACTTAGGGCCTTCAGCAGAGATTGAGAGGCATGGATTGTGAGACCTCCACACCTGTATTTCGATGCCGGAGTTGACAGAGAGCCAGCTCCATAATGAGCGGGCGGCGTACACACAGTTGGGCCTGAATCACGGACTGCCAACTCGGACAAATCTCCACCTAATAGTTAGTGAGCATGACTACCGTTCTGCTGACAACAGAGCTGACTAACAACGGTGGCGCTGCTTGTCCCAACACTAGCATGACACGGTGCCTCACATGAGCATGAGCTGCTGCTGAACAGTGACCTAGAAAAGCTGCACGTTGGACAATGGGGAAAATGTGAAGCAGCTTACAGGAAACATAAACCACAAAAGAAACAAACAAAGCCAGCATTTATTCATGTTTGCAGGATACATTACAGTTTGCTGGCTCATTCACAAAGAGCTAGAGCAATTCTCACTGAGCATGCATCTTGAATGTCATTCAACCGAAACAGTAAGAGGCACTTGGGCTTCATAAAGTCCCGTAATAATCACCATGAATTAAATGTAAGCAGTTATGCTAAATAGGTCATTAATTAGGCTTATTGCTGTATTAATTAGCACATAATTGTATGCCAACATATTGGTGGTTGCTTATTAATGTGAACCCTGTATCTTAAAGCTTTGAGTAGTTACTGTAGTTTCAACAATTTTTGTTCTTCATTAATATGCAACAAAAGGAGTTGCAAAATCTGCTAAGGAGCTCAAAATCTAATCAGATAATCTTCTCTACAGGGGGGTACCTGTGGTGGAGAGACAAAGCTTCTTTCAGGTATTGTTCTTGAGTATGTGTGTGAGTATGTGTTGAGTGTGTCTGAAAAATGTGTGTGATGTAGTTTGATATGATTTCCTTTGTATTTCTAAACCATACCAAAGCTTCTACAAGTATAGCTACTATATTTCTAGCCTAAAGTCAAAGATTTACCAAAAAGTTCTGGAAACCTTGGCACCCGTATAAGACCTGATGAATACAGATATGAAATATGCTGTTAATGTGACAAGTGAGGCATGCAGTACATAAAATAACACTACTGCAAAACAACGGAAAACATTCCAACTAGTTCACACATGACCAAACAGCCCTGACTGTATTACAACGGGGTGAATACAATCTAAATACATTATAAGTTACCCTAAAGCTGTTATGATAATGTTGTTTTTAAAACTCGACACAAGCTAACAATTTTCATTTTGCTACATGTAGACACACAGCTAGAGGTTTGAAACAGCTACCAGCAAACTCTAATTACAGCTGTTACCCTCCATCACTGTGATCCACGCCACAACCATTGCAGTGACTGTAAGGAAAAAACACACACACACACACACACGTACACACACACACACGCACACGCTCAAGCACACAGACACACACACACGCACACACCTAGATAAGATGCAGGAAAATGTTTGGAAACATGACAAAAAAAAAAAAGAAAAAGGGCAGAAATAAAAGCAGACGCACACAGAGATTTAAACCAAAGAGAACAAGCATAAGCAGAGAAATGATCTTAGAAACTGATAAAAAAAAAAAAAAAAAAATGTAAGTGTCATACGAGGCGACAGACCCACAGAAATAATCACCAGGACAGATAAGCAGACTGTTTGAGATAAGGACAAATGCACATGCAGACAAGTGTGAAATCTAGACATTCAGTGAGTGACAGCAAAGGACGACTTGAAAGGCCATGACTAAGCCAATATCCAGGCCTCATCTGCATACATTACCATACACCACGGTGCAGACGAGTGCAGGTGAGACTCACCTTCCCCGGCGTTGTAGGCCAAAATGGAGCGTGTTCTCATTTGCTTCCCCTCGATGGTCTTACTGGAGCAGGTCTGAGAGCACGTCGACCAGGGTGTCCAATCGCTGAGCACGCAGTCCCTTGAGCAAGGCACCTCACAGGGCACGGGCTCTGGGGCCGTGGAAGACGTGCAGAGATTCCTGTCCATGTCCTCTCCTGAGGAAAACGGTGATAGCAAATAACACGATCAAATTTGGGAGGAAGGAAAGTAGGACTGATTGAAGTGATTCACTCCAAAATGAAAAATGCATATTTTTCCTCTTACCCGAAGTACTATGGATGAATCTAGATTGACCCGGTTACTCAAGATAATCCATAAAACCTTGTTGTAAGCAGTTTCATGTAGGAACTCATTTCTTTCCATCGAACTACACCTGCCAACGAGGGAGCTTGAGCCTCTCGTCCATGAATGGAATGCGCAATTCCTTCTGTACGGTGATGCGGTTAGCGTGTGTAGTTCGGTAGAAAGAAAACACAACAAGGTCTGTGGATTATTTTTTTATTAACCGGGTCATGATTTCTGGACAGAGACATTGCTGTTGAGATTTTCAAATGTATGTTTTTGGCACTGTGAGCACGACGGGACGATTGTCATCTTGTTCCAATATATTTCAGAGAAGACAGACAACTCTACGCCAGATACCCTTAGCACTCTGCAACTCACACCAAAACAATCTAGATTGATAAATAGCATCAAAGGTAAGTGGGAAAATACGTGTTTTGGATTTCGGGGTAAGTGAAATACATCCCTGTAATAGCAAGGTAACAATGAGGTAATATTTTGGCAACAAGAAAGTAAGAATGGGGTTTAACTTTTGTAAGAAGGTAACAATGGGGAAAACATGATGGGATAGCAATACTTGAATCTGCTCACAATAATAAAGACATATCAGAGTAATATTCTCTTAATAATACTGGGGTAGTGTATACTCTTAGACAATATACAATGTAATGAAGGGACGATGGTACTATTCTAATCATAGTAAAATACTGTTTGAGTCATATTTTACACTAATCAGGCTTCAGTAAGTCAACATCAGTAATAAACAAAGAAATATGCTGAAACGGAGGATTAAAATAAGCAGAGATCCAGCCACTATTCATGGTTATTGCACGGAGACTACCATCTGTGTTCTCAGGTAATGACTCCTTGGTTTTGGCTTTCTGGGCCCTAAGTCTTCTATGGAAAGTCAAAACAGATGGTTTTGCATTTCCAAACTTGGTTTATTGGTTATTTATTTGAAAATTCCAGATGTGTTTCCAGGTAAACGTTGTTACTAAGAAACTACCATCTGTGTTTCCAGGTAATGACTCCGGACAAAAATGTAAAAGTTTTATGTTGACTTGAAAAGCCAAAACAGGTGGTTTTGTTTGTGCATTAATTTAATGGTTATTACTTTCTAAAATTCCATATGTGTTTATGGGTACACATTGTTAGTCTAGAAACTACCATCTGTGTTTCCAGGAATTAAATCACAGTATTTTTAGAAGACATTTGATGACATTACATAAAAGAAAATAAGGAATATTTTGCAAATAAGGGAAGAGGAATTTTACTTTCAGGCAATTACACATAGTCATATCAGGGAATTGTGCTGTGATAGTATGTACTGCGCTGATATTAGTCCATCATATTACTATACAATGTAAAAAAGAAAATCACCCTATATTACTCTTTTATTAAAAAACGTAACCCTAATATTACCAAGATATCCGCTAAAGTATCACTACATCATTTCCCATTTATTAGCCTGTTTGTGTTACCAAACTGCTATCATATAAACATAAAGAGCCACCTTTTCTTATTACTCTATTGCTTTATTTACCCAAGTTCAATTCTAGGGTCTTTCACAGAGCGTTTGTCTGCGCATTGTTTTGTCCTTCTTGGTACATTTGTGACTGAGGAATAAATCCAACACCAAACCCTTGGGCAATAAGAATAAACTTGAGGGCTCAAAGATTCATTGCAAGAATTAGATTATCACCCTCAAACTACACTTCAGTACAGAGACCGTCGCAGCGGCTGGGAAAATGAACAGCTGTCTGTGTGTCTTAATTGATGGGGCGATGTCAAGCACACAGCCCATTTAGAATTTGAGAGACGTGCTTGTTTTCTTAAGATGTCTGTTCTCTCTCAGACAACTTGGGAAGGATATTCTACAAAATGGCACAAGTATCAACTTGGCATTGTTGGACTGACTCTTGTGTCTGGCTGAGAAGGAAATCTCCCGACTTGAAGAGAAGATTTGAAATGCACAGTAAAAGCAAAATACAAAATGTTTCCTAGACAGCAGCAATAGAGTAATCTGACCTGAAACGACTGGATTTATTGAACCAGTGAATTGACTTTCCGTTCTTTTGACGTTGCTTGATATAAAACCAGGCCAGGTTTGCAAATATGAGGATGGGTTTTGGCATTTACTGACATCTCATTGAAATATTTATAGGTAACTTTAACATAATTTAATAAATTATAAATACTGTAACCTATTTATTGCTGTCTATGGGAATCTCCGCGCTGTTAAGTTGCCTCGCGCAGCTTTAAATCCAAACTTAAATAGGTAAAACCTTATTTGCAAATAATGTTTAATGACAGACCGCATCAATGAACCTGTAGAGCATCAAACATATCGAAAATTAGCACCACAAACAGCTAACAGCATTCAAACCACTGACATCTCTGTTATTCCTGGATTTACACTGTGCCTCACCACAGAAATAATTTCAAAACATTTGATTTTCATATTGACATGACACTTGATTATGACCCTTTTTATGGATTATCTGTATATTACATATTCATATTGATGCACTCTCGACTGTGGCCAATCTCCATAGTAAAGTGGCATTCAACATGGGAAGAGCAAAATCACATGGGATTCTCACATTTGTACACAATCGTTCATGTTTTATTAATGAGCTCCGAGCATCAGCGCAAAGTGGATTATATTAACCCACATATTCCTCTCTGTTGCTGCATGCGCGTCCATGAACCAAGCAGAGAATATGTCCTCCTGTAAGCGATGCACACACCCAGGAAAATGTAAACCTTTCAGTGGTTGAATTGAAATTTCAAGCAGAGGAGAATCGCTTGAGCTTCAAACACTCAGACCGGGGCCTGACTTTGCATTAAGATGTCACTTTGACAGATACGCAGCGAAGCAATCATGAGTGAACTGAGAAGGCATGAAAATAAGAAGTGACAAGGGACCCGAGCAGTTTTCAGGCTCACACAGAGAAAACATGAATGAGCAGAACACCCACTATGAGAGGAAGAGCTCCATGCTTAGTGTGCGGAGAAGAAACAGCTCCCTGCCTAAGTGGGCAGGCAGTCAGCATGAGGAATATCAATAGCCAGTTTCAATAACATTTGTATCGACCTTCGACTGCTGTCTGGGGCCCGGCTGTGTGGCCTTTTCTTTTATGACTTGGACACACTTGGAGAAAAGATACAGCTGACATTGCAGCGAAAACTCTCTGAGGCGAATAGCGAACTGAAAATCCAAACAGAACAAATCAATTTTCATCAGATGAGGGAGTGAAGGTGGGCGAGGATCAATCAACCCGAAGTCGGGGGAGAAAGAACAGTGCAGTCACTATTAGTCCTGCAGTACAGGTGCAGTATACACCGGCAGAACTTCACCAAATACCTGCCGCCGATGCATGAACTGTGAATGGTGGGAGACGTTAGAAGGACAAATCAAGTTCTCTAGTGGGGAAAACATGAACAAAGTCACCGCACATTATCCTAAAACGAAGATTTACTGAATATTGCATCGTAATTAAGTATAATTTTGAGGTATTTGTACCGTACTTGTATATTTCCATTGTATGCTTCTTTATACTTACTTCATACTCCAAAGTTTCAGAGGAAACATTGTACTTCACTACATTTATTTGACGCTTACAGTTACTAGTAACTTACATGAAATATGCTTAGATGATATGATGCAGTACTATACTACTAACCAGCAGTATACAAATGATGTAAATATGTCCTCTGACATGTATGTGTTAGTGGTCAACTAGAATAATCTAATATTATTAAAACAACACAGTGAAAGCAGACATAATACTTTTGTACTTACTTATAATCTTACTGAAGTAAGATTTTGAATACAGGAATCGCACTTGTAATTAATTATTTCTACAGTGCGGTATTACTACTTTTACTTAAGTAATAGATGTGAGTATTTCTTCCACCTCTATATGGAATCTACACCTTGCCAGAAAAAAAAAAAATGGAATCAATAATATGTTGTACTTTATTTTGTCTAACATTTTTCCACAACCTGAAAGCAAACGGGAAATCTGACAAGCGTCCCTGCACCACCACCCCTTATATTAAAGATTTACAGTTAAAAAGGGTAGCAGTAAAAATCAGGAGCAGCAAAGGGCAAAAGATACTTGGAGACCCGTGGACACAGAGGATTGATTTGATTTGATTTAGCGAGTTGAGGTTTAATTGTGCGTGCAGAGAGGAAGACTGTAATGAGAGAGACAGCGTGAGAGAGGTGGCGACGCCGAATCAAGCGAGTGTTAAAGTGGGAGAGGTTTAACAGGAGGAGAGGGGGAGGAGGACTGGAGGGAGAGGAGTCTGGAGAGAACTCCTCACAGAGTTGATGATTGGAGTCGAGTCATGGAAATCTCCTCACGTACAGAGTGTACAGCGAGAGTCGGAGAGTCAGTGGAGAGGTGATCTTGAAAAATATCAGATTTTGCACACAAGGTCAGACCTGCACTTCTTGTTGCAAATGGAGGTGAGTCAAAAGCAGTAAGTAGGAACAAATACTGTCGCTACAGGAACAATGTGTTGAATCGTTTCATCATCACCATTCAAATTAAGACAATTATTCCCTATTTGCTCTCCCCACTTCAAGAAAAGACTGAACAGTCACATATGTGCCCCTTTTCTCCGAGCCAAGACTCTCCCCTCACTTCAATACACCCTCCTGTCTCATGAAATTGAGACTGAATTCCACACTTACACACAAACAAACACACACACACTCTCACACTCACACAAACACTCTGGAGTTACAGTAAGCCTTTTTATGGGACATTTGGACAATTAACACTTGTTTAAAGAGACTCCCATATAATATAGGACTATGTGAGAATGGGTAGTTGGACAGTTGAATTCTTCGTTTGGATTAAATGTGTTTCCTTTTGAAATGTGAATGAACTAAAGTCTGTATGGAACAAGTGAATTGAAAGAGAATTAAACAAATTCTGCTCAAAACTACGTTTGATCTTGTGTTTATCTTTTTTATGAGGTTATTCCTCAGACTTATTTTTACAATCCTCCTTTTTTTTATGTAACGTGTGTTACACAGAGAAGTTAGGCCTAAACGGCACCCATGAGTTATTAACGACAAACTTAATTGTAAGCCTGGCACCCAATCAGGTAACGATGCTGCCTTCAGGCCTTAAATGATGCTACAACATGGTGGGGCCTCAGTGACGGCTTCACTCATCAGATTCTGTCACTAAAGTCTTGCAATCGACTTGTGCAATGAGACTGAATCGTCCTCTCTTCTCACCATTGCTGTTGACACACTGGACCTGTGTGAGCCGAGTGCCGGGGCCACACGGCTTCTCGTCGTCAGGCAAACACTGATCCAGGCTGACCAGTCTCCAGTCGTAACAACTGGGCTCGTCACACGGCACCGCCTCCACCAGGTGCGGGCAGTTTCCAGGCCCTCCTGTCGGCTCGTTGGTGATCTGTCGTTTTCTCAGTTTGAAACCTGCAGAGAGTATAAAGACCGTCATCACAAGCGACAAACCTTAAATGTTCTACATTTACAAACACCTCTATCAACAATATATGTGCATCACACCTTTCTCTCCACAGTGGTGAAAAGTTATTAACTCCACAAGTGCTTTATACTTTCAATGCTCTGCATGTCCGAGAAACATTTTACTCCACGATAAAAAAAACAAAAAACAAATAGGAAAAAACATAATAAGCTCATAATTGATTGTTTAAGATTAAATCAGTGATTTCCAACTATTTGACTTTTAACAAATTTCAGAAAAAATTAAAAACTGTGTCAAGTTTGGGCTCATCGTCACAAATGTATACGACAGCAGTTCCACTAAGAAGTGACTTCCCCTCTGAATTTCTTCGATGGTTCAACGAGGTCGAATTATCCAACATTTTCACAACAAAATCGAAATTGAGAAAAAAGTCAAAAAAAAAATTACTCCAAATTTGTGTAGCAGAACCCGACCCCTTAGATTTTATCTTGGGACCCTTTTGGAGGGGCCCGACCCCTAGGTTGGGAACCACTGAATTAAACTACCTACCCATTTATAAAGAAGTTAAAACTAGCTCCACCTCGAGAAGCTACAACAGTAAAATGCTGCTTGTACATTTATGCATCAGTATTAACAATCTAATAATGTCATACATACAGTAATAATGTATCAGTCCCAGGAGACATTTTTCTGCACAATGAGTACTACTATCTTTAAATTAATTTAACTGATAATACTTTCTCTACTTTTTTACTCGTAATAGAATATTTTGAAACTGTGGTATAGCTACTTTTACTTAAGTAAAGGATCTGAGTACTTCTTCCACCACGCAGTAGATGCTGATTAGCTTGGTTTGGTTTGATGGCTGACTTGTTGAGACGGCTCGTTAAAACTAATTCGAAAATGAGACAAACCTGGTTTCCCCACGTGGACCGAGCTCGAGGCTGCCAGAAATCTTACCCTGCCCATCTTGTTAAGTAAGAAGTGAGTTTTTTTAAATTTTTTTTTTTTACTTCCAGTAATGTCACAGATGAACGGTCATAATGTGACCAATGAACCGATTCATGCAGAAGACGCTCAGTGACATTTGTGACAGTTTCAGTGAACACAACTGTGATCCCTTAACTGCTCTTTCACATATATCGCTTTAGGTTTATGCGTAATATTGCATGAACATTTTAATTTACTCAAACTTTGAATCCACTGACAGAACAACTGGTACACCTGCTACAAAAAATATATATATTTTATAATGAAAATATTATTATAATGTGGCTGCAGTACCACCCACAGCTACCGCACCTACCACCTGTTTCCTATGTATTATGTATATATTTTTAACAAGATGTCTGGCTACTACTAGAACTATTCAGTATTATTCTCTGAATAATGTAAGGTTAGTATAAAGATTATAATATTATGTAGTAAAATAATAATAATGATGATTGCAGGCTCATGAACACACAGTAATTATGTTTATATGGTTCTCTTAAAAAAAGAAGCCTATATAAATGGATGGAGCATAGGCGGCATTTACTACACTGTAAAAACAAAGCACTAAATATTTTTACAATCATAGCTTTTTTCGTTGCTGCAGCAGACAGCATGTCGATAAAGCAAATGAAAGTAATTATGCTGAATTATATATTATTTCCACATTCATTCGAATGCATTGGTATAGTTATTGAAAACAGGAGCGAAGGAAGAAAAGAAGAGGTCAATGTTGTTTATTCCAGAGTAAAACTGCCAGTATGTATCTCAATGCCAGATGGAGGAGGGAATGACAGAGGATGTACTTGTTTATTTATAATATGTTTATTATCTTTAATGGAGCCCAGAAGAAGGAAATAACTACCCAGGGGAAAGGTAGGTGTGTGAGTTTATCAGGATGAACATCAAACATTTGAAGAGGCCTAAGATAGTTATGTTAAAAATAAATTATAATAATCATCTATTTGCACTGTGTCTTCGTACCTTTCTTTGCAACCTGGTCGTCACAGTTTTCGAAGGTGCAAGGCCCCCAGGCCCCCCACGGCGACACCTCACACTCGATGGGACAGGGGATTTGGCATAGCTGCGACCTGTTGGGGATCGGACCCTCGCACAGCTTGTTTTCCACCGGGCGGGAGGCTGTGCAGATGATCAAAAAGGAACAGAAAATGAGCTGCAGATAAAAAAGAACCTTCTTTACTTTGATCCTATTCTGGTTTATCTTCATGTGAGGAAGTCTTACCAGCATTATAATCAAAAGAATATTATTTACTGTTATTTCTGGCATTAGAGTCCCTATAGAGAGAAGATAAGAACCACAATGTAAAAAACAAAACATGCCTGTAAAGTAGACACTATTATACCTTTGTTTTGTTTATCGCCTCCCTGTTAGCGTGTCAGAATGATACATTAGTAATGGTTATCTTGTGCAGTGCCTTGCAAGCGACATAAAACATTGTGGATTGGGGCCTTGGCCACAGACTCTCACCGGAGACAGGAGAGGAATGCAACAATACAACACTAAAAGCGCATGAGTACAGTGACAATGTCGTGCCTCATGTTTATTCCACGAGGTGTAATTTGGCACGTTCTGTCCCAAGTCGTGCAATGACTTAGAAAAACCTTTCTATGATGCAACTAGTGAGATGTGTATGAACTCCCACCGAGGAACTTTGTCGAAATAAAAAGCAGAGATCCTATCGCCATGCAAGGCACAGCTCTGTGTCAACTGTGCGGAATACATTCCTACATATCTGCTGAACCGTGCCACGATAAATAAACTTGATGTGTGGAGTTTATGCATTTATGCATGCACATAAAATATGCATGTTGCCGTCGATGTCATTTCAAAGTAGTGCTACTGTATCTTCCAGAGCTGTGCATCTATGGTCTTTTTTTGAGTATTTATTTGATACTAGCAGGTGGAGATCGACGGGAAATATGGAAACGGAAAGGAGAAAGGGGACTTTTGACTACAGTCAGATCAATTCCCAGAAAGTGGCAGTTATGTGGTAAGGGGCTCACAGGAATAATAAGACATTTTAGGAAACACTCTTATTTGCATGAGTTTGGTGTAAAAAGGTCGATACCATTTTCATTTGTGTGTTAAATGCAAAGCTACTCGCCAGCAGCAGCTTACCTTAGCTTAACATAAAGACAGGAAGCAGGGGGAAACAGCTAGCATGGCTCTGTCCAAAAGTAACAAAATACGGCGCCGACCATTTTTAAAGCTCACTAATTAACACGTTATCTCTCGTCTGTTTAATTTGTACATTGTCAAAACACCATTTTGTGGTTTCACAAGGGTTAATAACAGTAAATATATTTAACAATAGCAAATAATAGAAATAGTCTGGTACTAAATACCTGTTAAAACCCAAAATTACAGACGCATAACAGATTAAACAAATGAGAGGTGAGTGGATTTTTTTTACATTTTGACAGAGCCATGCTAGCAGTTGCCCCCTACTTCGTGTCTTTGTGCTAAGCTAAGGAAACTGGCTGCAGTTTCATATTATAAGCGTATTTCAACCTAATGCTTTAAACCACCAGGACGCCACCTCCATGCTTCCAGGTCGTCCTTGTTGATAAGAGAGTCCTGCAGACAGGTTCTCCCCCCCTGCCTGGAGCTCCACACTCTGTTTGACACTTCTAAACCTTTTTTTCCCTTTTCCAGCTGCACACAAACAGAGCAGACATGTGCAGCGGTGCATGTGAATCAGATTTCATTCTTAAACGCACATTCAATACTAGTGGATAGCTGGTATAAAACTGCATTAAAACATAAAAATATTAAAACGTTTTACTATAGTGAGACAGACCTAAAGGACCTAAAAGACCTAAAAGCTCAAATAAACCTAGAGTTTGTAGTCTATAGATATCTTTTTGATGCTAACAGTAATGTCAAGAGTTGTATTTCAAAAAGGAGATATTTACGACTAGAATAATTTATCGCATACACTGAAAGAATATTGGAATGAAAGTATCAAAAATACAGAAGATATTTGAGTCCTATTTTACTAAATCTACTCCAGATATAATATCAGCTACTATAAAGTGAGTCTAATGGTCGTTTCATATTCTGTAGTCAACTCCATCAACACCTGTTAGTGAAAGTAGACTTTTATTTGAATCTGATGGTACTGCAGGATAGTGAAACACAGAATTGGTATCATCTGTTTGAGATGTTACAAAAGTCTGAGTCTCAGTCTTAAGACATCAGTAGCATGAAAGTGGAAAAAAAATCTTTGTATAAAATACTTGTCTCTACAAATTATAAGGATGGATTGATCTCCATTTTTCAAGTATTGAGTGATACATTCCAAACATGTTTTTATTTTTTAATTTTATGGCGGATATTTAGTGATTCACAAAAAAAAAAATCCCCTCACATGTTCAAACTGAGCCACTTTATTTCCTGTATTCCAACAGTTCCTACAAGACATCTAAGAGCTTAAAGTCTCACATAGTCGAGAAAGTTGAATCATAATTCCCTTAGAACTGTACAGGGGAAGAAGGCAAGTGAGGCTTTTGAAATGCAAAATGGCTAATTCCTCTTACAAATACACTGAAAGTCAAATACAGAGTTTGCTGAGCCACTGTTAATCCACGTCTTATTGGAGAACTACACTGACTTCAATCTTTTAACATCAATCCATTTGGGAATACAACATTGAGGACCAATAGAGTAGAGAAAAAATAGTTCTCTAAATCTTGCTTCTCTATTAGTATTTTACAGTGTTCTCTCCAATGAGTACATTTTTTCTAGTGTGCTGAACTGACAAGGGAGGGGAAAAAAAATCCATCGTGCGAGTGTGGCTTACTGCCTACAGCAGTGGAAAATGTCTCACGTCTCACGTCTCACCATCCATATTCTGTTTGTGGGGGAACAAAGCTTCAACTCTTCTGCCCGGATTTTTATGGGAGAATACAGACTTTTGTTGTAATGCTACTTGTCCTTTTGTTGGATTTGGCACCAATACTGAGCTGTCTGGATAAAGAGTAGCAGCCTGGGCTTGTAACTTTGTTGAAGTGTGTTGAAATGTTGAGTATAGTTAACGTCATCATAAATCTTAAGCATCACAGAGGTGGGGAGAACATTCAAAGTGTTGTTAAAACCAATATTTGAATTATTGTTATTGCATGTTTTACTTTTTCCTTTGTGACATTATTATGTA
The DNA here is from genome assembly GCA_943593645.1 of Bovichtus variegatus. Lineage (NCBI taxonomy): Eukaryota > Metazoa > Chordata > Actinopteri > Perciformes > Bovichtidae > Bovichtus > Bovichtus variegatus. The sequence continues at coordinate 3,601,029 of CALSCE010009506.1, forward strand.
AAAGAGGAGAGCAACGGAAATGAAAGGCTAAGAGAAGAGAGGAAAGGAGACATTGGGGAAGGAGAATAGAAGAGAGGAGAAACTAGGAGAGAAGAAGAAACAAGGATAGCGGAGAGAAAAAGGGGGCGTAGAGGAGAAGAGAGGAGTGGAGAGGAGGAACGAGAAGACAAGAGAATAGGAAAGGAAATAAGGATAAAGTGGATAAAAAAATGGAAGTATAGAGGTAAGAAAGGAGAGGAGAGAAGAGGAGAGGAAAAATGACGAGTGAAAACAAGGACAGACTAAGGAGAAAGCAGAGGAGACAAGGAAGGAGGTAGAGAGGAGTTGAGAAGAAACATGGAGGGAGGGAGGAAAAGAAAGATATACGGGAGGAGAGGAGAGGAGAGGAGATGAAGCAAGAATACAGGAAAGGTGAGGAGAAATTAGGAAGAGAAGAGAGGAGAGAAGAACAGGGAAAAATAGGAGGAGAGGAGAGGAAACAAGGAGGGGGAAGGAGAGGAAAAAAGAGGAGAGGAGGGGAGAAGTTAGTAGAGGAGAGGGGAACATAGGAGAAGAAACCATGACAAAGGAAGAGTAGAGGAAACAAGATTAGAGGAGAGGAGACTGACATTAAGAACGGTCGTGAAGAGAAAGGGAAAAAGGGAAAAAGGGAAAAAGAGAGACCTGGGACGCATAAAGCCGAGGGAGAGGCTGGAGGTTCATTATCAGAGTGACTAAAAACACCTACCTGTAATCTGGAAGGTGATGGAGAGGAGAGGGGGGACACTAGGCTTCTGCTGTCTTTGGGTCTGACCCGCTGCAATTACAGGGGAGATAGCGCTATTAGCTACGAACACACCGGGGAGACGGAGGCACTATCAACAAACACAGACAGTGAGGGGAAACAGCACACAAGAGACTAACAGCAGCAGCAGCAGCAGCAGCAGCAGGAGAGCAGGGCCTTGTATCCCGGGCTTGTTTACAATTAAACGCTGCAAGAACATGATTAAATCTGTCTTTTAATATCTTTCGTCTGAAGATAAGTTTCTTTGTTGTTCATTTATTTTGACACGACCACTTCAGCTCTTGCTTTCAGAAAGTCATGGACTTTTGGTGACCATGCCATCTCATCGGGTTGGATATTTTGTTGCTGAGGGATCAAAACAAAACTGATTACAGACTTTTTAACTTGAGACGGACTAAAGCAAGGTTTTTTCCAGGCATTTAAAGGAACAGTTCAACATTTTATGCTTGTTTGCTCGTCTTCCTAATATTGAGATGTCAAGATGGAAATCACTCTCCCGTCTATGTTTAAGGTGTCAGGAGCAGGAGTAAGGATGCCTTTAGCTTAACATACGCATAACAAATTGGATGCAGGGGAAACAGATAGCCTTGCTCCGTTCAAAATACACCACCATCTCTACTGTACAAAAAAAAGGAAATGGTTCAACATCAATGTGTGGCTTTAGGAAGAGTTATGAGCTGAACGTGAGATTGATATCGACTTTTTCGTCCAACTCTCAGAAAGAAAGCAAATAATTAAGTGTATTTTACAAAATGTTGAACTTTTCCTTTCACATCTTCTGTCACTTCAGTTGAGAGTTCAAAAGATAGTGTTCTAACATGCATTGACAGTATCAACCTGAGCATTTGAATAAACCCCTCCTGATACACTCAGTGTTAATGCACCTTGAAAGGGGCTTTTAGGTCAAAAACTGGGAAAGGTGACCAAAATGTCAACTCCCACACGGCTGGGAGAAGTGCTTTAGTTATCCATATGCTCCAGCAGCTGAGCAGAACTCAAAAACCAAACTTACTCAGCCTTAGCTGAGGAAATGCTGAATGACGTTTCTAAGGCTGCGATACTGATCTAAGGTCAGATCGGAGCTACTCCCCCGTAAAGATTAAGGTTAAGGTTCAGGAGGCGGGAGGCTGGTTCCAGATCTTGGCCTGCGTGGTGTTATTTATGCATGAGAGAGGGCAGAAAGAGAGCGCTGCTTGCTGCGAACTCCACTGAGCCACTGCCTGTCTCTCCGTCTCAGTGGTATGCTGGGAGATTACCCCCCAACAGGCGGGAAAGAAATCCTGTGCCAAGAAGATAAGAACTTTGTGCAGATTGTACGCGCGCGCGTGTATGTGTGGGTGTGTGTGTGTGTGTGTGTGTGTGTGTGTGTGTGTGTGTGTGTGTGGAAACACTCGCACATGCACAAGTCACACACTTTTCTGCAGAGTCGGCCCTGACAACACCACTGTCAACATGCTTGTTTAGATGAATCTTTAACTGTTTCTTAACAGTGGTTATTGTCACCTTAACATGTAACATCGCTTCAGTTCCATTGCAGGTACATGAACTGTATGCTTCCACTCACCCTGTAGCCACTAAAGCACTTAGGAAGGACATACACTATCATAAAGTACACATGAAAAATTCATTCTTATATTATGTAATATGCGTTGTCCGAACAGTTTCTGTCGATGGATTTAATCTTGGCGAGCAGACTCATTATTCTTTGATTAGAGCTGATACACAGAGGACTGCAGACCAATCCAAACTCTGCATTAGCAGAAAATGCACTGCCAGCTTTCCCCTTCACAAGGCATTCATCAAGAATGTACTTAACGTTGAGACGGTTTTAGATTAATATTCAAAGAAGAAGGCAGTAAACGAATGCTTTCCAGCTGCAGGTCTTAACACCTGGATTGAGTTGCATCAGCTTTCAAGTCTTTCCTGAGTTCTTAGTAACTACTAGCTAGTTACAAACTCGTCATTTGCTGATTTGGGTTGCAGTAAAACTTAATAGATGTTTAAGCTATTCAAAAATGTCTAATCAGATTTTGTTGGTTTTTTTTGAGGGTGGGGGGGTATTAAACTTTTAAAAAATCTAGGTATTAAGGAAGAAGGAAAGAAGTGTTAGTAGTATTCATTCGATCTGATTATGCTAACCTAGCTGACAGTATTTGGCCATTTAGTCTAACCTCATTAGCATAGCGTTTTGTCATTTTAGTTATATTGTGTTATGTTTGTGCTATGTAATTCAAATGTTCACACAATCATTAATATCATCTGCTCTTGCGTTTCACTGAGGGACTCAGCCTCTCGACACACACACACACACACACACACACGGAGCGTAGTGTGTGTGTGTGTGTGTTGGTACCGGTTACAAACAGTGAACGACATGCTAACGTGCTGACGGATTCTGTGTTTTAGTGTTTTTTAGCTGAGCCAGACCAGAGAGTATTCGGTTAACACAGATCAGTGATGCTGTTTTGCCCTCTTTGTTCTCCGTGAAGTTTGCTGGAAGTGATGTAACGTTAGGCCGGTGCGTTTTATTTGGAGTGAACACTGTGCCAGACTCCATTTTAAAAATAGCCTCGCAAACGCTACATTGCTCGTCAGCAACCAGTCATATGGTAATTTGGGAGGCAATTTGGCCTTGTGTTTTCTGATTAATTTGGCATGCAGTTAACACATCAGTCATAATATTGTTTTAATGAAAAGTGAACTCCTGGCATTTGCTCTTGCTGTTCGTCACCACTGTTTTTGAAGAAGGAAATAAAGGGTGTAACAGGCAAACATACTTTAAAAGTGACGTATTTTGCAGTACAGTGGATCTAATGTATGCCGATGTGAAGAGTCGTTCATGTGGATGTTGATGAAGTGTTACACTTGAGAATGAAATTTGGTGTGGCGTTAGGTGGTAGAACGAGTTCAAAATGTGGATTCATTTTTAAATGTGCATTAGAGCGCCACAGATATACGAGCTGTTTAATTTCACAGAAATGACTCCTGCATCTAAATATTACTTCCCTCCACATGACAAATTTAAGTTAACTGAACCTAGCAACCGCTACCGCAGCTTCTGTGTCAGCTAAAAATGACATAAACAGGACGGATGCTTCAGTCAATAATAATAATAAATAACTTCATTACTCACGTATTGATTTTTCTAAAATTTGTTTTCCTGTAAAGCACTTTGGAACGTGAACAGTTCTATATAAATAAAGTTATTATTATTAAAACTAGTGATTGGTTAGGACATACATGAACATAATGTCAGACTGACTAATAATGAAGAGAAATCCAATTGACATTTCAGTCTGATCACAGGAGACTGAACGTCAAGCTCTTAGTTTGTGTGAGGAGCATCTCTCCACATTTGGGTCGACTGGGCATCTTACCTCCTCTTAGACTATGTCACTCTCTCTCACGCAATCAGCATCATTGGTCTCCATAGCCTAGCCTCAACTAATGTCTTTAACACCCTTCTTAGGAGGGCAGCTTTGACTTTGAGCTGGCATGAAAAGTGTCATAAATGGTGGTCTTTGCACATGTGACCAGTCAAATCACAGCAGGACACACAAGCGTAAAAATCCATGAAAATTTTTCTAAATGACTCCTGCTTTGGTTTAAAAGGAGAGAATGGCAGCGGGTAAAAGGTATTATAAGACAGAAGATAAAAAGAGCATGCACTGACTACTAATACAAATGCAATACTGTATGTCATTGTATATTTGGACATTAGTCAACATGGAGGCTTATGTCTGTTGCAAGCATTTGATATGCAATTATCTGCTACAAATCCACCAAGGGACTCTTATTAGAGTTATTATACAGTGTGGGGGGTTGAAGGATGCAAGTTGTCATGTAACAGCGCTTGATCAAATTTATTTGAGTTACACTTGAGAGTTCAGCTGATTTGTTTCAGGCTATGCTGTGTGGTGCTGTATTTGACATATTAAAACTGTGGTGTTGACTTTGGTTACAGAATCAAAGGAAGACGATTGACAGCCTCCTGAGATCAATACAACTAAAATGTGCAATTTACAGAAAGGGATTTCCTGAACAAACTAATGATATAAAAAGTGACAGTAAAAGAGCAGCAGACAAAAAACAAGAGACAGAAAATAAAAACACCTGGAAAAACTGGCAGACACATGTGGTGGATTAGACATCTTCACTGGTTATGCAGCACTAAAGAGCAGCATTTTGAAGCGAAGAAGAGCATGTTTCGATACAGGGTGCTACAGTAGCTTACTACAGCTAATGTCTGTACAGCTGGGCCACTGGCTGTTTCGGGCAAATAAACAAACTCAGGCTGTCAATTCTGTGCAAATAATGTGATGCGAAAATTCCCTGAATTGGCCTCATAGAATAATCATTATAGCCAAGCACTAAAAGTGGACTTCAGTGAGGAGACGTTAACGGAGATTATCTATTTAAAGAAGCACCATTTTGAGAGAGTAAATGCAGATCGTTAACAGCAACATCTTCAGGGCATTAATGTTACAGAACAACAGTTTTTTTTTTTTTTTTTTTTTTTTTACCTTTGTCTTTTTCTCTGAGGTCGTTGAGGTATTTTAGGAGCTCAGCGTTGGCCTGGACGCAATAAACTTCCCTGGTTTGCAATCCTCCCCCACAGAGCCCTGTCAGGTTGCCACGCCGACGGTCCTGTTGGCTTAGCAACGAGTCAACCCGGCAGTCGCTCCACTCTGTGCTTCTCCAGGTGTAGCTACAGAGGAAACAACATGGATGTTCTGTGGGGGTGTAACGTGGTGTCACAGTACAGCGTATTTACAACATTGCAGCACTTAGGGACGTGTTGCATCGTACAACCAACTCAGTGTTTCTGAAAACAGGATGAACTGCACTCTTCAGTTAAAACTCACTTTTAGATGAGACACCAGTAGAGTCAAAACCCGGGCCTCAGTAAACAGTAACTGTCACAGTGCATTACGCAAAACCTAATTTGGACAATAAGTCTTCTCTAATAAAGGAGCAAAACTATTGCACTGTCTACCAACTGAATTGAAAATGCAAGACAAATTTAACATTTTAAATGTAGGTACAAATTACATCGAGGCTAAAAGAGAAAAGACAATGTTCTCACACCTCATACTCCTGTAGACACACCTCGCCTGTATATCGAGTATGTATTTGTGGATGTATTTTCTTTTTTTTCAACATTTGTTTTTAAAAGACTCCTGCGGACAGGTGTCGTAAATACAGTGAGCGTTTCGCTACAAACACTAAAGCAGAGTGCATCTGGTCCTTGCGCATAAATGTATGTTACAATTCTAATGCTACTGTGATGTCCATATAATGATGGCTATTTGTTTCATTGTCACAATTGAGCGGCTTTCTATCACAGCTGGTAATAATGTCATCATAATGTGGTGGGACATTAAGAAGTGTCAGTGGACAACATCAAAACTGTGAAGAAAAAAACTTGGAATCAAACGTTTTGGTCTGAGAAGTCGATTTCTAAAGAGAGAAAGAAATGTATCTCACAGAAAATACAGAAACAGAAACACTCTCCAGGATTAGTATATGCTGTGTAAAGATGATATAGGATGAAACTGAGGGAATAAAGGCCATCTGTGCGCCTACAGTTTGCATATGTGTGTGTGCGTGTGTGTGTGTGTGTGTGTGTGAGAGAGAGTTTGTGGGACTCAAATATCCTTGCAGTCTCCCTCCATTAGTCTCTACTTTGTGTCTGGCACTAGCCCAAGCACTTATACCAATCTATCTCCATATGCTGCCTACTACACACACACGCACACAGACACACACACCCAAGGGCCACCCAGGAAAACAAATTAGCTTGGTGATATGAGTAAATGGAAACCAACAGGAAGTGTGTGCAGCCTCAGCCAGGTTGAATACCAGAAATGTACTGTACTGTATTTTTGCATGAGCTTTATTGCAATACAGAATGACTCCCTGCAGAGTGTGTTGTACTGTAACAGGGTCTTAACAATGCTGTAACCAAAGAAAAGGGTGTTATCACAACCTAACATGCAATTGTATCCCCATGAAACATGAGCGCCTGTCGAGTGCACCGCTGTGAAAACACATCCACAATTTCACTCAAATTCAAAAAGCCAGTGTTCACTCCCCGCTGTGCTCCCCGACCCGCTTCCCCGCCATCAGAAGGAACTCACGTGGCGCAGGGCGGCACGCCTTCACCCTGAGGTTCGCACGACTCTGACTCCTGTAGCGGCGTGCACTCCGCCCCCTCGCCCACAGGGAACTGGACCACCTGTCTGCTTCGAGTACGGTTGCCTATGGGAGATTCGGGGTCCACGCAGGTTTTGGAGCAGGGGCCCCACTCGGCCCAGTCGGTCACCTGGCAGTCCTTCGGGAGGACGCAGGACTGGACAGTCAGCGGCAGGTCCCTGAATGAGCACAGGCTGAAAAAGGATAAAGCGCAGGGGAGCAGGAAGAAGCGGAGGATAGGTTATGAGATTGATCTAGGTAGAATAAGAGAAGCACTAATGCTACACAAAGCAAGATTTTATGTTAAGATACACCAGGTTCCTCTACTTAGAACAAGAGGAGAACGTCCCATACTTATAATGGAGACCTTATGGATCAACACTGCCCAAGATTCCAGGAAGTCACTGCTCCCGGCCAAGAAATAGTCAGGCCCATAACACCCAAAACCATAACTTGACGTTTTTACATTGCGTCTTTTGTACAGATTAATACAAAGAAGATATAAAATGTTAATTAGTTTTAGGTTTTTTTGAGGCTTTAGAGGTGCATGGAGGCAGATTATTTTATTTTTGGACTGAGACAGGCTAGCTGATTCTCCCTGCTTCCAGACTTTATGCTAAACTAAGCTAATCATCTGGTTGCTATAGAGCAGTGGTTCTCAACCTTTTTTGGGCCAGCGCCCCCCTATCCATTATCCAGGTCCCTTACCGCCCCCCATCAAATAAAATGTAGGCTAATTGTCTCCCCTGAATGTTAATATTGATTATTAATCAGTTTGTATCATTATTATGATTATTATTCTTAGTATTTATTATTTATATTACATATTGACTATATTAATTTTGTATTTAAATTATTAGATTATTTGTTATTATTAGGCTTCTATATTATGTTATTATAAAAACTCAAATTATCTGGGATGGAAGTTACATAATAACATTTCTAAATAATAATAAATTATCTGGGATGGAAGTTACATAATAACATTTCTAGATAATAATAAAAAATATTTAAATAATTGTTTGTTGTTTCTACCTTCAATTGCCCTAATATTCCCTGGGCCATCTACCCAGGGAGCAAAAAAAGCCATGTAAATAGAAATGTTATTCAGGAGTGTTAAACAAATGCAACGGTAAGAAGTTTGAGATTCAAACTTTAATTGGTGTTAAATACAGCAGCCAGTCAGAAATGCGAAACAATTTGCAGTCTTAAGTGTTCCAACGGAAAACGAGCAGCGTACAAAGGAACAAGTCTGAGCAAAGATTCCTCTTAACTTTAAAAAGAAAAAGCTAACTTGCTTTCACAGTTAGTGTGAGCCCTGCACTTGGTATTTTAATGCTTGCATTAATGCTTTCGAGCAGTGAGGGGGCTGTTTTTTTTTTCTAGCAGCACTTTATTGCTCAGCAAAATAAAAATAAAAGTCTAAAAACACACAAAGTTGCCTGAACACTGGTCAGAATCAATTCAGAATTTGGTTTTTGCCAAGTAAATTTACACATACAAGGACTTTGCCTCGCTCTTTTTTTCAAATCTCAGATTTAACAACATAGCATAGTCTTGAAAACAGGGGTTCTCAAACTTTTTCAGACCAAGGACCACTTAACCAATAAAAATATTTTTTGACATCCAAGGTTTTTTCATGAAAAAATTTAGTATTTTTTCACATTCAAGCTTTTTTCATGAAAATTAAGATTTTTTTCACATCCAAGTTTTTTCAAGAAAATGTAGTTTTTGTTTGACATTCAAGCTTTTTTCAAGAAAATTAAGTTTTTTTTTTGACATCCATGCTTTTTTCAGGAAAATTAAGTTTTTTTTTACAGCCAAGCTTTTTACATCAGGGGTTCTCAAACACACACAAAATCACTTGTTGTCGCTGCGCCTGAACCACCTGTAGCTGCTGAATCACCTGCATCAGGACGATGCACCTTGACTGTCGCGTCAGATTTTTCATTTAATTTTCTTTAAACTGACCCGGTCTCCAGTAAATCTTGTCAGTTGACCGCTCAAATTGACCGCGCAGATCATTTATGACGTAAGATCGTAAAACGAACACATGTAGCTACGCTACATCTATGCTACGTCTATGCTAGTCCGCGGACCAGTCTTTAAGAAAGACTGCTATAAAACACCCGCCCCCCCCCGACGTTCTCTGAACGATTCCCTCTGACCAAACAGTGGTCTGCAGTGTTTTAACTTCACTTCACTTCACTTCACTTGTATCGGCTCAGCTTGGAACCTTGACAAGGTGGTATCAAAAGAAAAGTAGCAGGTACTCTTCACAACATTTGCTCGAGGAAAACCATAAAAGAGTTGTGCTGAGTAAAGCCATGCTGTACCATGCAGTAGAAATGCGGCATAACTCTTGTGAAGAAAGTAAATAAGCGTACTTCCCAACATGTTGGACTATTTCTTTTAGTTATAGTGATAAAATTCCTTCTGGGACCAAAAGAAAAAAAAATTGAAGCAGCAAATATGAACATTTAAGAAGCTGTAACCAGCAAATATTAGGCAGTTTTTCTTGATAAACGACTTTCTGTAGACTGACCTGCACTGTGTAACAAATCAACAAGAGACACATCTAAGCTTGAACAAGCAAATACAAACAGTAAGGAAATAAGCCGTACAACTCTCCAAAGGTAGATCCTTGTATGCGTGTGTTATTCTCTGGCATCAACTGGTCACAGAAAATATTTCTGGAAACCAGAGTCATGCAGTGTGCAACTTACTGACGCATTATTACAGTGACGTTGAATCTTTCAGTCACTGCCATTTTAATATCAATGTGTCTTAAAGCCATGTTAGAGCAACAGATAGGCGACACTACACGTGGTGTGCATAGCTTCCCTTTAAACTCTCTGCCCTTGACTGGTGGCACATTTTGTCATTAGCTGCTCTCATTAGCATACACACTGCATAATGAGTTCAACATTAGGAGTAAAACAGGAGTGGTGTGGTAGTGTGTTTTAAGACAACCAAAACAACCTCTGATCAATCGCTCACATATATCTTTTGATCATCTAAAATGGTATTTAGTTGTAATGAAAAACCCGTTCTCTCTTTAGGTCCCTTCCGAATCATTAGAAATGTGTTCTAACTAAAGCCGACTGCTTTCTGCTTCTCAGTCTGGATGTCTTTCCCCTTGAGGCGTTGCAGCTGACAAGCTATTAGTGCTAATTACAGCTCTGCTTCATTTAGAAACCTCTCATTTAGACGCTGCCACCACACTTCACCTCCAGCAACTAAGACTTTTCGTATAGATGAGGAAATGTATGAGCTTAGTATGATTTTTTTCTTCTTCTTTTAACTCCTGTGTCTCTGCAGATTAAAACACCTCTGCAATCTTTGAAGTAGTACTAAAGCGACACTGTGAAAGATCTTAGTTTTGTTTCTTTGCCAAACACACTTGGAGTGCCGGCTCATTTTGCATCAGAGAAAAACAATCACGATTTTGTGAACAGTGAATGTAATGCACTAAGGGTGATGGCTCGATTTCCTGTCTCAGATGGAACTTCTTGTGTTTTAAAAAGCCCCTAATGCAGCCAATGACCCATTTTCACTGCGACTGGATCCTTTGAGTCTTTTTCCGTTTGTTGTGTGCATGCCCGAGCATTTTTGTGGAGATTTCAAAGTTGCAAAAGGAAGTCATTATTTCTTCATCTCAGTCATTCAGACAGAATGAGGACACAATCTCTATTTAAATAAGTAAGATGATGTCTGAACATTTTTTCATTTTCTGTAGGTTTTACACAATAAACTTGGAACAATGGACTTTCAGACAAAATAAAGCAGTTAGAAAGTTTCCATATTACAACACTTACTTGAACTTCATTCATCAAAACAGTGTGCCAATGAAATGGTCTAAAACATAATTTTATGTGGGACAAGGAATTAAAGAGAGCTTTTTTTTTTTTACAATTTTAGAGCCTTCAGGAAAAATATGTCTGAGAGGAGAAAAAGATGACCAACAAAATTACAGCTCCATGTGGGACCCGCAGTATTAACGGCAATGATGTAATGTGATACACCCCCTCAGTGGCCCGGCAAGAATTTAAAAAGGTCATGATGCAAGGTTGATTAATAAGACACAAGCAGAAGACTGAGTTATGAGGAAGTGGCCTGTTTGGGACGAGTCGAGGACTATGGAGAAAGTAGACCCAATAACAGATGTTCATCAAACAAAATTGGAAATGAAGTGAGCAAGATGTTCAGAGAGCGTCTTGCATGGATTTGACTGGGATACTGCTTCACTGGGAAGTTTGTTCCACTTTTTCTGAAAGTGGCAAAAACAACCATAAATATTTCAGGACAAGAAATAAACAAGTCAAGGATTAATATTTATGCTCCTAAGGGCATGTGAGTTGTTTTCAGGGTTCCTTTGAAATATTTGATCCCAGTCACTACTGAGAGCTCTGTGCCAACAAAGCATTAATGAATAGATTTAGTACATAATTGATCAAATATTGGAGTACAGTGGCATGTGATAGACGTGGCTTGCTCTACTGACATTGTCACTGATTCTTTCCTTGACATCAGAGACCTTATGAAAGCCCCAATTCCAAGTTTCTATGGAAGAACGATGACTTTTTAAGTTACTGTCAGTCGAGGAAGAGAAAAAGAAAAAGAGATGATACAGAAATAGCTCTTTAGAGGAATCACTACTTACATGTAGCCATCTAATGTAGACATTAGAGGGTTTTATTATGAGTAACAGCAATACATGTCGTGACAAGAACCAGAATTTACTGATTACCACTTGAAGTGTCCACCCACAACCTCAACATAATAACTGAAAAGTAGACAGAAGCTGTAGATGTGCAAGTTTTTTGTAAACGCAAATCTTTAAAACTGTATCAGTTGTTGAACATACATTGTTGCCGTATTCTCAGGTTGTTAAACTTTCTTTTTTTAATGAGGATAATGTAGGTCGAAGGTGTAATATTTCGGAAATCCCTCCTCATCAATCTGCGGGGTCTTTGGAAGGCCAACAAGACTTTTTCAGACAACCACATAGTCGACAAAATCCTTGTTTGTCCTTGGAGTTAATTTAATAGTCATATAGACATAACAAATGTGATTGCATCGTCCTACTGCAGGGTGGTTGTAGCGCAGGTGAAGCCGGTTGGTAACTGCCAAAAACAGCAGAAGAAGAAGAATTTCACTTTAGCACTTTAGGTTGAACAATAACCGTTTAGCTAGCTAGCTAACTATCCATAAACGAACACAAACACATGGAGGACTCGCCTGTATGGATTTCACAGGCTCTCGGTTACAACCCTCACAAATCAGAGAAACACTAGAACAGCTTAATGCGTCCTCTGGCATGACCGTATGTTTTAAAAATGCTGGAACTGCTTTCATCCTGTGGCGAGGTGGAAAACCGACTCATTTCAGGATCATTTCGGTGTCACTTCAGCTGCAATTACAACAGGGAGCAGAAGGAGGAAGAAACAGTACGTGTCTACCTTCATGTTTACTGATGTAAATATACCTGATTGATTGTTATGGATGTGTCCTGGAGAGAGGGTTGCATGTAAACCTTTTCAAAATCCGAATGTGTCTGAAATCAATGGGAAGGTGGTTTTAATGACCAGATTTCAAACATTTGGCTTTTTTGATACAGGATAACTATCCAATTCTTTCAAGACACACTACATGGTTTATGAGTGATAACACCAATTAACCAGTCAGTGAAAATGTACACGTTGGTGGTGTCCTCTGCTGCTGCTGCTGCTGCTGCTGGCAGATTCATTTGTTGGAAGTAAAATGCTTAATGTACATTTAAGACTTCAGCTGAGAAATAAGTGGGATCCATTTGATGTATCTTATTTTCAGGCAGAGAAATTTACTTTGTAGCTTGCAGCAATAATACTGTCATGGCCTGAGGTTAAATTCCACATGGGTTTACCAACACTATAAATGGAGGCACTCTTATAATTACAAGTATGCAAACCGAAGGCATAATTCGATGACCTATTCAAGTAAAGATCTTTTACGTGATGCTGTTCCAAATTGCTCACGTTTTTTTTTTTAAATATCTTTGACACTTTTCCATACAAAGTTGACCCTTTTACATCAACGCATAGCATTGTCTAGCCATGCAGGTAGTTTTGGTTTTGAGAACGTTCTGATATTGTCTGCATGGCTTGGTATGTGTTCTTTATTTTGTGAATTTGGTGAACTGATCTTTGAACTCTTCTAGAAGTTGTAACCTTAACCTTAAAAGAAATGATTATTATTCATTTTAGAAGATTTACTGTAGCAATTTCACTTCATGGCTTAGCAAGTGAAAAAAAGTGACATTTTCAGTGACACTTTTCTTATATCATATCATCACGCCTCCATTCCAAACCAGAGGACAAAACTCAGAAAATTGTCTTATTTTAAAAAGTACCACACAAAGTCATGGCAAAGATTGATCTCATGTCATCAAATGAATTGCTTTGCCACTTTCATCCTCTGAAGTTGACATCAAAAACACTGTGGTAAATTGTGCTCCATTGCAGTGACAGCACAGCAGGGACAAATACACAGCCGATAAACATCCTCCGCTATGTGTCACTTCCTGACAGGGAGAAGAAAAACCTTCAGAAGGACAAATTTGGCATTATGTTAGAAAGGCACAGACTTGAGTACAAGTGCACCTAAACCTCAAATGTACATGGAAATAGGAGACGCAGTTTACTTGCTGACCAAAAATAAATGGATGGATAGAAATATTGATAATAAATACAAAGAATACATGAAATAAAACAAACATAGAGATTAAAGAAATAGATTATCTCTGCTGCATGTAATATGGAAGATAATTGCCTTTTTTTAAATGAGACAAGAAAACAAAAGCTAAAATGTTTATCATTGAGCTATAAATCTGACAGACCTTTCACTATTGACTAAGCAACAACAATGAAGGGGCATATAATAGTACTGAGGGGAAAAAAAGAAATAAACTTTACTGTCACATTGACATAAAAATGTTGCCACTCACCTACGTCCCACAGTGCTCCCATTCCTGTGAATGCAGGTCACGTCCCGAGTCTGGTAGCCCACCTGGATGTCCCAGAATGGACTCTCTTGCCGGTTAAGGCGATTCCTGGTTCGTTTCTTCTGGATAAGTTCCCTGGTCTCTGGATCTTTGACTCCTGCTCTCTCCCTGATCCCTTGGTCTTTACCTTTCCTGCGCTTAGCTTGGCGTGCTGTCCGAGTCTCAGGGAGGATGCAAGGGTTCCACAGTCCGATCCTGAGACTGTACATGCCCTCTGGACCTGTGCAAGGCCCCGGTTTACAAGACTTGAACTCAGTAAGGTTGGGACAAACCGCGCCACCAAAAAGTGGAGGAACCAGAACACTGCGGACCCTGGTCCTAAGGCCTGTTCCACACGTTTTGGAGCAGGTCGTCCATGGCAAATACTCAGAAACCACACAATCCTGAGGGCAAGGGATCAAACATGCCTGCTCCAGGCGAGGCTTGGGCTCAAAGTACTCACAGATGGAATCCTCTGCTGGAGACACGTCTGATTTGAGAATGCAGCCCACCTCCCGGATCTGAATGCCCTCTTCGCCTCCACTGCATGTGAACGGCCGTGAGGCCCATAAGGTCCTTGCTGAAACTGGCACACACACATTCCAGGCACCCAGTTGCCAGTCATAAAGGTCCTTATGCCAGTCACACACACGGAAACAGTTTCTCTGGTTGGAAGGACGCTGGCCCTGGTCACAGTTGGTGTGAAGCGTCGTCCAGCCGTCCACATGGGCGCACCAGACTGCACGGCTTTGGCTGCCACCTGGGCCACAGTCACTGCCCATGCATCGTCCCCATGGACCTGGGAAACACATGAACAGGCTCAAATTACAATATGAAACATGCCAAACAATATACCTTTGAGCTTCAGATGTAACTCCAAGAAGGACAGTCTGGGTTACGATAAGAAACGAAGAGAAGAGTGAATTGCTTTATAATATGACAAAACACAATCAGCATTTAGGTCATAAAAAGAGGAAATATATTAGTTCTTATTGCTTTTGGTTGGAAATCGGAATAATGACGATCCTCAGATTGGATAAGCAGAGAGATTGCATCAAGGTGTATTGTTTGCTTATGGATCATTAAAAAATAAAACAAGACATAATTGCACATGCTGTGAATGGATTTAAAGAGTCTAATAAACAAACATCTAAATTATGCCATTTGAAAACTCTTTTAAACAAAAATCCACATTATGCAAGCATTAGTCAAACACTTCAAAACCTTCTCAAGCTAAAGAGACACTGAGACACTTTACTTTAGCTTGTCAAATGAGGAAAAGCATATAATGCATCTTCAAGGATGACACAGTAAATTCACAGACACTTCTTATGAGGTCCTTGATGTGAAATGTGTTTGAAAAGCTGTTGGCAGCCCATAGCAGAAAATATATCATATTGAATAAAAATAATATGTCACCTTGTCTTGCGCTACACATGGGTTGGTGCATGGTAGACGGTCGGAGTGCTACAGGGGTGGAAGGGGAATGATTTTGGATTGGAAATACAATGTGCAACAGTGGAGATTATTGGTGATCAAAGGAAAGTGTCTGGAAGCCTATTTACAGGGGCCGTGAGAAATCTATGGCATTTATCAAACTCTATTGGCAACCAGCAGGAATAGCCACAAACATCTATAAAATGTATTTGTCTGTACACAAGTCTCTGGCAAAGCCTGCCCTTATCCTGTCTTACTAATTGCAGGAGAGGTCCTGGATAAGGACTGCGGTAGTGAAGAGGTAGTCATAGAAAGTTGCAGGAATGAGTCCTAAAATCAGGAAATTAGTCAGCATTTTTGCACTTCCAGTTCCCTCGTCTCGAGGTCAACGGGTTTTTTGAATGGATTTTTTGGTTAGATGCAGGTATGTGGTTAACACAAGCTTGAGAGATTTTAACATGTTGTTCTACGACATCAAAAACTTTGATTTTGGAAGCTTTTACGTGTCTAAAAAAAGGCGGTTCCTAACAAGTGGCTAAATGAGACTGCAGAGATTGTCGGAGACTTTAGACGTCCTCATAGTCCGCCTATATCTTTGTGGTGGTGACGTTGAACCACGGTGTAGTTTTTTTTATAGCCTTACGTTAACTTTTTACTTCTGCCGATTGCATTTACACTTCAAAAATCATAAAACTTGCAAGTATTGTGTAAGTATCATAAACTTATTTTCTGCAATAGTCCACGATCCAATGGAAATATCCCATTGGCTTTTTGTCAAGGGAAATAGGGCGATGCTTACTTCCGGTTTGGCCAGCAAAAATACGTTATTCCTGCAGCACTCACTGTATACAGTAATCATACATAAAATACATGTGTTGTATTTAGAAACAATACTAGCAATAGAACAAAACCAACTATGTTGCAAAAGCCTGATGAAGTTTATTAATCTGTGCCACAAAGCTCCATTGTGTCCAAAATTGAATTAAAAACACGAGTGGTTCACACTGTGATGAAGAAATAGAAATCAGTGCATTTTTCAACTTGCTTCATTCACAATAAACTATAGTGCTCATGTGAGCACTATAGTTTATTGTGAATGAAGCAAGTTGAAAAATTCAACCAATTAAAGCAGGTCTAACTGTGCCTTTAGAAGGCTATTGGTACTGGGGAGAAGAAATCAAAGTAATTGGGCAGCTTCACATTCACCTCACATTAACCTCTTAGGTAATTGATTATATTAGCATGTGGCCAGGGGCTAATTGGACCCTTTGTGGGCAACGAGCAGTCGGTGGGAGGGCAGCTTATGTTGACCCACGTCCATGCAGAGTTAAAAATCACGCCTGGCAGGACATCAGGAGCACATTTCCGGCAATGATTGCCTCTGATGAGGCTGCTTGTTGCTTTTTCTGTGATCTCAGCTGCTGATACAGCTCAAAGGATCCATCTTCAGTCGACATGATGCTGTATTCAGGAGCCCCCAAGCATATTCTAAATGGTTGGTTTATTCCTCACTATCAACGCACTCGATCATTGTCCAATCAGCAAGTGATTTATAGGTTTGCTGGTCATCTAACTCCAGATCTCATAATGCTACTAGTTTTAAGAAACTCTACTATTAAGGAAAAGGCTGAGGGGTAAAATATATTAGTATCCACGGAAGAATCTTCTAGGTGTTTGTCTGAATCTATAAAATATGTGACGTTTTTTTTTTATCCTGTAATAGAAAAAAGGGACTTTTTGCCTTCACAATGCAAACTGATAAAGACAGTGAATGTTATCTCGAGAGCTGATATTGAGACAGAGAAAAAAAAAATGCAGTGAAAAAACGGCAATCCAAAATGTAAAAAGCAGAAGAATCCAGACAGGTTCTCAAATACCAAAATAAAACACCTCCCACCCAAATCTAATCCATCCCGGATAGAAGGTATCTCCTCCAAGACTGTTCTCTGGCACAGCTCTCACACCCAACACTCCTCCAGCTCAGAATGAGAAATATATATATATATATATATATAAAAAGATCACAAAGCTCAGTCATATTCAAACCTGGTCTAAGTATGCACAGTATGAGTCCGGTTTATTCTGTATCTTATCCTGTTTTATCATACATGACATGTTTTGTTTTTGAAAGGTCTTTGCAGCTGTTTCTATGTTTTGCCAGCAGTGAAACTTGTTTTTTCTTCTCCAAATGTAAATCAATGCGTAGCCCGGATAGCCTACAGCTAACTTTTCAATATTGCATGCAGCCTGACAGCTCCATTTGACATTCTGAAAACAAACTGTGTTTCACCTCCATTTATCACTTGTTTAGCAGAAAGAATTCACCAAATTATCAATTACTGTCACTCTACTGTACATCAGGTCTCTTTAAAAACATCTTGAATAATAATCTTTTGATTTTGAAAGTGTTAGGGCCGTTATCAAACCGATTGTCATTGAAAGTTGACTTGATTTTTGATGATGATGCAATTCCACTGGTACTGCATGCGTATAGCTCATCTATATGTAAATGTAGTTTTATCATTTGTCAATGAAAATATTCTTTCCGTGTCCATTATTTCAGCGGATTGTGAATTTAGTGTAACCTCTGCAGACTTTACAATATCAACGGATTTCATGCAAAACAGGCGGCACGTTTGCATCGATGCCGTGCAAAAGTGAGTGAGGTAAGCAAACATTTCTTAGCCAAATAAATGCTGTAAAGAGAAACTCAAAAAGTCTATATAATATTTCTGTAAATGTTATCTTTCAGAAAATAAAGTGTTCCTTTTTAACTGGCGACGTCATATATCCTGCTGTATGTCTAATTAAAATGTTTTTACCTAACCATGTAGGTCCAATTAAAAACATGTCGTACCTACTGAAAGTCTTCAGTCTTTAAAAAAAAAAAAAAAAAAAAAAAAACTTGATTTACTAAGTCATTTAAAACATACTGTATGTCCACATCATCCATGTGATTTGTGAGTGGTGGAAAGTACCACTGCTAATCAAAATGCTTTGGGTTTTTGATATCTACCTGTGACGGAGAAACATTGTCATGGGTAGAATATGCCTCAGCATTTAAACGCAGCATAACTCTCACAGCACATCTAAACTACATAGTCCGCTTAAAAGTGAGAACCAATAACAATAAATGCAGTAAATCTTCGCAAGCTGGGAACTTGTTAAAGTTGCTGAAAGTTTGTGCTCAACCCAATACCTTTTCTTTTTAATTAACGATATGTGCATCAAAAGGGCTAATTAAAAGATCATGCATGTCTGGAGCAGCGAGCTCTGTCAGCGAGCTTGTGTTTGTGCTGTGTTTCATCATAGCGTAGTGGAAAAAAAATATAGAGGATCGTGGCCAGTTCAAAGGAGATTAAGGGGTTAGCCAGGTGACAACACAATTCAGTATACAACTATTAATACAGGAATGTATAGAAATGCTAAATAAATGTGCTGACGAGTAAAAGAGTAAATAAAAACTGAACATTGTCCTCTCATTGTAGAACCCAATGACCAAGCAACTGTATATTTTTAATCCTATAGACAATATGTCCTTACTTATACTTCTAGTTTTACTTCTTTAATGAGCTCACTCAACTGCAATCACAATAGACATTATTTGCATAATGGCTGTATAGGCTCTTTGAGACAACAAATGGGACAAAGAAACTAATTTGCACAACAATACTCACTAACATGCACTTATACTCACACTAAGGTATGTAGGGTCACAGTATTCATCCTATTAATCCTCAGAAATGAAAGCAAAAATAATCATACTTTTTTGTAAAAGTTTAAAAGTTGTGTTCCGTGTGTGCGCTACAAATATAATACGACCAGAAATGTTTTTGTATGACTTACTTACTTAAAAAAAAACACAAAAGTTTCTAAAATGTATACATTTTATGAGTTGGTGTGGGTGGCAAGTTGTGTGTCGACTTCCCCATGCGGTAAAACCATAAGGTACTAATGAAGACTGAAAAAACGAAAACATTTCTAAAGAGAAGAGAAAAGTTCCGCGGGCACTTTTAGCTAACGATAAAATTAGCTATTCTTTGTTTTACTTGGGGCTCCCGTGGAGCCCTCAACAGGTCTCCTAGGACTCGAGTCCCAAGGCCCCACACTTTAAACAATATATGTGGAGTGTGATACCCTTGCTGCTGGGGTGGGAGCTTGATCTCTGACTGTGCCTCGAGTGTCTATTTAATGAACAGCTTCTTTGTCCCTGCAGGGTCAGCTTCACTAATGAATGGGTCACTGTGTGGCTCTGTCTCTCTCTGGTGTTTGTTTATTATTTCTGAGATTCACAGCATCTCATACTCGGAAGACAGGACCTTCCTCTTGGCCGGGTTAGGGATAATCGCAGGATCATCTCGGCTGTCTCGCTGGCGCTTCGCCGCGATCCTTTAAATAGTACATGAGTACCGAGTCATTTATGACGAAGGGTAATAAAATACATGCTGGTTTGCCTCAATCAGTAAAATTAAGTTTTCGGAAAGCACTGCAGGGTCAGCACACTGACTGATTGCTAAGAAAAGTGCATAAAACCTTTTCACCCTTCATGGAAACTTATCAGAACGCTGTCAAAACTCCCACAATACATTGTCAGAGTGGTTCTATAAGAAGCAGCAGTCTGAAGGCTAAAAGTGAGTTAATGTACATGTGCAAGCCTCAGGTCTCAATGGATTCGTTCTCCCACACAGTTCCAGTAAATGAGAATGAGTTCAGTCAACTTGTCAAATTAAATCACAGCTAAGAAAGATGATTTTACATAGATGACTATATTTATTTTATGGATATGATTGCTCACTAACCTCCTTTTAGTGTGTTGACAGTATTTTCAGGTTCGTAAAAGCCTGAATGAATCACCTAAAATGCTCTAGTAAAGCTCATTTTATGATTATAAGAAAGGAAATGGTGTTTTAAATCTCATGCAAATGCACCTGAAAATTGATCCATCAGTTCCACAGCAACACTGCAAGATGTCAGTGTCATAATGCACCCGTTGTTGCTTTTAAAGCCCAACCACAGTGTTTTCAAACTCCACTATTCCTGCTGTTTGAGTTGGTAAAAAAAAAAAAGCAACTTCAAATTGAGTTTCCGAGTGTAACACTATGTAGCTTCACAGTTTAGACAGAATGAATCACATGGACTACAATGCGATAATTGCATGTTTGCATAGCCTTTGGGAGAACTAAGTATTAACACATTGAACTTGCCATGTTGAGTCACATTAAGCTCAGGAGAGAATTTTGTTTGCTGAGAGCTACAAAACAAATCTGCTGTGCATGAGGCGAGGGCCAACAGTGCTTTGTTTTTTTTTTTGTGTGTGTTTAAAGAGCCCAGCAAGCTCTAAATACTGTTTTCACAGGGAAAATGTTGCCATTCACATCATGCTATTCCTTATGAGGCACGGTCAAATGATCACTATTTAGCACCAGATGGACAGTATGCACAGTATGCATCAGGGGTTAGCGAGGAAAAGAGCAAAGGAGAAAGGAAAAACACCAGAGGCTAATACTTAACATCTGAAGGAACACTTTGAGCAGCTTAGCATTCACGGATGATTGTTAACCCTGGCCTGCATTCAGTATGATCGGTGCCCAGGGCTGTGCGGCACTAAGCCACATTGACTAAGGCTCTCCGCTCACACTTGATCTAAATTTCATTAGCTGTAATACCATGATTGTGCTAGCATGGCTTGAAGGAGCTTCTTTGATGACTTTTTATTCATCACGTCCAGACATTTCAACAAGTCACACAATGTTAAATAGTCGTCTCCATTTTCATCTTTGCTCCTCTCAGTCTACTCCATGTTAGAAATTCAAAACAGCAACCGTGCGCAACAATAACTGAATGTAGCAAGTTTGTCTTTGCTGAAGAGCATGGATATTTTGAATGAAATGAATACAAAGCTAATTTGATAGAACTGGCTCAGTGTATTCAAACTAAACCATCATATTGATATTGATATGATGTATATGCACAGGAACCTATAAGAGCTACTTCTTCAATCCAGCTAAAACCAAATGCCACTGGGCTACAAACCTGGTGCCCCAGTCAGAGTGTGCTCATCGTTGAGCTTTACAGGACTCACAATGTCTACGTTTACAGCCACAACATTATTAATTTTTTTTGCCCTTATTTAAAAAAAAAAAAAGACAATATTCCTTCTCAGCTGTTTACATGGCTATGAAAATGGATATTCCACTAATATTTCCGTTTATATGCAGCGGTAATACTCTGATTATCACGCTTCTTTGCATCAAAATAGGATTTTTTATTTATTTTTATACACAGGTGGCAGACTTGTCCCCCGGTGGGAAAACAGCGATATTTGCACATATCCAAAAACCTGCTGATATCAAAGTCTTTCATAATGTTTAAAAAAAAGTGTTGCGTTTCTCCTTCAGACCAGAAATGTGGGCTTTTTTTGGGGGGCTTTTGGGCTTTTACCCTTCAACATTGCAAACTGTTGGCTTGTTGGTTTGTGTGCAACACAGAGCCGGCTGTAAACAGGCAAGAGGTCGCGTGCCTCGAAGTTGCGGTAAAAAACCCAAATTGAGACGCATATTCCAAATGTTCGAAGAATGCTCCTAAAACCAGAATAATATCGGCATATTCCACATGTCTTTATCTGAAAATGCTACAGTCAGAATAAGGCCCAAAAGGAGTATCCAAATTAAATATGCTATTTACACAACCCATATCAAATCTCTGAATATAGGCATATTCGGAATAATAGAGGAATATTAGTGTGCATGTAAATGTAGACACTTCATGTCAGTCTTAAAACAATACTCACATACCCATATGTACATTAACAGTTATTGGTTTCTGTAAGGAGTCCATACTGACTAGGAAGATATCTCTTTGTAATGCTATCCCAATGTTGAAAATCCACATTCACTTCAGCACTGAAATTAAGTGGGTATCTTCAGCAGTGATACTTTTTAGTACAAAATTCACCTTCAAGTGAAGATAAGCAGCGGCATCATCACGTTAAGCACCTGGAATCGAAGCGGGACCAGAAAAGACTTGACAAGCAAGTAGAAGAAGCCAAAAATAAGCAGCAGAAACTGGAAGACTCGTATGTTGTTAAGTTGTTTCCAGATAGGCTGTGTTTTTTTTCCTTCCCGTTTGCTCATAAACACCCCCAGAGCATGGAGGAGTGACAAGATAAATTAGAGAGAATATGCTCCAATCCTAACAACTCCCACATGCTCGGCAGCGACGATATCGCTGTTGGTAACATCAAAGAAATACCCCAAATTCTTTGAGTCAAAGGGTCACGACGAGGCACCGAGCCAGAGAGAAAGACCCGCAGCTAGTTACGCTGCTTCTCCTGTTTGTCACCACAACAACAGTGACAATAAAGTGTCACAATTTAAATTGTCAGTGTCCAACACACACAGATTCCCACAAGTCAAAAGCAGACGTCTTTGTTGACAGATACGGTGAAACTCGGCAGCAGCTCCGTACATTTCCCCTCATTCATGACAGTCTACATGCAAACAGGTTATTATGTGCAAAAGTTAAAAGAGCACAATAACAGTGACCATGCAATGCATCACTGCACAAACATGCTTCAGAAAAGATGCCTCATTTTTTCTCCAAAACAAACCAGGCCACAAAATTACATTTCCACATAATGATATTGCAGCTTAAATTATGTTTTGAGGGAAACGATTTTTTTTCTCCCTGATTACGGTCACACTTTTAAACATTTAGTTAACATTGTTAATTGAAACAAAAAAAAAAACATCAGTTTCGTAAAATATCATGGTCTGGCTTCAAATAAGTACGTTTGCTACGTTATTGAAGTTATGGAAGACTATGGAAGTACATTTAAAAACATCGACCCACCAAACCCCCCCATCCACCCCCGACACGACTCCATACGCAGAGTTCCGCGGACTATGATTAGAAACGTATTTGTGATACGTCAAAAACAAACATAATCAGGGATGACTGTTTCCCTTGAAACCTAATTGACAGTGCAGCTTCCTTTTATGGGAACATAATTTTAAGGAGACCAGGCTGCCACATCATCCATACTGCACCAGTGTTATTAATATGAGTAACAGGTTGTCATGGCTCCCAGTCGAGCTAACGCTTGCTAGTGTTAATGACAAGTTTGAGAAAGGACGGTAAAGTAAATGTTAAGGAGACGACGGCTTCAAATGAAGAAGATCGCTCGATGCAGACTCTATCGGGTAAAATGTGTGTCCAGCTGCCGATTATCAAACCTTCAGCCTGGCGTTTGACCCACAGTGCTGTCTCACACATCCCCACCTCACTGTGAGCCGCCGGTCTCTGCTTTTCTCTAGTTTTTCCATTTTGTCCCAGAGATGAGCCGCTTCGATTAATTGCCGTGAAGCAAACGTACAAGGTCATGGATCAATCAATCATTATCACCCGCTGTTGCTGAGCTAAATCAGACGGATGATGACAAATGTCGTTAAACAGCGGCAACAATTACATCATTGAACGCATGGCCTTTACCGCGTGTAAGAATAACTTTATCTGCAAAAGGGGGAACGGCGGACAACGTTTGACAAACATCACGGTGCACATCCCTCTCAGGTAAACATTGCTTAATTCTCTGAGGCCCAAAACCGCCTTTGTAAAGCACACAGTCATTTACATACAACCTCTGCAGAGTGGAAAAACACGGCTCCTTATACTAGGATGGGTTAAATGCAAAGTCTAAATTTCACTGTGTGTGCAGTGTACATGTGTGACGATAAAAGGAGGATTCAAATCCACCATTTCCATTCCATTAGATAGTACTCCTATTTTTAAGAAAACAAATAAAGACAGGGCAATATGACTAACTACACTTAGTTCTTCTGAATGATATTAGTATCAAATATATTATATGTTTTTTACAATACTTATCTTTGTAGAATATAGCATTGCATTGATATATCACTATGGTAAATGTGTGGAAAATCAAATGTATGTTCAGTGCAATTAAGTGTTTTTCATTGTAACTCAAAACTTCTAATGTAAATACAAAACCTTCAATAACTCTAACTAAATTAGATTTGAGGACAGGCAGTCAACATTTGCAACTATTTTGTTCTGTCGATTAATTATTTAAGTCATTTTTCAGGAAAACACATTTAATAATTTGGGGGTTTTGTACTGCTGAGAGAAAACACGACATTTGATGATGTCACCCTGTACAGTACTCTGGTGATGGAAATCTTTTTCTGATGTCTTAAACACCAAATGATGAATCAATTAATTGAAACAAGCCAATCCACCACATCGACGTCCACAGCTTTGCTGTCGACCTCTCTACATAAAGGATACACCATCGCCTACATAGTCATTAAATTATGAAGTTATGATATTAAATTATCATCCAATATGTTGGTAATTCCCTGGATACTTGGCTGCACGGTGCAATAACAACATTGCACCCTGGGCTTTCCCATCCCGAAGTGTATGGATTTTTCCATTTGTTGATGTGTGTGCGTTGGTTGCATATATAACCATCATTAGTTGTCTTTTGTTTTCACCTCACTGTGGCCGTTTTATTTTTCCAGTTTTGATTTTGTTTTCGCTGTATTTTATTTAGGTTTTTACAATTGTCTTATAAGCCTGTGGCTACTGAAGTGATTTACTGTGTGGCCATTGGGAAGATCAGCAACCACTCATGTGGAGACTAATGGGGATCCATGCAAATAAGCTAAACACCGGTCTTTACTAAATAAACAGGCAGCGTCCCATGCTATGCTGCTGTACTCAACATGCATAGTTTGTTTAAAGAAAATGATGTCGAACCACCCTCAACAGCAGCAGCACTGGTGTTTGTCAAGATAGCCAATCTCAGTAATGAGGCAGTATGTCTTCTTCTAAAAACGCCTGGGGGTGCACAAGAAATTATTGATGATATAATGACAGGGAGCAAAATCTCGCAAGAGCTGTCTTATTCTATTTGGAGTAAATGTCTGTATACTGGACTGACAACAAATCTCTCCCATAACAATTCATACTTTCATGCACAAAATTCAGAGAGCTGATCTTGGTTAGACACATTAGTGGCATGTTTTTCTCCAAATCATCTCAATGTGTGATAAAACAGGAGCTGAACATTATGGCTTAAAAAAAAAAAAAAAAAAAACAAGTCCCCAAAATAGTCTTAAAGGATGTGCTGTGGCTGGGAAAACTACCCTCTGCATTTTAAGTGGAGACACTGAAGAGAAAACAGAACAAATAACTGTGGCAATACCCATCACTGTCAAAGTAAAAATAAATGTGTGTGTGCACTGCGGCAAACTGCTTTATCTTTATTTACCAAGAAATGAAAGCTCTTGTTCTGCGGGGAGGTGATACAAACATTAAAAAAAAAACGCATTCACACCCAAGAGCTGTCCAGTACAGCCCGAGTCCTCCAATACTGTCCACTGAGCGGCTTCACATGTCTCGTTTTTGTTGACTTGTTGACTCAAATCAGAGCTGACAGGCCAAGTCTACCCTAAAGGGGTGGGATAGTTTGGCAAAGAGTAGGGGGACAAAGGGAGGGGGTGGGGGTGAAAGGAGTTCCAGTGCCACAGAGGGAGTGTCAGAGGCTTAGTGAATCTGCCCTGTGGATGAAAGCCTCGGGGTCTGTGAGATGCTGCACTGGCAGGTTTTTACAAGAACAGCAGTGACACAGACTGTTCAAGGCGTTTTACTGTGAGCAAGAAAAAACAGAGAAAGAATGAGATGTACACACAGCAGGGATGCTTGTTTTCCCAGAGGATGATATTCTTCTCGTCAAGATGTGGTATTTCATCTCTATCTCACAAACATGCAATATGCATAAGACTGGTTGCAGTTATGCGAGGACAGACACAACAACAAAGGCACGATGCCATGTTGTAGCACTGAGCTTAAAGTAGGTGTCAGCCAGCCAGCCTCCCTCAGCATAAACTTCCAATCTGACATCCATTGTTCTGCAGTTTAGGATATCTTGTTCACCCCTGGTGTGCAGGGGGTGGACACAATACCACAAACACCTATTCCATCCAAAACAGTAGGCATTGATTCAAATATCTGGTCTTTTTTTTTTTAGGTATTTGTTTGTGATGTTGATATTTTACAACTCCTGACCGCCCACTTTTATGTACTTTGCCATTCAACAGTTTGGAATTGCATGCCTCAAAAACTTGAGTGGGTACAATAAGATGGCTGAGAGAACTGCTCACTGGCCTTTTATGCTTTCAGGATGTAGAAAGTCCTCTTTGCAAATAGCTGTTATTTTTGTATGAAGGGTTTGTTTCGTACATAGGTTCCTGTTTCAGTGCCAAGTGCACAATAATGCCTAAACGGGAATTAACAGGAAACTTGTTGCTTTAGCGAAGCTATTCTTCAAACTTTAGAAAGTTAGTCTAGGGCAGGGGTGGGCAAACTACGGCCCGCGGGCCATATACGGCCCGTTGGGCTTTTTAATCCGGCCCGCCGAACTTGTCCAAATTATATTTAAAAATAATAATAATAATAAAAAAAGATCGGCGCACTTCAGGCACATTCACCTTGTTGGCGTGTGGTATATTTTTGTATCTTCATGTGCTCTGGTAATTATGGTAAATACCAAAAACCGACTTGAAAATTGCACCTGAACACAACACACAACTCACTTGTAATTACCAGTTTACAAGTGGAAAAGATCATCTTTACCATAGCACTTGAAGGTACCATTACTTCTTCTGTTTTTAGCTTTGCTCTGTGAGCCCTTCTGTAAAAATGAGCTTATCAAAGAAAAGAAAAGTGGATAGTGAGTGCCGAGTGTTTAATACTGAGTGGGCAACAAAATATTTTTTCACTGAAGTCCAGTCAAAGGCTGTATGCCTGATATGCCAAGAAACTGTCGCGGTTTTCAAAGAGTACAATATCAGCCGTCACTTTGCTACGAAGCATGCTAACTATGCTAGCAAGCAGTCAACACAAGAACGGACGGCTACGGCTCAGAGGTTGGTGGCTAATTTACAGACTCAGCAACATTTTTTTCACCGACAAACTGCAATTCAAGAGTCAACTACCAAGGCAAGTTTTTTGCTGGCATTCAAATTAGCAAAAGCTAGCAAGCCTTTCTCCGAAGGCGAGTTTTTAAAATAATGCATGGTAGAGACGGCAGGTCTACTGTGTCCGGAGAGCCAAGGCAAGTTTGAAAAAATCAGTTTATCTTGCAGGACTGTGACTCGCCGTGTGGAACTGATTGACGAAGATATAGCCAGCCAAATAAACAAAAAAGCCGAGTCCTTTAAGTTATATTCACTGGCACTGGATGAAAGTAATGACGTAAAAGACACTGCTCAGCTCCTCATTTTTATCCGCGGGATTAACGACAGTTTTGAGATAACGGAAGAGTTATAAGAGTTAAGAGCACAGAAGATGCTGACTTTGTTTGGCTCGACCTACGTATGTGAGCAGACATTCAGCGTCATGAACATCAACAAATCCCGTCACAGATTCAAGTTAACTGACCAACACCTCGGATCTATCCTGAGAATTGCCACAACAAAACTTACTCCAGACTTTGATGCACTGGCAAAAAAGGGAGATCAACAACACTGTTCCCACTGAAATTGAACGTGAGTTTCTCTACTGTGTTTATTTAAATTAAATTTAATTAAATTAATGCCTTTGGAAAACAATTTGTACAATGAGCCTTGCAT
This sequence comes from Bovichtus variegatus, assembly GCA_943593645.1. NCBI lineage: Eukaryota > Metazoa > Chordata > Actinopteri > Perciformes > Bovichtidae > Bovichtus > Bovichtus variegatus. The sequence goes on from CALSCE010009506.1 coordinate 3,629,122, forward strand.
ATTCATGCTTTGCTACATGTTACAGGCCAAATCCTCTCATGTAATGGCTTTTACATGTAATTTATATTAGTTCATACAAACACTCCATCCATCTGTTTCTGGCCCGGCCCCTCTGTCAAATTTTAGAACCCATTGTGGCCCGCGAGTCAAAAAGTTTGCCCACCCCTGGTCTAGGGTAAGCACTGTTGGAATTGGATCAGCGAATATCAGCTGAACATAATAATGACCAATAACAGCTTTAACCGTTTCAATCCAACCACAAAGTACTGTAGACTGCAGAGGGCCCGAAGAGAAACAGTCAAACTAAATATTTAGAGCTTAATTGTAGTTGTGGTTAATCAATGATCGAGGATCACGTCAGCTTTTTTTGACTGGTGAAACAAATAAAAAAATCAAACAGTATTTGGGGGTTAAAATGTGAGGACGTAGACTAAATGGAGGTTTTAATCATTGAATTCTTCTTCTTTTGGAGCTAAAACTACAAATTTAAAATATACATTTGGTACCTGAATTGTACTGTTTTTTATCTGTTTTAAAATAACTACTATTGAAGGAAAGAAAAAAACCCATTAATATAAGAGGTCATTCCAAACCTTTGAATGCCTGTGTATATGGTGCATTAAGCTGAGTTGAACACATTTCTGTGGCAGTTTCTCATTTACCTCTACTGGTGTATAGCTATATTTATCTGTCTCTTAGATCTTTGCTTTGATGGAGCTGGAAGGAGTTTCTGAAGGTTTGAAAAGTTACATTTAAAAAATTCACCAGAAAAGTGTCTTTCCAGACATATGCTCCTGTTTACTCTGGATAATCCTCAGACCTCACTGTCAACACATTTCACTGGAACTACTTCCAGAGTCCCTATGAAAACTGCTGACAAGGACACTCTTTCTGGAAAGAGACATTTTTGTAAATGTGTGTTAAGTGTGATTGTTCAATACTTCCTTATATTCCACACAGGCACCTCTATTCTCCATTGGGGCAGAGATATCAAAGACATACCTCGAAACGTAGTTAAAGAAAACCAAAAGGTGTCTGCATGAATGGATGCCACTTCAATCCATTTGAAAATCAAATTTGTCTTGTAATCTGGGTGTGTTGACCCTCATTTAACATACATTTCACAGTGGTAATACAGTAGGCTGCAGAGTTACTGAATTATACTCTGCAGGTGTTGATTTAAGACTCCATATAATGTGTATCTACATTTTCTCATCTCCGGTTACAAATCCCCTTCTGACAGTAATATCCAGCCATGTGCATGTAGTAGTTGGATAATCTTTTGTATTTTGTGGATTAAACTCATGCTGTGAGGATTTTCTTGACGGGGGATGCAGAAGAACTGACAATCTGTGAACACATTTTCACGAGGGGAAAAGTGCAAGCAGCATGAAACAAGGCTGTGGGCTTTAATATTGATGCACTTGTTAAAGACCGTATGTTACAGGTGTGTTTTTCTGTATGCCGCAGTGTATCTGCATGTGCTGTTCCATGCAAGGTGTTGCTCGGGGGGGGAAGGGGTTTGATGATGTAGCTGTCATTTTATTAAGATGAATTTGCCAATCACATAGCGAGATCTCCCACCCTCAGGAGTGCCAGCATCGGGGATTAGATTACCACCTCCCACAATGCATCACACTTTACATCACAATCCAATAGGAGAGTAATACTAGAGTGGGGATACGTTGCAGACTCGCCTCCTAAAAGGAGAGGTTTAGAATGAGCTCAGGGGATATGCAGTAAATCACAACAACAATGAAAATCATAACACTATTAGGTATCAACTCATTTAAAAATACTGAATTCCCGATCCGAATCAACAACAGATCACTGTGAAATTAGTTGTGTTCATGAACCTAAATGCTAGTAAACAAACAAAAAAAAAGCGATTGTTATTTGCTTCAAGCATTAACTTCCAGTCTCTGTTCTCTGTTAATAACAGATTTAAACTGGTGGGGTGGCGTATAAAAAAAAATGAAATATGGCAATAAGAAAAAGCTCACATGGGATGTGCAGTGGAACATGACACCAATGGTAATGATTACTGTGCATTCAAGATTGATATTGTTAGAGAAGAGCATACACGGGCTGCTTTTAAGAAAGTCTACCAGCAATTTCGTTATTGATTATTTCAGTGTTACGCTCAAACACAATAAGATTCGGGCACAGTATTACCAGACAGTCAGTTCAAATCAAGCCATGTGTTAGGACTGAAACGTTTTCGTTTTCATGCTTCAGCAAAGCTTGGAATTAGAGAACAACACAATAGCAATCATCTCATAATCCTGTAACAAACACCTATAGTGCCACGAAAGACAGTTTGAGTAAATGGGAGTTATGCCAAAGATAATGAATCAATTGAAATATAAATTGAAAGAAATTACCATAATAAAATGCTTTGAACATGAGCGAACAGAACAACTAGTTTTTGCCTTTTGTCTGCAAATACTGATACCAAGTTACAGCTAAAATTGACATACTAGGTGGCACTAAACACAAAGTAGAGCTGAGGCTGATGGGAATTTCATTAGTTTTGCAGGCATCGATTGACCTGATGATGGCTTTAGGTAAAAACTCACAGGATCGGCGAAATTGTGATAATTCATCCTGAGGGGAACATGAATGCCAGTATCAAATTACACACTGTAGCTATCCACCGAATAAATGTTGAGACATTTCACTAAAAAAAACACAAATATGTCACCCTCATGATGGCGCTACAGGAAAAGCTAGGGGACGATCACAGTCAGTAGGATTCTCCCTCTGGGCACCATGAATATCCGTACAACACGGGGGGACTAAATCCAAGCTGTTATCTGGACGATCATCTCTCTTTTCTAACTGAGACATTGAGGAATGATTTCATTTACCTACATGAATTTCTGGTTGACACTTTTTCTCCCGAAGGAAGTGATGAATCTACCCCGAGAGCAAAACAGGACGTGATCATTAACAGCAGTACAGAAAGCTGTTCAGAGAAGGACTATCAATACTTTAACTAACTGCCTGTCCTCACTTTGGTATTCTTTTTTTTTTATTCTAAAGCATCATAGTCCAGCCAAATTGGTTAGTGTGAATGCTATTATGTGAATGTCCTACACAAGTCTATTGTTTTTCTAAATCATAAGGGTGTAGGAGTGGGAAAGTGGCAATAACATGTTTAAGACTTTGTTAGAGAACATGCACTCATTTAATATACATTTACATAATTGTCTGCAACAATAACGCTTTTAAAGTGTATGGTTTATTAAAAAGAAATCAAGAAATAAAGTCTGCTACCTTCTATTGTTTCAGTTAATTAAAGCCCCGGTGATGCAACATTGACGGAAAATTACCACCTGTCAGGTTGTTAATTCAATAAACCAATCAACTGAGCATACTGGATTTGGGAAAGTTGCGCTCGTAGCCCAGTTGCTTATTGAGGTGCAGGCCCACTTTTCAGGGCCTACGGGGGATCCTTCTTGGACTCCGATTTGACAACAGTAGGGAGGTGGGAGGTGTTGGACAGAGACCATAGATATCAGAGCCAAGCTTGATTCAAAGCACACACACATGTATGCACACACTCAAACATTCAAACACGCATGCAGGCAAGCACACAGCAGGCCAAAGCAAAGCAGACTGTGATCGTACCACCACATCGACCCACCGCCTTCTGTTAGCTCTTTTCATGCTTGCCTTCATTTCATGTCATGTTGAAGTGTATGATGAAAACAGAGAACAGGAAGGTGAAATCAGGGTGAAAGCTTTGTATTTCATAATCACGCCTGGAAAATTGCAATCAGAAACCTCCTGTTTTGTTTCATCTCTGTTGCTTCAGATTGTTCGTCATTTACTTTGCAAAAATCTTCACTGCCAATCGGAGTGGGAATGAATCTTACTTCACTTGGCCTGAATTGCTCACATGAGTAAAATGGGTCACATGTATCCAAACAGATGCTACGTTTGAAGTAAATGCGTTGCTCAAACGTAAAAGACCCTGCAGACCTGTACATTTTTCTACAAACGTACAAAAGCAGAGGACAGATGCCTTTCTGTGTGAAGTGACAAGAGTGAACCTCTCACAACCCTGCTCATCTGCATCCACGGTGTAATGCATTTACCCTGGAGACTAAGGTCATGTAAAGGTATCTGCTGATCCCTTGGCTTATTCCTTTATAATGACTTTTTTTTGGGGCAGGACAGTTCACACAGAGTGAACTGTGCTACGTTGAGAGGAGTTTCTGCTGCTCGTGCTCAGCAGAGTAATGAGACATTTCCAGCCATCTCAGCTACCAAATTGACAGCGTCACTGACTGGTGGTCCACTGGGAGGTCTTGTTAGGAAGTTGTGCTATAATTGCACGACATGATGGCAGGGGGGGACATAAAGAGAAAGGGCAGAAGGGATACATTTTAGCAATGCCAATATTTCTGGGATCTGCTGTAAATGGCGAAGCACTATTTATATTCTTTCACGTTCTGGACGTCAATCCTTTGAACACAAATATTGCTTTTGATACCTCCAAATAATAGGTTCCTTTTATTTCTCTTTCTCATCACTCATATCAAATTGTGAAGAAGCCGTGTGACAAATGATTGATTACTATAAAACCTGTCAGGCTCGCTCACTCCCCCAGTTGTGTGAAGATTCTCAGCGCCAAGAATAGATCTAAAGACTGACAGCTGCATTTCCCATAGGACACCAGCTACTTGCTTGTGCTAATTTGTGCCAATGCCTACGCATGTGGAGGTGTGAGCATATAATACCAAAGAGGTTTGGGCACACTTGTCAGAATCAGTCAGTTGGCCTTGATTGAATGGAAAGAATAGGTCTCTGGTGCAGCTGTAGTTCATACGGTTCCATGTATTTTGCGTCTCTGTATGTATAGCATGTTTAATGTAGAGTACAGTGTAGAAGCCTTTGTTCTGATGCTCAATTTTTTTTATTTTGCATACAAAAGTTTAGTATACGATACTGCCCCTCCACCTTTCAGAATAAAGTAGTGCATTCTCCGTGGGGGATCCCATAGATAACGAAATGACACACCGCCAGCTCAATGTCAACTCTGAAACTATGGAAAAAAAACTTTTGAATAATTCATGGGACCTGCTGCATGCATCCTATGTGCCAAGGAATAGCAGGGATACTGAAATCATGGCATCCCTGCGAGATGAAAAAAAGGGTAGAGAGCATTGACGTTATTGTCTGCCTTTAACAGAAGTGGAGAATAACTGTCAAACTGTGGAGGCCTTTTCCAAGATGGGGTGAATTTGATCCAACGCGTACCTGAACCATCCTGCCAGATGAAGGCGGATCCAACAATTCTACTTTGAACATCAATGTTCAGTAGGAAGCTTTTTCTCTCTCAGTCAATTCAATTCACGCATTTAAGGAAACTTAAGCTGTGCCCTTTCTCACTACATTGCAGGCGTATGAAGTGGATAACCTTGCGAACAAGGCTATTTCTGTTTTTGTACCAACACACAGCCGTTAAGACTGAAACAGGTTAACGGCAGGCAGGTGGCCAGAGCTTAGTGGCTATCCTTTCCACCAGACATTGGACTGACAAGTGGCGCTGCACCTAATCAAATCAAGAGGCAGAAATGAACACAGAGAGAAAGATGCCACCTGGGCGCTACAAAAATAGCTGGGGTGTCGAGTGGAAGTGATGAAGCTGTGATCCGAGTCTCAAGCCTTTCCATCTGGAGTATGAAGCCCGGATCTGAACCCCCTCTCACACCCTCCCCACTTGTTAATTGGCTAGATGGGGGAGATTATAGAGCCCCTGGGAGAGGGTTGCTAGGATATTGATGTCACTGGATGGACATGGCTCTGGTCATTTGATTTTCTGAAAGACGTTGATAAATGTGTTCTTTTTTTCATTTTCTGCCAGCAGCTTTGCAATTGTCAAGACACTATTAAATATCATGTCAATTACTCACATGAAAATGCCCCTTTATCAGCGTACATCCTCAGCTTGCTGAGCATCATTAGTGAAGTGTGAAAAAATCAATAGTTGATAGTAAAACTCATCCCACGACTTGTAGTGCACAGAGAATTATCATATCCCTTTAAAGAGGAGATCTTCTAAAAAGCTCCCCGAAGACATAATTTACTCGAGGTAACGGATTGACCAGAGGGCAAATCAATAACAGCAAGCAACTGTTTGTACACTTCAACAGAAGCGTAAATCTCTGTCCAACAACATGAAGTGCCAATGCCGTCGAAGCTACTCAACTGCATGAGTGGTGGGGAAGCTGCCATTGCCTCCATATGGCAACTACAGCCATGCGCTTAGACACATATGCTTACTGTAAACCAGTGCAGAATGGCTGTAAACATGCTCTAATATTATTAATGTTTACCGTTAGCTTGAATAAAAAGAAACACCGCCAGTGTGCGACAGGTTAACCAAACAATGAAGGGATTTGATGCACTGTTTATACATTGCACGTAAATATGCAACATATTTTATGATTAAAGTGTGTCCTCAGGCATTATTTTGGAACGTGTGTTTATTTAATTGTTTAATTTGTGCGGTTATATGAGCATTCGTGTTTTAGTAATCTTTCTGATTACTTGATATCCCTGGCGTTGACACAAGCTTTTACAGCTGCAGTATTTAAGATTGTATTGTCTTATACCACAAAACTGATATACTAGGATATATATTGGGGTTGCTGCATGACATCTACGTCACCAGTCGCTGATATTTCTGGCTTTCAAAACACACCACCCAGCCTGTGCTCTGTTTTAGAGCAAAAACTTTTGATAAAAGTTGAAGTTTCGAGTCACTTTCAAACCCTTTTTTCCTGCTCACACTGTCAACAGTTGAGTGCTGGAGGAAGGTGTGGTGAATAAGCTTCCATTTCTTTCTCAAGCGAGCAGATCAACAGGGAGAGAGAGAGAGAGAGAGAGAGAGACAGAGAGAGAGACAGAGAGAGAGAGAGAGAGAGAGAGAGAGACAGAGAGAGAGAGAGAGAGAAGAAGGTTATTTTTTCTCCTGTAATTTGCATGGCAATATTCTCTGATGTTGTTTCTCCTCACTACTGCAAAATTGTAGATGTATTGTTCATGTCAACTATTGAAAGGTCAGGTGATCTTTAGATATTATCAATTTTAAACACGAACTAGCCTCAAAACCTCGTACATTGCGATTACTCATTTCAGAATTATTAATCCATTTACCTAATTTTGAACTCTGGAGCTCCACATCACAGAAAAGCAAATACATTTAATAAAATAACAATATCTAGCTCATCTAGGAATCCGACACTGTGACTGGGATTTCTATCTCTCAAAGGGCTCACTACACTGCTCCCTAAAAGGTGGTCTATAATCACATTAGAAAATATGTCTGATATTTTTGTCAGTTGCAGAGGAATCAAACACGCCCTGGCAGGGTTGGACGATATGGGCATACATGTTATCGTGACATGTTTTTTTTATATTACATAAAAAAGTGTATTATCCTTGGGACAGAACCCTTAAGAAACCAGAAGGTTAATCATGGTTTATAATATACAATTATTAATATTTCTTATCAGAATGTGCCGGGTTGAAGCCGTTATCTATGCTCTTTTCAAAGCCACCAGACTCCTTTGACAAAAGCAGTCATTTATTCATGTCCCCTTCCTTCAGCACTCAGTGTTTTAAAGGGTTAGTTCGGATTCACCAAAAAAAAAAAAAATAAATAATGATCCGAGGCAGCGAGAGACCAGTTAAAATTACAGTTTTTATCAAAAAGGAGTCTGGTGGCTTTGAAGAGAGCGATATAACATCTTCAGTTCGCCATAGGAAAAGGCTTTATGACGGCAAGGTAAAGCGGTGAAAATATTCTAAACACAGCATACACTTAAACTGATATTGATTCTTTAAGCTGAAATATGTTTTGCTGCTGCCCCCGTTACAGCAGTACCTTGCTTAACTTTCGTGATGGTCCTCCTGTCTATTTTCTCCAAACTGGCACCATCTACTATAGGCAACGCAACGACTATGGAAAAAACTACCTCTAGAAACCTCAACAAAAAAAAATCCGAAGTGTCCCTTTAAGAAATTGATAAATACGGAGCAATCCAGGTGAGAAGAGATGTGGAACTGGATGGCACTTTAAAAAAAAAAATAAAAATGTTTAAACCGCCCACTTTATAGATTTCAGGCTTTCTCTGGGAATTGCTATACCTGTACAGTACATGCATATCATCATGTAGCTCTCATCTGATCTTCCTTACTCACACTCTGTCTTATCCTGACAGTGAGATAACAAGAAGTGAAATCACAAGGAATCTCATTATGTATAAATGAGCCACCCACTGCCTCAGTTTCCTCCATAAATTAGCAGGCGAAAAAAAGAACAAAGCTTTCAAGGAACATGATATTTAAATCATTCCTGCTTACTGCAGTGTGAGAGGAGTTAATAGACTGCTCACAGTGAGCTGCAAGAAGAATATCGCGGCCGGATGGAGCAGGTAGAGCAGGAGGTCCAAGGCGAGGTAGAAGATACACACAAACACACAGACACACACGCGCACGCACACGCAGAGTGCTATGATCGCGCCAGGGGGTGTGAGCTGTAAAAAACTACCACCCTCCTTCTAAAGGTGCTGAGATAAATGAGCACACAACTCTGCCCTTTGATTTCAATACTGCGCCCGCTCCAGGTAAACATGAGAGGAGAGAGAGAGAGGGAGATAGGGCCTCTGAGCATGTGATCACATACACACTCCTACAAAATCTATCCAAAGTTAGTCTGTGTGAGTCAGTATTTTGCTTCCTCACATGGATCCAAATCTAGAGAAGACAATCAAGGAGAACACTTGAACCTGTTCTGTATTTGCAGCTTGACACACCATCATCTTCAATAAACACGTAAGTCTCTACTCCCCCACTCCTTGTTTGCTGTCAGTCCTCAGTTTGCGACAGCAGAGAGATCAAACAGTTTTCGTCAGAGTCCGTGTAGGTGGAGACAACACAATCGGATTAAACACATACGAGATAATAGCTTCTCTGTAACTGTGATTGAACAAGCCGCCCGGGGAGCCAATCAATTCTCTAACTCGAACCGGAAAAAGTCTGCGCTTTGACTCGTCTATTAAAGACCACTTCCTTGATCCAGTCGTAACAGCTGGATAGTAACACAGTGGAGGTTTAATCAGGGGCAAGCATAGGGACAGGAGGAGACAGTGCTGAATCCATTAAATATGGATTAGAGTGGTAATCGCTTGAGAGTGGGACATGAGGGCAGAGGGGTGTGGGAGTAAAGCCAGGTGGACGAGCTGGTGTGACATGGAACCCAACAGCGGCAAAGAGCGAGAGAGAGAGAGAGAGAGAGAGAGAGAGAGAGAGATACCGTCTGTATGGGTGTGGCAGCAGCACCCTTAACATGCAGACTTAGTGTTAGCATGTAGAGGGCTTCATACTAGTTTATTGCTCCATCTGTTCAAGAGCAAAAGATGGGAGCAAAGGAGCGAGAAAAGGAAAATGAGTGCAGCATCTGAGCGCTGATAACAGCAGGAACGAGTGGGTGCTTGGGATTTGTTTGTTTGTGTCTGTGTACATGTAGCCCACGGAGGGCATTCGCTGTGACAACACTGTGTAATGTGGGAATAAATGTGGGTTAATGATGCTGCAGACCAGATGTGCCTCACTCACATGTTGGACGCTCCGCGGATGTCACTGGAAAGTGAATGTCTACACCATGGCTGCATATCTTTACACTGACTGCTAAATGTGTCACGTCTATCTGTGATAACGCAGGACGAGTAAGGGGCTCAGTAATTTCAGATCAGTCCAGTTGAGCATCACATGTGTATTTTCCCGAAAATGCATCTAATGATGCATTAAAACAAGCACCAAGCAACGATGTTGGATGCAGTTTCAAATAGGATCCCATAGGTCTGAATATGTCATAATCTGAAAATAGATTTGTATTAAAAGGCAAAATTCGCCATCCTTTATGTGGAAGTCCAACCAGTGCTGATGGTAAATGCAGTCCACTTAAAAAATAGATTCCACAGTGGGTGCTATATTGACCGAGAAAGCGGATTTCTGCTGCTCGAGGAGCCGTGAGCCTGTGAATACATGTTACGCAAGCACTCTTAGCTTTTTTTTTGTCTGATAAACAAACAAATTGAACTCACAAAATGTCGATAAAAGGTAATATCATTCCACTTAAACAGAAAAAAAACAGCCTTCTGAATTTAACTCTCCAACACTGAAGAAAACACACTTAATTTAAACTGAACAGAAACAAAATAAAACTCATCAAACCTGTCTTGGTCTTTCCTCTGTTCCAATAATAACCAACTCTGGTTTTGTCAAACTGAATCCTTAATTCACCGGACTCTCTCCGGCTGAATATCCTAGTCAACCTAAACACTGTGAGATGTAAAACGTACAATGTAAGGTCCTCGTTCATAGCATTCTCTACACTCATATGTTGGGATGCCGTTTTCGCTGCTGGAAACATAGATAGTTTGCAATACAAGCAAAGAGAATAGTGAAGTTGTGTTTTTGAGCGACAAATAGAGGCGGAGAGCAGAAATCCAAGCTGAAGTAGTTTGGAATACTTCCTTGCCTCCAGTCTCGTTCGTTGCAGCGAACGTTGAGTCAGTTTCAACAAAGAAATGAACATTTTTTTTTTCTTTTTTCGCCATAGCCTTCAAAACGCGACCTTAGACAACAATCATCCTTCCGCTATGAATCTAATATATCCTTACACTTGATTCACAGTTGGGATGTACAGTAAGCTTGTGCAATTAAGACGTGGGTGTAAACAGCTTCTCTGTAGAAATCCTGCATGTGTGAGAAAGTACAAACATTACATTTCATATGAAAGAGAGTGTCTGTGGGATTTGGCAAAGAGTGTCATGGTGTGGCCACCAGTGAATAACGCTCCAGGGAGAGTCCTCAGCAGAGTTGCATTTTGTAGACGAGACCCTCGACAGAACGTTCTTCACTCCATATTGTCACTTTCAAAGGCACCCCAGAAGGTGGAGGATCAAAGCAACTCAATAGCTGCCCAGGACCATCATCTTTAACACTTCCCCCATACTCAGCAATGACATTGAGCAAAGAAATGCGGAGGACTGATTGAGCTGCTTTGATATAGGATTTGGAGAGAACATAAAGTAAACCCATTTTCTTGTTAAGATAAGAGGAAACCGACGCTTTGAACTATTATTGCTCATATTCTTCGGCTGATGTTGCTGTATTTACTCAGCTTGATATCTACAGTGGAAATAAAATTTGAGATTTTATATCCCAGACTGAATTGACAGAGACGATCAGACTTGACTGGTATGAAACAGTATTGCCTCAAAGGCCAACATGGTGTCTTTGAAAGATGTTTGATGGTGGCAGCTTAAAAGTCAGCCATGTCTTTTGACAAGCAGACTTTGACAGATATATCAGGGTGTACCGGCAATATCACAGATAAATTGAACCTGACAGATGGAAAGAAATTTCAGATGAAATTGAAGAGTGCTCTTCCTCCTTGTTCCTTAAAGTCGTGTAGGAAAACCCTGCTGCTGGCATTATATGATCAGCGTTAATAAAGAGAGGAGCTCTGACTTGATCAATCATAGCATTTGGCAGCAGAGCACACGAAGGGAAGTCTGATTATTTCCCTCCCTCGAGTATGCTGCTCCATCCTGAGAGGCTGCATTCATTTTCACAGTGGCTCCCTGTTGTCTCTGCTGCTCTCTTCCTCTTTCACACCCATTCCATCATCTCTATTCTCTCATATCCCTCCCACTTTGCATTTATACACAACAGCATCCCAGTGGGGTCAACCCTTACGTGAGAGGCATTGGGTATCTACTCTGACAAGAGACTATTATAGTGTCAAACACCTCAAAAGGTTAATACTGTCAATTTCCATGCGACAGCCTATAAAGGCCTCGGTGAGAGCCTATTCTTCTTTTTATGATGATGGTGCTGCCGTTGTGGAAATGACAAGTAGCTTTTCTAGTCTGAATCTTCCTCTCTGTTATTGTCTTCGTCATCCTTGTGCAATTTCAATTTCTCTGTTTCTCTTTCTCTGAGGAGTGATTAGCTGTGGATTCCCACAGTTATGAGGGGCAATTTGCTATGCTGGAGAACAATGTGACTTATCAGAAAAAAAAACTAATCAAGGTACAAAAGTGGAGTGAGTGTGAGTCAAGGCACCTGCGGGGATCGTCTACCTTTTCACTTTCTCTTTGCTTTATAACAGAATTCACTTCAAGATGCTTGTGTAGTCTGTCCTCTTTCCAGGTAGAGTGGACATTATGTAGCCCAGGTCCTATCTGTTTGGCGGCGGCTGAAGTTGCTTGTTGTCCTCCTGGATCAGGATATTCTTCATATACAGTAGGTTTATAATGCATCTATAATTTTGTAATCCTGATTGTCCATACTGTAGTTTTACTATGTTGGTCTATTCTGTACACACGACATATGTCACGTATCTGCCGGTGAGAAGTATCCTTCCTATGTTGCTCTTCCTGAGGTTTACTCAATTCTTACTCTAAAAACAAGAGGGTATAAGGATAGAGGGTGTCGTTTGCTGGAAACATTGTAAAGCCACTTAACTCAAATTTGTGATATTGGGCTAAATAAATCAAATTGACTTGAACCTTAACTGTACCTTATTCAGGCCAAAGCCAGACCAGTGGCAGCACAGACAGAAGAACGCTACTGGCAGAGAACAGAATAAAAACACATCATACAGCGAAGACTTGTCTTTCACTATTTAAGAAAGACAAACTGAAAAATATGGTTCAATGAATGATGATGGAAACAATACAAGACATAGAGGTCAAGGTGCACAGACTGAAAAAAAAACGGAACTAGATTAAAGGTGAATAGTGTCTACTTTGTCTAACTTTTTACCTTCAGGTTTTCAACGCTGGAGCTTTCCAAGCTTCTTTCTATTTTTTGTCTGAACTGGGCTCTTTTTACTCCCCCCCTACCATTTTGCTCCCAGGGTTTTACACCATTTGATTCAATAAAGGCTGACTGAAAGAGGATAAAAGCTCTCCAGCATTTGCTAACAATAAGTACAAACCATTCCTCTTTTGAGGAGCGGTTTCTACTCCAACAGAGGAGGTTAAATAAAAGTCAATGCAGGAACACACCTATTAAGTAAGATTACATGCTCCATTTTCGACTCTGCAGCTTTCTGTACAGTCAAAGATCAGCACCGTCAAGCAGGGCGGCTAATGGTCAGGCGTGAAGATTTGTATGTCAAAGTTCACCAAAGGTGAACTCAACATGAAAAATACACTGAGATGCCTTGAGTTAGAGTAGTTGTAGTAGCATAAAACTCTCGTTTATCAAGAGGAGACACTATGGTAGCGGTCCTCGCACAACGTTCAGGGTCAACGCAAGAAGCAGTGTGACATATACATAGAGTGCAGTGAACAGAAAGATGTGTAGGGCAGGGTGTTGGATGGGACTAGATGAGTTTGCCCCCGACCCCCATCCTGACTCTTACTAGTAAATAGTAATAGATATTATAATTTACAATTCACCATGGCCATGATGTCTTCATAAGTCACAACAGTCGCATGTTGAAAGAGTCATGGTCGCTGTGATCTTTCCCCCCCTCCGTACTCGCTGTCAAGCGATCCTTACCATCATGGCTACATCATAACAGATTGGGGATAAATCCACAGTCCTTGCCAGAGTAAAAGTTATATTTCCTGTAAAAGACTGTTTCCTCGTTGAGCTGCATGAAGGGAGAGTAACATAATGGATTGTTGTACACGTTTTACACCACAATGACTGTAACTCTGGAAAATCCCCACTTGATTTAGTTAATTTAGACTGTCAAAGCCTCATTAAAGCTTTGGCTTTGGTACAGAAAAGAAAACAACTGAGGTTTGTGTGTCTTATCTTTTATATGGTAGTTTTATATTGCAGTATGGACAGGGGGGATAACTATATGTATATGTATATATCTAGATTATATTTAAGAATAAGTCTGCTAATATTTTATATATTTCTTATTGTCAACGAATCTCAAGAAAAGACCAAAATCTTATTCATCTGTGCCTTAGAGCTCCATTGTTGTCCAAAAACTAAAAACACATTAATGAGCCAAAACATTGCTCTATGTTCCCTCATTACAATGAACACGCACACTGCAGTTTATTTTGACTCAAATACACCACCTTGCTGCTGTAAATACACCACAGGTGTATAAATGCTCAGCTGAAAATAGTCCCCAACAAAAGTACTACTGACTCCTGTTTGAGTAACATTTGTTAAAAACTTTAGTACTCAACTGTTTCAGGACATTATTTAGCCTTTACAAGCATATCTTTGTTTACCTTGTGCGGCAGACGGATTCTCGCGATATCACGAGATCACGCAAGTGTTGGTCCCTCAAACTGCATTTCTGTTGAAGCAACTTCCCATTCATACTGCATCATACAGTTTGTGGAAGATGAGGGTGCCCTTGTTAGCAACTGGTAGCACAGGAAGAGAGAAGTCGGAGAATTCTCGCTGAAGTCAGAGTGCAGCAGGACCTCTGTAATGGTACATAATTGATGAGGGTGGACAATCTGTGGAAAAAACTCAGGGTAAACGAGTTATCTCCCTTTTTTCTCCCACTGCTTCGCTCAATTTAAAGCCTCAGTGGATCACACCACTACATCCCTCTCCCTCACGGTCTCTGTTCATCCTCTCTTTCTTCACTTCCTCCTCATCCGCAGTCTCCCAAGTGCTGCAGGGTCTTTTTACTCACTAGGGACCCGACAGTCAACGAGAAAGGCTGTGAGCATGTACGGGCAGGCTTTAATGATATTAATCCTCTGTAAATTAGCAGTGGACTAAGGGAAGATTTCATCAGAAATGAGCCTCTCTTAAATAGTGTTCAAGAGGCGTGAAGAGCTGACCCATTGCTGCCGGTGCTACTTACACAGATCCCACATTTGCTATTCCTACTGTGATTTAGAGGTATTTTTGGTGGGCTGCAGTACTTATTTATGACGGTAAGTAAAGTGAAAATAAAAAAAATTAGAATAATTCTTAAAGAAAGTGTAGATGTGCAGGATCAATGTTAGGGTGAGTCCACGCAAAGACCACATGCCCATGTATGAGTGCACACATGCCAGTTCAGATTGTCTGTCATAGAGGGTTCACCAGCAGGCTACAACAGCAGGACTGACCTACATTTTACACACTCACATGCACACACACACCAGTGTTTCAGCCACAGTTTTAGTCTTGTCTGAGTGAAAAAGCCTCTCAAACACCACCTGGATCAAAACAGGACACTAAAATTCTCAACTGAAGCCCAGAGTAAGAAAATACGTTCAGGGATATTGACTCCAGGCAGAGTGATTTAATAAGAAACTCTGACTCTAATGGGATAGGGAAGACAGGTTCAGGCACACACTCCAGAGCAAATATAGAGCACTGCAGTATAGAGAAGAGACAGGAAGTTTACTCAAGCAATGTGGTTAAATAAATATTTTAGCAAATATTATACATTTTATCCCACACGTTTATCTGACATCTGCAGCGATTATTTACTTATATTGAACATGAGCTTTCAGGAAAAAGAATGTCAGATTTTTTTTAGAGAGGAAATAGAGTGGAAAGGGAAGAGACATCTCAAAATGTAGAGGAGCATGTCGTTCTTTAGCTGATACTCAAACATGACAATCAGATATTTATATACAAGATATTTTAAAAAAAAAAGTGTAATCAGAGTGACACGTTGGCCTGAAAGTACAGTGAAAAAGTTTGCCTCGAGGTCATTTTTGATGTCAAGTATGTTAAAAAGGATAGTAGGCCTGCACCTTGTTCGGACATTATGTTGCATTGTTTTCTATCCTACTGTTTTGTTGGGAATTCGGGGTAATTCTTTTGTTGTCTGATGGTTTGTTGTCTTTCTTTTCTTTAATCCCAAATTGTGTATATTAATTTACATGCTGAAATTAATTAGAATTTTAAAATGTTATTTTCAATGATTGCCAAGCCTAAGCACCCAACATTATAACGACGTTGATAGTTGGATTTAGACTTGGACAATTACAACATTAAAACACTGCTTACATGCTAATGCGTCAACAATGATAAGAATCTGCACAATGAGTACTTTTACTTTCATAGCTGAGAACATTTTAGGGCCAATACTTATTTATGCAATATTTAAAAAACTGAACTTTTTATTATAAATATATGGCTGCTGTTATTTTTCTTACCCTGTCTGCACTACTGTCTTTAATGCGTTTCTACTGAGGACGTAACTCTTTAAAAACAAGTCACAAATATATACTTGCATTTTTTAATAATTACTGTTTTAGGAAAGTATTGTTAGACTCTAAATAAACTTCCCCGGCCATGTTCATGTCAGTGAAAGAACATGTAACAGTGGTGCAATGTGACAACACAAAGGAATAAAACATATTAGGTTTGGCTGTACAGGCAATACTTGTTGTTAATGAATGTCACAACTTTTCCACTGTTGTACTGAAGATCTGAGTTATACATAACCATATTTCTGTTCTGTTGCAACAATTGCAGCAAGATGTCTTGTCAAACAGTAAAGAAATAAAAAAGATAATGAAAAAAAAAAAGGTTTTCACAGGCAATCACTCACTGTTCTCAAATAACTTCCAGAAAACAATTTTGATAAAAACAGACTACTGAACAACACATAGTGAAGTGCATGACAGTTTAACATATTCCCATTAAATAAATGTCAAGCGTGCACAACAGGTGCGGTCACAGGTAGCAGGGGCAGAGGCTCTGACATATACACAGGCATCATATTATCTCTGTTGCCATGACTACAGATGTCAGAAGCGCACAGATGGGGGTGTGGGGCTGTGAGTGGAGGTGGAGGGGGCAGCTCGAGCCTTGACTGGCAGCTGTGACAGCTAAATAATCTTGTTGGTCGTGCTTTCACACACACACACACACACACAGACACGGACACACACACACACAGGTAGGTGTGTCCGGTTGAAGGACGGCTGGGTCTTCTGACAGCTGACGAGAACTTCTAATAGCAAACTGTACGACAGGGCTGTACGTACACAGGGATGTGGGTTGCGTTATGTTTTTATTCTTATTTCACTCGCTGCCGCGGAGCAAGACAGAGGCCTGGTAAATACATGATGTATGGTCCAATAAATAGTGAGCAAACCACTGCTCACTGAACGCTAAGTGACGAGGAACGTGCATAATACGCCGGGTAGATAAGATATAAGGTCTAAAAATCCCACAGGGAATGTTCAGCCCTACTACTCTTTATTGCTCAATCACTGCAAGCTTCATCGTCCTCCTTTCTGCAGGTTAAAAAAAATAAAAATAATTATTGCAATGTGTTTGTCTCGTCAGTTTTAATAACAGCTCCAAAGTGAAGGATTACTGGAGTGTTGACTCCAAGGAAATACATAGTGGCAGGCAATTTTATTCAAATAAAAAGGGGCGTGTTTCTACAGCTGCTATTTCCTACTGATGTGTAGCAGCCATACAGAGAGAAAACCATTAAAGAGACAGTGATCCCTACTTATCAACTGACATTAACCTCTGCACACCACTAAAAATTGCATCCACATGACATCTTGGGTTTTTTAGTGTGGTACTCTTGCCTTTCGTCAACGATAAAAACTCTTGGCTCTGTTATCAGTTTTGCTCTCTTCACCAACTCAGAAAGAGCCTTGTTCTCTGGGGACTGAAAGTCATTCTGGGAAACAGGAAATCACTTACTGAAGTAGAAGAAAACGAGGCAGGTTGAAGGGAAGCAGGTAACCCAGAAAAAGTCAATTGCAACGCTCAATCACAGAAATAAATAAATAAATAAATAAAACCTCCACAGATTGATGATACCGAACACGGTGAGATCATTGAAGGTTGAGTTTTTCATTTAAAAGAAAGGAAGTCTGCAGCGCACAGCGGCGTGCCCTACAAGAACTTCTGGCACGGCTGTAATTCCACAAAACTTCTCATCCTGAGTGTGAGAGCTTGCCAGAAAATGGGTGAATGCCTGTTGCAAACTGGCAATTTCTCACTGCTTCCAGGAGGAAGCGACCCTATTCTTCCCCTTGCTCCTTCTGATCACTGGCTTTTCAATAAGGGCCTTTTCAGAAAAATGAATTGGGAGAATGTAAACATGGAGGTGATGGATGACATTTTCCAAAGCTTTGTCTTGCAATTAGTTGTGGTTCAAGAGCTCGAGGGCCCTTTAACAACTTGCAGGCATTTTCTTTTCTTTGATGACAAAGACTTCCTGCTGTGGAGTTTCCATATTAGTGTTGTCTAGATGCATACAGGTAAAAAAAATTTAAAAAAAAGAAAATAAAAGAGATTCAATTGTTTGTGTAGCTTCCATTCTACCAAGATCAAAGTGTCACAAATCATGTTTTGATAAAGATTCATCTGGGAGCCAATATCCCTGGATGGTTCATTTAACGAGTTGCCGAGTATCTCAAACACTCAGCAACTCACACCAGAACAATCTAGATTGCTTAAACTAGGAGAATTGAGCAAGAGGGTTGAGTTTTAGATAAAAGAAAAAAAAAATTCTACTGAGCATATGAGCTAAAAAATGAACATCTATGACGGTGGCATGCAAATATGGTGAGATACTCCTTAGAAATGTACAGTATGTTCCTGCAGCGAAGGCAATGGCCAATGGACACATGTCACATTTTATGACACAAGTCTCTTGTGACATGCATTGAAGTAATTTTTGCCATGACCTTGCCACGTCATGTGTGATGTACGGAAAGTGTAGTAGCAGAATGAATGCTTTGTGTCATGCTGTAGAAAAACAACCATGTAAAATAAAGCAACCAATGAAACCTTAGAGGCCGGCAAGGAGACGAAGCAGCTCACGCACTAAAATAAAAGAAAATGTTAAAACGTACGGCACAATTGAACATTTTTAATCCTCGGATATTTTAATCCAGAATAAATGGAGCCACAGGTTTTAAGTATCCGGTGCATTTCTGTGCGTCTATAGAGGATGAAGAAGGGCACGGAGAAAACAGCCAGTGGCAGTGAGGAGAGAGGTCACACGTGCCATGATGAATTACAGGAGCCGGGGTTGTCTTGGCTGCTTGTTCATTAATGAGTCCTCTTAGGGGAGTGTGCTGCGACAACACAAAAGGACACATCAACGGGACATCAATTCTCATCAGCTCTTTACAGTGTGTCTGCAGTGTGCTACTTGTTTTGGATCTAATTGTTTGCTCTCATAATCGCGTACAGCTCGCTTAGTCTTGAAATGACAAAAGCTAATATCCCTATTTTATGCTTGCCTTCTATTTTGATCACACTTATAGGACTGGAAAACCACTGACGCATATTACAGGCATTTTTTAAATATTGTTTAGCTTGAAAATGAGTAGCTCACACGCAATGCAATGGCTTACAACGGCTCATACAGTGCAAACAGACATTCCAAATAAACAGTACAATGCATTGTTAAGGCAATTTCACACCTAAAGCTGCTTTCACGCGATCAGCGGTGAAACAGCTCTGCGCTAGTTTTGCCGTTATTTTTCTGTGGAGAGTGCGGTGCCACCCAGCTAGGTGGAAGCTGCGCTCAAAGTTTTAATTATTTAAACTTTGACCTCGATTGCAACTGACTTCTCGAGGCGTATTGGATTGATTGTAAAAAAAAAAGTCATGTGGTGTAAAAGTTCTTCGATTACCGGTCATGACCTGGTGCATGCTGCAAATAGGCTTTTACCAGTAACCAAAACAGGAAAAATAAACAGTTTTTTAACCAATAACATGACACGGTAAAATGGTACGCTTCATGCGTTTGTTCACACCAGGTCCGAGACCACCCAGACAAACCGCATCAAGACGTTAAACACACCAGGGTTAGGTTTAACTGGACTAGACAAGGCTGGTGTTTGAGAAATTCAAACCTGAGAATTTATGATGACATCAAGAGGTCAAATAACTTCCCTGTTGAAAGAGTGTTTTTATTTATTAGACACTAAAAGATCATTCCTGCAGCATTTCAAATAGTAATGATGGAAAACTATTCACTGTTGCAGCCTAACTTTTTGAGTTAGGCGGATAAAACAGGTGTATTACACGTGACTATGAGTTCACACAGCCGATGTCTTTAAACTGACAAATGATCAAATATCAAATTCATCCTTACTTAAAAACAGCCCAGTGAAACAGAGATGACATGAGCTAAGAATAGATGAGAAACACAATCTGTCACATTTTCCTCCCTGACTGTATCTGCTAAAACACGCAAAAAGCTGCCTGGTTCCACATTGTGTTAAAGGAAAATGCCAACTTTCTCTCTATAGATTACAAGTGTGGTTTTAGTGGGATGTACTGTGGTGTGTGTGTGTGTGTGTGTGTGTGTGTGTGTGTGTGTGTGTGTCTGTGCATGAGTATTTAGGTGTTTGCCAGAGACCTAGCGTGTGAAGTGACACCCATGAGTGCAGGCCCACGCCATACACCCACAGCACAATGGGCAGTGTGAGATGTGAGCTAATGGACGAACAGATGAATAGACGTTTGAGTCAATGGATGGATAACGAGCTGGATCGTGTTCAAGATTGTAGTTTTAGTTATGCAACCAAAAGCAGCAGAAATAACCTAATAATAACGATAAGCTGCAGTGTGTGTGTGTGTGTGTACGTCTTTGGACTTTCAAATCCAAGCAGAATCATACAAGGTGGTTTTGATCAGAAAAGGACACTTTTTTTATGTTGGAAAAATCACCTGTATTAACATCATATGCCAACAAGTATCTATGTGATTATGTGAACTCTGCAATTTAAGTTACATTACAGCATTTAGGTAGCCGCTCAAGGCATCTTTGCTTCCCTGAATGGTTGATACATGTGTGATTTCCAACGGGACCTGTAGTAGTAAAACACACCTGCCGTTGGCACCAGTAACCACAGGGGTCATCAAATAAAACAGGACTAAACATCTTCAGAATTATAACTTCACAGTCTGATATTTGTTTATTTGAATTTAAGACATTTTAAAATGTTTATAGTATTTATAGCTGTCATCCTTCAAAATGCTATAATAACTAATTGAAGAAAATAGTTGTGTAAATACTCACACAGAAATACAGTTAGATAAGTAGCTAGCACACTGGGTTGACTGGGTAAGGGTTGCTGAAATGATAAGTTGTTTAGTCAATCGGCAAATAAATAATCAGCAACAATGTTGATAATCAATTGTTTAAGTGATAATTGATAATTCAAGCCAAGATGCCTAAACATTCTCTGGCTCCAGTTTCTCAAATGTGAAGAGTTGCTGCTTTTTCCCTTTGCTACGTCCTTTTTTTTTTAAATGACTGGTCTTCTCTGCAAGTAAATAAATGTATGGGTGGGAAGTGACCATCAAAACACTGACATATATTCACCACACATTACAAGCGTGTCTGCTGTATCCATGAGGAGTTAGTGAACCTGATCAACCTACTACTGAGACGTATATATACGGTCAGCCCTGCCCTGCCCTGCCCTGCCCTGCCTGGGGCCATCTGCTGCCCTCCCTCTAATCCAGGGGCTTGTCACTGATGATTAGCCAGCCACTCTTTCACTCGCTCTCACCCTCTACCATTATATACAGTATTTCTGCTTTATTATGTTGATGCTAGTGTTAAAACACGGCGTGCTCTCTCAGCCTAGATGCCTACAAATCCTGTATGCATTGTCTCCTTTTCTTTGTCCAACTCATTCTATATTCCAGGCCTATTGTGCTGTTGTTAGGGCTTGAATGAAGAAAAGCACGCTCCCTCTTCATATTTTATTTTCCATGCATTTTTAGGTCAACAAATTAAACCACCCTTTTCCAATTTCTGTTGCCATGTGCACCTTTAATTGCCGCAACAAGATTTCGAATGCAGATAGGTTTCAGCAGCAAATTTCAAGGATAAAGCCCCTTCTGTGTAACAGCCTGAATGCAAATGAGGTCAATAACATGAATCAAGGGTATAATTGAAAGATTTACTACCAACTTGACTTTTAATATCTGTTTGAAATCTTTCACTCTCAAACTGTGAGTAATAAGTTCCGCCTGTTAGTGTGAAGGTTAGCTCTCTGGAGAGAGTAACAGACATGGTAAGAGATAGAAATAATAAGCGAAAATAACAACTGTAGGAAACACTGTCAATGTTCCTTGTTTTTACATGCACAAATCAGCATTTGGTTTTCTGTCCATGTGTCGAGCCATGCTATAGCAAAGCGGTGCTACAGATGGAATGCCATAACACTCATGGTGTCCGGAGGATGGATCCCAATGACTTCTGTGATCCCCTGATGTTTTCTCTAGCGCCACGTTAAGTTTGAAATTTGTGGTTTTGAGTGAAACCATCTCAACAACTATTGGATTGATTGGGATGAAATGTGGTATACATTTGATACTTAAGACATTCATGTTCTCCTGAGGATGAATTGTGTAACCATTTTGGCGGTCCTTAACTTTTCATAGTGCCATTTTCAGGTAAAAAGAAAATAGTATTACTCTAATACTTGCTGATTAGCAAGTTTTAGCATGCTAACCAATTGGTTGGTTGACATCGTAAGCATAATAATTGGTAGCTTATGTTAGCATTGTCATCGTGAGCATGTTAGCATGCTAACATTAGCAATTAGCTCAAAGACTCACAGAACTGCTAGCATGGCTGTCGACTCATGTTATTTGTTGTTCTTTAATCACTTTGCATCTGCATTGTATCATTGTGCAGTCGAAGTAAAATTAAACCAAAGCACAACACGTACAAGTCAGAAGACTCAGGGGTCAACCTTATTCCACAGACCAACACCATCAAATCAGGGATTGGCAAATACTGTCACAAACAATTACCTAAAGCCACCATCCTGTCACTGTTGCTTAGGGCACTCTGAGGAATTACTGCACCATTTTTACTCAACAAACCAAGAACACATGGTCCAAAAACAAGCAGAAAATCATTCAGAAATGGGGTCAAAATTGCAGCAGTACAATGTGACTTTCAACAGCAAAAGTAATGTTATTATATAAGATTCAAACCAGCAGCAGCTTAATATTCTAATGTAATGTTCTCATGATATTCAGCTATATTTAATAGCTTTGATGTATGATTCCTTAAGCACACAGTAGCACAAAAAGCAGTCTGTGTTTACAGTTCATCACATGATCTAATGATGAATTAAGCTTCTTGCCACGCAGCAAAGACTGCTTTCCATCGCATCCAGTGCAGATCAGCTTACCCACAGGAGAGCCAAGCAACAACACCAAAACTACTGTTAAACAAGAAGCTTTCATGTTCAAAAGAGACGGCAAAAAATATGCCTGTGTCTTCCCTACAGCTGAGCAAAAACAATTGATGGCCAGATGAAGGATTAACAACAGGGCTGCTGGATGGACAGGAGAATATTTACTCCTGAGCATCCTCCATCTCAACGGCTTTATTAGAGTAGGATCAGTAGAGGCAGCACAGCCTCTAAATGTCACTGCTTTCTTCAATGACGACGCTATTGCTTTCAGCCCACTGAAGCTGCCTCGTTACCTCTCGTGGGAGTGAAGGGCCTGTTTTGAATACCACTCCCTGACCACGAAAGTATTCGGTTTCCTCAATAAGGGCATAGGATTTGTTTGCGTTTCAATTTATGGCTGAGCAAAGATTTGAGTTCTTTTTTGTGAAGTGACACCACAGTGATGTGACCGCTGTAAAACAGAAAAACACAAGCCCTCCATTTCAGTATAGAGAAGAATCGGGAGAAAAATAGTTGGTCAAACAGCGGGATTTAAGCGAGTAAATGTTTTCAGATCAAATTATGAGGCATGACTAGGATAATGCAGAAGGGGACATGAATGAAAACAGCAACTAGCCTCAAAGAGCCCTTGAGGAAGACGCCTTAACCTCAGCCTTTAGCCAATTGAAGTAATTATTGTAGCTTTTACATAGACCTGTCCGGGTATAGGATGACTAAATGCGAATTGTGCTTGATGCTGCAAAAATTGAGCAAAATTTACTGGAAGTAAAGAAAAAAGTGTAGGTCACACTTTTCTATCATATACTAATCTTTTTACAGCAGCACGTGTCCTTTTCATATACCAGGTCAAGGCTGATAATCAGGGAAACAACATCCCCACATAACATAAATCTATCACTGATCTGCTTACTCACGCCATGTCCATCCACAAAATACACTGGTAGTGTAGCGGAATGACATAGTGCCCCATCTAAAATATGTGATGAGCCATGTGGGGGGGGGGGGGGGGGGTGGGGGGGGGGGGGGGAATCCTCTTATGTCACTCTAAATAAAGTTTTTTGGATGAAGTGTAATCTCTAATCCTGCCATCCCTCCTATATCAGTAATAGCCAGGTTTTAGTGTAAGCTCTGCCATTTAGATTAAACAAACTCTGGCATCTCTTTGGCATCTTTCTCCCCTGGATGGATTGGCTATTTAAAAAATGCAGCAGTCTGGAGTGAGAGGGGGGGGGGGGGGGGGGGTAATATCTCTAAAGCCACAAAACAGATCAATCTGGGTCACGTGACTTATTGTGCAGCAAATGCTTTTAAAATCAAGTGCAATGTCATGGTACACCGTTTTGGTTAGCTCTGCATCATTTCTGCCGGGGTGACGCTGAACCGCAGACAACCGGGGCTTGAGACACACTCGTTCTTTTTCAAGTGAGACAAAAACTAACTGTGAAAAATAACTTCCTTCCTCTTTTGGACAGCAAGATGCTGAGGCCACATGGCTACTGCTGTTGTTTCCAGAGAAAGACTCCACAGGCTGCTGAGTGCTCACTTTCCGGTGGTTGTAGGGCCAGTCACAAACAACAGACAAAATTAGCCTCCATTTCCACTCAAACTGAACTAGAACTGAAAACAAAAACACAGGCATACGGAATTAAAATAAACCCCATTGGCATACTGTGTAATGAAAAATGAAAATCCCAAGGAAATTGTCTTAATTTATATGCATGGCCTAAATTTGTTGTCAGTTGCTAAGGAATTTAAACAGTAGCTGGCCAATTACCTACCAGACTCTTGTTTGCCCTCAGGTGCTATGCTAATTAGGGTCACAGAGGGTCACGTCGTAATGCGCTGACTAAAATGAGGCAGGCATCTGCAGGGGATATTCTCATGTGGGAATGATGCCGGTCACATTCCTGCTGATATCAAAGCTGCAGCTCCTCAGTCAGACGAGTTTTTGTTTCCATTTAAGACAACTGTCGGTACATAATAGGTGTGCAGGTGTTAGCAGACAGCTATTTAAGGTAAGGGATTTTCAGGGTGTACGGAGAGAGCCGTTTCTAATTTAAACCGTGGACAATGAGCGAGGCTGCCGGTCAATTCAGTTGAGGACATGAATCAATCAAGTACGCAGGCAAAAAAAAGTCCTTTTATAGAAGAAGAGGAATTGTAAGTGAGAACATTTAGCCAAAGTCAGTCCACATAAAATTGGAGGAACAGGCACAACTAATGTGGTTCTTTAACAGAAATTAAAGCGAGAGAAGCGATTTTATACTTAATTAGTCTGAGGCACCTGGAACAGATCAATACTCTACTTTTGTTTCGATCCATCTCAAGGCTCTACTTTTGAACAATTCAGTTACTACAATCAGTTTGGCTGAAGGCGTTTTGCCATATCAATGCCCTTGGCTTGCTGTATTGAACTTGTGAACCTGTCACACCCGTTCTCCCTCAATTTCCTAGATGGGCTTTTTAGTGGGTTCTCCGTAATAGCAGGTGATTGTGCAAGAGCCACTAACAATCGTCAGCGAGGGTGACATCGTTCACTGCTGGTGCCTCTTTGAAGGGGGGAATGTATTCGCCTAACAATGGCATGTCAGCACCAGTAGCCCTGTCCCCCTGCATTGAAAGGTGACATCAGCGGGACGTGGTGACACACAGTGTTCAGAGCGCTGAAAGCTGCAGTGGTCCTCATTGTAAGATACTGTGTAGGACTAAAACTCCATTGTCTGTGCGAAGTGACAGGTCATTAGGGCTGACATATGTACAGAAGTACATGCACAAACTCACTCACATACTCTGGATTCAATCTGTGATGAAATTATCTCATTAGTTCATCTGATAAAACTAAAAGTAATAAAATCGGCCAGTAATATTTTTTATCGTCCTTACTGATGTTTAAGTTCAGTGTCAACAATGAATGCAATTGTTCATGTTTGTGATTCATGATTTGGTCAGTTTACCATCCGGTAGGGCTGCAACTACTGATTCTTTTCAATGTCGATTAATCTGAAAAATATTTTCTAGATTCATCGTTAAAATGTCAGAAAATTGTTTAAAATGTCAATCTCAGTTTCTCAAAATCTAAGTTGATGTCTTTAAATGTCTTGTTTTGGCCGTCCAAAACCAAAAGATATTCAATTTAATAGAAAATGAATCGGAAAAAGCAGTAAATCTCCATATTTGAGAGGCTGAAAACAGCATTTTTTTGCCATTTTTCATGAAAAATGACTTGTTCGATTATTTGATTGTCAAAACAGTTTCTGTCAATTGACCAATCATTTAGTCGACTGCAGTTAAAATGCCACATCTTTGTGTAGAGCACGTAACAGGAAGCCGATCCGAAGTCTGTTTGATACAGAGCCACTGGTTTGCAATTATCTGTCCAAAATTTGTCAAATCTCAAAAGGTTTCAAAATTATACCTGTCAATGTGGTGGCTGAAAATGATTGATTTATCCATTAAATCCAAATTCTACCAGCCAGCAAAACACTGAATGAACTCGTAGAAAAACACACACATGCATGGTAGGTAAGTAAATCAGTATGTTGGAGCACTTAGTTGGATAGCCCATGCAGGACTCAGGTGATTTAACGGGCCTATGACAGAGAGGCACGTGCTGACAAGTGTGACCCTACCTGATGAGGCGAGACTGTGAAGACTCATGTGAAATGGGATTGGCTTGATCAGGGGCCAGGGGCGACTCCTGCGTAATCTGAATGATAGATAATCTGGATCCCAGGAAAGATTACAGGGCCCACATTTAGGGAGGGTGGGAGTTAATAAACAGTGATCAGATCGGGATGTCAAGCCACATCGGTAAATTATTTGGCACCTGTTGAGGCAAGGTTGATGCCTCAACATGTCAAAAAGACGATAACAATGCTGAATTTCTTTGAAAAGTTCTCCTTTTGATGCATTTTAAAAATCCGATGAAAAAGTGAACCTGCATCATCATGAAACTGCACCAGGAACCTGTACTTACCATACAGTCAGGCATGCAGAGAATGCCAAGGTATCGAGAAGTTACAGTATGTGTTTGCTTGAATACACCGTCGCCTACTCTGCCACATGTAATTGCTTTGTCCTCAGGCACACACGTGAGATTTTGACACCTCGAACCTGCCAACCTTGTCGCTCCAACAACAACAGAGTCTAATGAAGCACGCACACAGTACCAGAATGGGAACGATGCACCTGCTGTGTGTGTGTGTGAGGGTGTGCGTGTGTGTGCCTCTGCGTGTCTGGCACTTAAGCAGATCTCATGATCATGCAGGATGCAGCAAAATGTGTTAGATCCATTGTCATCCTGGTGTGGAGACTTGTGCCTCCTCACTACTGGCAACAGATAAGGCTGCTGTGGAAATGTTAGCATATTTTACTGTTGCATTAAACGGGAAAAAGCTGTGGATCCTAAAACAGAAATGCAAAATATAGCATGAGTGCCAGACAGGAAAAGAGACCGATGGAGATGCAGAGGAAGAAGTGCATAGGGAGTGCACAGTTGAGGGGAAACGACGTGAAGAAAAATGGTGTGAAAATTGCGCATGAGAGGGAGACAAACTCCTTGCAATCTCTCAGAGGCCCCGGAAAAGCTGTGGCAAGCCATTATGACCATAATCATCACTACCACCGTTCTCATGGTGGCTATAATCATTCTCATTTTTTTTTCTCCTCAGTTATCCTCACTGCCACCTTCAGAAGTATCATTTGCAGTGTCTGGCGGAGCCGGTTGTCTCTATCTGCTTCATTTCAATAGAATTCTCAGAGCAAAAATACAGCCCTGAACTGTCTCACCTCCCAAAACAGATACATCATATTTTCACAGAAGGTAATAAAAGCAAAGCAGGCCCAATTCCCCACAGTTTCAAAGACAGGGGCTGTATTTCAGCTAGACTCATCAATATGCAAAACATCAGAGCATTGCTTGCCACAAGAATATTCCCTCCACTGCACACTCTGCAAAAACATCATCACATTTTGTGTTTAAAAAAAAAACAAAAAAAACAAGCTTCGATTGGAAGCATCACTCCAGTATGCAAATCTTGTGCAAACTTAATCACATTTTGATGAAAAGCACTGGATTCAAAGCCCTAAATTGCCCCATGTGATTTTAATAATGCGCAGGCAATTGTAAAACCGAAGAGGCGCAGAAAAAAGAAGACTCCGGGGCAGAAATCAATGTGCTACCTTTTATTTGGGAAGAAGTGAACAAACTTCGAGCACTGGATTACATTTCAAAGCACAGAGCCTAGAGCTTTCCAGTTGAGGAGCATGTATAGTGTGGGAGAAAGGTGCTGTGGCGTGGGAGAGAGGCGTAATCACTCTGACCTACAGTAGGGTAGATGTAGGTTAAGTTAGTCCCTCTCTCTGCCTGCAGTGCTCACTCGGCCTTTCTCTTTCTCAAGTCTTTTCCCTGGGCTGTCTTTCCTGGGTTTGTAAATCCCTGCTCCTTTAATCTCCTTACTCAGCTACATCCTCTTTAAAGATGCAGAACCACAGGAGAGACTTGGGATACGTCAACTGGGGACTGTAGCTGGGCGAGGCGGGGCAGGACGAGAGGAGTGGGGGTGTTTGAGTTTAGGTTAGGGGGAGAAGTTGTACTGGTATTGAGACAATATAGTTTTAATGTGTTTGCGTTACAAAAGAGCCCTCCCTCAACACCTGAGATTTTCTGTCTAATTGAGGATTAAACCAAGTAATTTCATTTATGCCTTAAGGACTTTTAAAATGATAAATCTTGTCCATTAAAAACCCTCATGGTAACAACCACTGCAACGTCTGCACTCGAACCTTGAATTAGTGCTAGGCAACCATGCTTGGTAGTTGGCTTCCCGTGCATGTCAACAGTGACAATATAATTATCACATTTATGATGAACAGTCGACTCCATATGATTCTTTCTCTGATGGACAGTTTAACACAGCAGTGCAGTACACAAGCATAAATGTGCAAAGATATGAAATACAGTAACCGCCCATTAATCTACACATGTACTACATGTATGAATTTTTAACACACACAATCCCCCCCCCCCCCGCTCTTTCAACGCTAATGTTGTATCAATACCATCAAAAATCATTCCACTCCGCTTCCCTCACCAGGCACTGTTGTGCGGCGATGCCTATCAATCATCAGCTCGCTGTAGCACACGGCAGCAACGTTTCAATAATGGTGCATCACCTGAGACTCAGGGGGATGAGAATAATCCATTCAAAAATGTATCACGGTTGTCCTGCGTGCTACATGCTATCCAGTCTGGGGAGACGGCTCTACTGTAGATTTTCTGGGTCATCTTTCATGTGTATGCATCTTTGAAGTTCAGCAGCGTAGTCATATACCTCAAATAACGAATTTATTAGACAACCAAAGTGTGTCATATGGAAGCATTGTAGACCTGTGCGAGTTAATTAAGCTTGAGAATGTGTCTGTTTCTGTTACAAGATCCAGGAACATTTTTTTTTTTTTCGCGATAAGATGCACTGATTTGAAATCTTCCCTAAAATCTAAAAGTTATCACATCTTTCAGTGCACATTTGCCAAAAATAATGAACTGACACACATGATCAGATCTTGGGATCAGAGTGTGGGAGGTCGCGTACCGTAACAGCACCAACAGCACACACTAATTTACCATGTACCCACCATCGTAAACCTGCCATATGTAAAACAAAGGAATGAAATATAATCTGTAATTAGTGGTTTAGCAGTACCTGTTTCCCAGAAGTAGACAGACTTCTCATCGTCTGTCTGTGCGTGAGCCTCCCAGAAACCACAGAACAGCAGCAATGTCACCAAAAGGTACCAGCTCCCCTCTGTCCTTATTCTGAGGGTCCCTGCTGCACCCCTCCACCCTAGCCCCATGGTCCGCCACAGGATAAAAGTAAATCCACTCAGCTCAGAAGGTCAGCGAAGGCAGTGTAGAATAAAAAAAGAATAATAATAAAAACACACTAGTCCAAAAGGCAGCAAGAAGTGAAGTGTGCTTCAGTTTGACAGAGTGAGGGTGTGAGTAAGTGTATGCGAGTGTAAGAGAGAGGGAAAATAATGTGTGTGTGGTGTGTGTTATCAGTCCTGCACGAGTTGAGGTCCGGTACTTGGTCTTGTGAAGGACAGAGAGAGTAGTTTTCTCCTTTTTGTTTTGCTCCCAACTTGGCAGGATGGTCCCAAGAGGAGGCTGTCAGTGACGGGGACTGAGCTGCAGATGGATGGCTCGGTCTTCCTCCTCCATCGTATCTGCTCCCACTGTTGCCGTTGCTGCCTCTGTCCTCTGGCTGTGGAGCAGTGACAGTGGGCGAGTGTCTGCAGTGTTGTTCGCCTCCCTCCCTCTCGCTTTGCTCCCGCTCACTCTCTCTCTTCGTCTCCTATTCGCTCACTCATTTGCTCTTCTCCCTGTGCCACCCTGCTCTCGCTCTCCCTTTTTCCACTCCTGGCTTTTTTTATATTTTTCTCTCCTGCACCTCATCTTATATTTTTTTTCTCTCTCTCTCATTTTCTCTTTTTTTTTTTTTTTTTTTTTTTTTTTTTTTAATCACACTCTCTGCATCTCTGACATGCTCCTTCTCACTTTCTCTTTCTTTCCTGTCCCGTTTTTCTTTCTCCCGCCTAGGGAAACTCCCACCCCCTCCTCCACTCGTCTTCTACTTGCAGGGCTGGGAAGGCGACTGGAGACCAGCAGTGCTCACACTGGTCTCAGAAGCTCCCATAAGCATTGCTTGCAGGATCAGAGACAAGCAAGGCTTAATGCAGAGCGAGATAAAGTGGAGGGGGGTTGATGGGGGAAGCAAGGAGGAGCAAAACACTGAAGCAGAGAGCGCGAGAAAGAGATGAGGGCGGAGGGGGTTTATGCGTGTGAGAAAGGGGTGTGAAAGTGACAATGAGAACGTACAGTAACAGCTTAATTCTTTCATTTAAAAAATATATAAACACTGTGTCATTCTCTATTACCAATAACCGGAAAATGAAGAGCCAACCTGTAGCAGGTATGTTGACAGAAATGAATAGGCTTGTTCATGCGTCTAGGCATGAAGTTTAAGTGTTTATCGTTCCATTTACCTCAAAAGTCGGAAATCAGACTGATTTAATGAGAAACAAATAATACGGCTAACAAACAGTATATATATACATATATACATATATATGTATATATATATATATATACATATATATATATACACACACACACACACACACACACACATACATACACAAACACACACACACACACACACACACACACAGACTCTATATGGAACAAAAGAATAAGCTGCATCAGGTGTGAGTACACAGGCAATACCTTTTGCTACAATAAAGTCATTTTTGATTTGGTATTTTAATGGGATTTGTTGACAATTATAAAAATGATAGAATATTGCCAGTCGTATCCTTCAAGGTAATGTCAATGATTAGAGATTAGAACAACACAACAACAAGTGTGTGACAGTGAAAAGTCAACGTATCACCAGTAAGCTGAGAGGGATGCTAAATGGCATAGTATTTGGGTGAGATTGTCTTTAGATTTTGAGCATGACCGGTGCACAACCTTCAATCAAAGTGACAGCTAGATTAGAGTGTGTGTGGGGGGGAGGTGGGGGGGGGCGGGCAATGCAGGTAGAATACACTTGCCAGAGTTTAATGTTCCTGTGCTGTCTCAACTGTTCTGCCTGACAGAGTAGCCAGGCTAAGGTCGTGTCAGGACGTCTGACTGGCAGGCTTTGAGTTTGGCAGAGTCACGCCTGCTTTTTTTCCTGGACATTGTTCAGTTGAACGATGCAAAAGCCTGATTAGTGGCAGATGTACGCAAGACTAAAGGAAGTCAACTCTTGTGTTATTTATTCTAACATACATTTTGCCATGTATCCAAGGAGGAGTACTGAATTGGAACAGACCAGAAATATTAAAGCAAGTGGCCACCAGCAAGACTTTATTCTAAAGCCAATGTCCTTTAAGGTACGGTTCCTTTAATGGCAATTTAGCTGCCATTAAAAGGAACTGTATCTAAATGCTGGCATTAAAAAACCAAATAAATTTTGAGTATCGAAGTGGCTGTTTAAACTGTAAATGTTTCACTTCTTCATATGTGAATCTTGGAAGCTTATGTATAGTAACATCATTATCATTCGGCACAAGGCAACCATCAATGACACCATCGATATCGAGAAATCCTCATCAGGCAGAAAGTCTGTAACCCTAGGAGGCACTGAACAAACTTTCACAACTCTGCTTTTTGCTGGAAGTGATTGCCTTCACCGAACTCTGACCTCCTAACCCTCTGCTGGAAAATGGTGAATTTCTGTTTCTGCTTTGATTGGGAGTGAGTTGCTTCTCCAAGGGAAGGAGTTCAAGTATCTCAGGGTCTTGTTCACAAGTGAGCGTAAAATGGAGCATGATATTGACAGACTGATTGGTGCAGAATCTGCCATGAAGTAAAAATGATGCAGCCATCATACAGGACTGTCATGGTGAAGAGAGACGCAGCGGGAAGGCGAAGCTCTGAAAATTGCCAGCTCTGTGTTCTTACCCCCATCTATGGCCATGAGCTCGACAATGATCGAAAGAATGAATTAATGGATATTAGGGGCTGAAGTTAATTTCCTTTGCAGAGTATCTGGCCTCAGGGGAGAGGGTAAGGTCCTCGGATACAAGGAAAGAGGCTTGGAATAGAATGGCTGCTCTTTCTATGGAGGTACTCCAGGCACATCCAAATTGCAGGGCACCCATAGCAGTCCCACAACACTTCAAACATCAAACTTACATACGAGGGAATACATATCAAACTTGGCCGTGCTTCACCCTGGAGGAGCTGGAGGATGTGGCTTGGGAGGACATTTCGGCTAACTTGCTTAGCCTGCTGCCAGTGCGTCTGTTGCCACCATCATTGCCGACC
The DNA here is from genome assembly GCA_943593645.1 of Bovichtus variegatus. Lineage (NCBI taxonomy): Eukaryota > Metazoa > Chordata > Actinopteri > Perciformes > Bovichtidae > Bovichtus > Bovichtus variegatus. The sequence goes on from CALSCE010009506.1 coordinate 3,662,173, forward strand.
CCCACCTAGTACAGTCATAAGGCTTCTACCTGGAAGCTGTGCAGTTATCTGGAAATAATGCACACCCTGCGGCCAATCAAAATGAGGTATTCTTTGTGGAAGTGGTACACAAAGCATAAAGAGGGGATTAAAGGCAAACATATATTAGAAGAGACCATAAGTGGTGATGTCATGCCCTTAACTTGTGATAGACCGATGAAACAGTCGTCGCTATTCTTGCTTGACTAGAGAAAGTATCTCATTGGGGACACATGTTCACGTTATTACACAAAATATGGTAAGATTTGGAGCAGAAAACTTTATGGTCAGCTGCTTTCAGTTAAATAATCTAACTCGGTATGTATACAGTGCAGTGACTTTCATTGTGACGTTCAGTGCTGAACTTATCTTTAAACTTTTCGTCAGTCTATATGACTTGACAGCGTAACAATAGCGCTGAAGTGGCAGCTAATGACGTACGGTCTGGATCTCACCGTCTTTGCCATTAGATATCAACTGCGAGCAGCTCACCGGATTCAGGTAGACAGACAAGAAAAGTGTATAAGACGGGGCAGATGTGTGTGGAACTGGCAGAAAGTCAACACCAGCCGCCACCTGAATACTGGCAGGATAATCTTTTTCAGTAGATGACACATGGGCCTCCTCTGCAGATCCGCTTGGACATTTATCTAATTACCAACATCTTTCAATCAAAAAATCAGATTTGTAAAATAGAGAAAGGAGCAGCCACTATCTCGGGACAAAAAAAGGTCTGACAACACTGAGCCCCGATCAGTATCAAATCACAATCCACACTTAGCATCAATGAGCCGCCAAGGACGGATGTTGACTAAAATTTGAATGGGATGTCAGACCATTATCTGGCTGCCAACTTGAAGTGAAGCCTGCCTTTTAAACAATTAGGAAGCTCCCCTATTCTTAAACATTGGCTATCATTCTTTTTAAATGGTTGACTTGAAAATACATTGTGTGTCCTCCATTCATTTTGGTATGCTATGCTTTGCAATCGTGATTTACTTGCGGTGATTAAACGTCAATATGTGTTTGTGAGAGATTAGGTTCGAACAGAGCTGAACATGTTGATGGGTAGACTGGGTCAGTTTATGTAGCCCAGGATAATTAATGTATTTATTATTATTATATTACAGAACATAGTTGGCACCTGTTGTAAGACAAATGCTTAAAGGTCCCATGCACTCGAATATATATATATATATATATATACATTAAGTTGAAGCCATGTAAGTAAACGCATGCCTTGTGATACCACAATTGTTTCAAATTAAACTTAGACAAATGTGATGTGGAAACTTGAAGCCTACAGCACATAAGGAGCATGGACTTTATATTGAAGTAGGAGACACACTGTGTCCAGCAGTGAAACTTCTGAAAAGAAATATATTAGCAATTTAGTGGATTTTCCATGTTTAATTTAATTGAATATTTAACTAGTTAATTGAACTCTTGTGGAAGAACCGTGTCAGACACAAATGATTATTCCAAGCAGAGTATTTCTAATGTCTTCAATAAAATAAAAGATTTTTAATTTACTACTAACTCTGTTGCTATTATGAACATTATATCAATGAATTTTAAAAGAATTACTTTTCTCTGAGCTCTTAGTTCCAAATTATACATCATTATTGAACTGTATTAAGCCACACTTTGGCAAAAAGTAATTGTTTTGAGAACATTTATGCTGCAAGTTTCTTTGGACATTTTCACACTCTTTTTTTTGCTGTGAAAACATGCATGCAGTAATTAAAACTGACTAGAGCCCCAGCTCTCCATAAACCTTTTACAGCATCCTTATACTGTAAGGATTGATACTCAATAGAACAATATCAAAATAAGCAAAATACTGTACTGCCATGTTGTCCCAAACTAAAATGATCTTGGATAATGCTGTACAACTCACTCATCAATCAGATATGATATTTTATTAATTTCATCACTCTGATCTCTGTATGATCTGCACATGTACTAAATATACTATATGTTCCTTTTCTTGAGTTAAACTCTTCTAATTATACAGTAATAATAATAATAATAATAATAATAATAACAGATAATGACTGCGGTGATTTTGGTTACATGACTTGATCTTAAAGAGTTTTTAGGTGTACGTATATAAAATAAAAATGTTTTGTTTAAAACGACATAACCATATATTCTTCTTTTATTGCTATTTGATTTTAGTCGTAGTCTGCATTTATTGTATGTACCTCGGCACCATCGACAAGAAGGGTTCCCCCTGAAAGGATGTTACAGGGTTTTTTTTAACAAAAGAAAGAATGAAAGAAAAAGAGAAAGAAAGAAAAAGAGAACGAAAGAAAGAAAGAAAGGTTTACCAAATCATCTTATTCTGTACATATACCTCTGTGGTTGCATCTGCAAATGTGATACACACCCACGCACCACTATGACTTGTGTGCATATATATGAACATCTGTAGGCTTGTTAAGATCAACACATATTTTCAAATGGTACGCTGCAGGTTAACATATCAGCTGCTCTCACTACTGCAGTGCATACAACTTTTAATGACAGCTCAAAAGTGCATTATATGTATTTTTTACATTATCCATTTATAAGTAATCTACCAGTTATCCTGCATGCTACATGTATCCTGTGCCTTGAGCTTTGCTTGGTTATTTGTGTTTTATTTTACTAAAAATATTATGCAATTTCATTGATTAGATTTTAAGCACGACATGAAAAGCCCTTTGAGACATGCTAAGAATGAAGGAAACAATTACCTTGAATCCATATGTATAAATAATGTATACTCTCAAATCAAGGTCAAACAGTGTTAATGTTAAGCCTCAGGGTTTTTTTTCTTTCTTCTCTGTAACAAACTACTTTCCCCCTGGGGACATTCAAGCTTCATTGTTCCTTATCATAAGAGTTGTAAGTCACTGTTATTTAATTTATCATTACCAAGTTTGTTGTTGTCCTAATTGTTGCCACATGTTGCTTTGTTCCTCCGAGCGGTTGCTTATCAGGGATTTCAGGATTTAAGGTTTCTTTTATTAAAGAAAGAACAGAATAATCAAGCTTGAAGCACTGTGGCCACATTATGTCGCTAACATTATGTGTTTTGTAAGTTATTGTAAATCATTTTTACCGTTTTTAAAAACCTCAAATGCAAGTCTTATTGCATGTTGTATAATATGCTGTATGCCACGTCAATGGAACTTAATTGGAGTTGTATTTACATATTTAATAGGTTTTGAAACACATTTCCTGATATGCGATACTATGTCAAACATTTACAATTATGACTTATTCTATCCAATCATTTTCTAAATATTTACAGCGCTGTAACGTGGTGGAATCTGCTCTTCTGTGTGGCACAGCCAGCAGTTTGATGAACGGCCGACTAGGTAGACGTGGAGAAAAGAGAAGATGATTGAGGTAATGATAGGGAAAACGCAATCACTCCACAAGAGATTACAACTATTAAAATTGATTAATCAGACGCAATGAATCAACAAAAAAACATTATTGCACTCCTTGTTGTGAATTATAAATCAGCGCTCAAGGAGTCCCTGCAGCATGTTATTTGGTAATCAGAGCAAAACAACACCTAGATTTACAGCATGAAGACTCCTGCCATCATCAAATCTGGTTTATTTTGTTTAACCAGTTTTTCTTTGACTGAAAGCAGGGCAGTTGTCAGTCAAGCATAACACTTTAAATATGCCATCATGTGGAAAAAAAGGCAGCCAATCCTCTAGATTGAGAAGCTGAAACCTAAAGAGTTTGATATGTTGATATAGAAATGATAAGAACAATTATTTGATCATCAAAAGAGTTGGTGATTGACAAATAAAAGCACATTTAAACAGAAATTAAAAACCTAATTTAGTTTCTAAAATTAAAAAAATCCACCATCTGATAAATCTGAGGCTGTCACACTTTGAAAATGATTGATAGCAGGAAATTTAATATGTTACAGTCCTTTTTTTTTTTTTTTAAAGGCAGCAGATGAAAGGTAACGCCCTTGGCTGTCAAAATTGTAAGCTTTTAAAGATTGAGCCTGTGTTGTCTTAGAAATATTGAACATCAACAAAATGTCATGAGTTTATATTAGAGATATTAATATCACCTTGTGACATTTTTTCTATAATAAGAAAGCTCTTTGGAACTGATGATTAAAGCTGATTCTCAGACTGGAGTGCTTGAAGGTTACTGGTTGCACTACAAATACTCCGCAATTGTGCAGATGATTGACAACAGCACATTATTATTGTGAATTTGGGTGTGTTTACATGCACAGACAGGATATAGTTATTAGCAAACACAATGTTGTATTCAGTTTATACAAATAAATCTTCCTGCTGCTGAGAACAGTTTACAGAATGGTCCTGTCCGTCAGTGGTGTTTCATTTACAAGCCTTTAACTGAGCAAATACCAAAGGACACAAAAAATGGGGTTTAAGAAAATATAGTTATTACTGCTGACACTGAAATGTGCCCATAATACTGTGCTAAGTAAGTACTCAAAAGACTTGTGGTCAACCATTTAATCTCTTTTTATTGATATTATATTCGTGCAACTTGCCAGGGTCCAATCCGCCCACTCCATCGAGTTGACTGATTCCTTTGGCATCATGACATGAAACAGCGGTTTCTCGGTTAAAAAGCGATCGCGCCAATGAGCGCCGTGGGGAGACAAACGATAAGGCAATCAGCCACATGGGCGGGACTAACACCGTTGTCAAGCTGTTGTCAAGCTGTTGTCAAGCTGTTGTCAAGCTGTAGGGCCGTAGACTGCACGTATTCTCAAGATCGCCCGCCATCATAGTTTGTTTTGACTTCGCTCCGCTCCACTCTGAAGAAAACCATTATGTTGGTATGACCATTCATCAGTGTCAACTGGGTTGCATCGGAAAGCAGTGCAGCATTGCCGCCCAATTCCCCCCCCCCCTCTCCGTGCTGCCAACACACTGGTTAAATAGGTTATCGTTGCATTTGCAAATGAAACAAAATGTCTCCATGCATATAAGCATAGCCACTGACAAGCATAGAATCATGACTAGAATCAAACGGATGTTTTGCATTTTTAGGTGTGAAGGACAGGGTCACACATAAACTTATCATGCTCATGTGTGACATTGTATTGCCAACAATATCAGACCTAATCACGAAGTCTATGACTTCATTGACTGCATCAGTGCTACATATGTTTGGAGTCCATTGTGCTGTATCACTGCATCAGTGGGACAGAATGAGAGACTGGCTGCCAGCCCTCTGCTGTATTCTGCTCTATTGATTAGAGCTGTATAGGGGGATTGAAGAGCGAAGTCATCACAGTAATCTTACAGAAGGCCAAACATAATTTCAAGGTAAACTGACCATAATCACTTTGATGGAAGAAACACACCCATACAACTTTTTTTTCACACAACACATAGAACAACTGTGCAGGCTGAAATGTCCTGTGACAAAATGACGACTAGCAGACCTCTCACAATAGAAATCCTCTTGAAGAAATTGCAAAAATGAGCAAAGGGATCATGAATGACTGCAGTGCAAATAGGAGAAAGCTGTATCTTTTGTACAACAACTGACGGTTATAAACATACAATAACTTTTTTCAAGTCTATTATTGACTCCTTTTTGGCTCTGTTTTGATGCTGCAAGAGAGAACACCAAAACAGTAAAGTTGTGGGCCGGACAGCTAAACAATAGAGACTGTCCTCCACAATAAATGACCCCATAAGTCAACAAACACAGGACTTTCAGCCAGTGGAGAAAGCCATTTAAGTTATTTATTTTGAGTTGTTTAAGTTACGTTTGTAACATAGTTACATTACGCTACTTACATACGGAACATTTGTTGATTAACGTAGGCCAGATGCACTTATTTTAACCAAAAACCAATGAGCTTTGTTGCCTAAACCTAATCAAACTGTGTCAAAATCAACTGTTTCACAATGTTAACTACGTGATTAAAATTATGTCCAACCACAAGTAGGGGCGCTAATTTATTATAGGGTATTAGAGTAGGAACAAACACCTTATGTGGTGATATCGGTTGGAGGACTTGTTTGAAACAATGAGCTGAAACTCACTATAAAGCTCTGTAAAGCCGAGGAGAGCTGCAGGTGATCATTTGCTGTAGGTTCATCAGTACGAGTGAACCCCTTCGCATTGTCTTCATAAATTTCAATTCTCATTTCTCAAAGTCATTATTCATTTAATTGTTTTTCTGAAAATATCGAATAAAGCTGCTTTAACTTTGGCAAATAGTAGGCTTAAGCCATTACCTGCTGTACAAATAAACAATATAGTATTTATAAATATTCTTATCATTATAATTATGATTCTTTATTCCAGTTCAGGGGTGATGTCCTGTGGGTGACAGCATGACTCACAAAGCAAAGGACTATGAAAGTGGCATCAGTATTACAAACAGACAGCGAGCCCAGGATTCCCTTGAAACTGGGTCTCGGGATAATGACTCATGTGGTGGACAGGGGACGCGATGCTACAACAGCACTTCTCAAGTCAAAACATACCCTTACACATGCGCCACATGGAATTGGTGACCAAGCTCCAGTGTATGAACGCACCTCTTGTGACACAATGAGATCAGTGTGCTTCACCCCCGTGCAACAGAGGATGGAGCTCTGGGATATGCACACAGACTATTCCTAACTTAGTTTGTTTGAGCTGATTCACTTTGCACCGTGATACGACACTGAAGTAAAGCGATACTAACGCAATAATGAAAAACACAATAACACAAACTCTATCTCTACCCAAAGAGTTCGTATCACCTCTGGCAGTGTGCTGCACGCCACCACTGTATTCTCCTCCTTCATGAAGCAATATGATTAATAGCGGAATGAGCTTGTCTCTGGTGGCAAGTTGAAACTAATAATGAGTTTTATGGCAGACAATAAAAACGTTTTATTTATCCTTCCTTCGTTAAATCAAGAATAGGTTTGTGAATCTGCTGATTTGGTAGAAGACTAGTGCATACATTTAGTATTTATCAGGGATATACCAATTCAACATTTTCAGCCCAGAAACCAATACTTGGGCTTTGGGTATCGGCCGATACCGAGCAGCGATTAATAAAGCTGTATGCCTCACTGTGTGGAAGTGACTGAGATATATTGTTGTTTATCTGTTTTTGTACTACTTTGTACTGGATGCTCACAAAGAAAAATAATAAATATATGGCTTATGTCATGCAGACGGCGCAGAGTTTCCCCTGCGTTCCTGTTGCAGCAGTTAAAGCAGAGCTTTGCTTGAGCACATGTTCGGCATTGACCTAAAATCTAACAACACATCTTCCAACTTTCTGTTGGTTTCATGCCCTTTGTTTTTCTTCAGCAGAATATATAACCACCTACCGTACCTTTTAAGTCAACTTAAACAGATTTCCTTACAGTACGCTTGGTGAGAGGACTGAGTCCATATTATGTTCTAGATAGCATAAACAGAACTGCACAGGAAGCTGTCCAGCAAAGCCACCCAGTGCTGACACTATCTGAAGCACGGTCAATGTTAAGATGCGAAGCTCCCCCGACTGTGATCAGAAATGTGCCTGCTACCAATATTATGAGACTACTCAAAGCTTATTTAACAGGAAAAACATCCAGTCTTGGAAGAGAATTGTGAGGTACTGAGAGGGAGGTATAATCCCTCTCTTGGGTTTGTAGACAAAGGTTTGTGCTACTACTCTAGATCTCAGACTTAAACCACGCAGGCTGACAACTGAGCACGGCTGTGCAGCGATTCATTTCAGAAGCCATACAATAGTGACTTAATTCAAGGATTGTTGGAAGAGAGGGTTTCACAGCAACATCACTTGTAAGTCATTCAGGCTGCCTGGAACTCTGTTGCCAGCGTGATCCTGACCCCGATAAGCAGCAGGAATTAAAGGAGGCTTGGATAACACTACATTTCATTTACGCAGCCTTTTTTCAGAATGTATATAAGCCGGTTTATTCACAGTTACAGTATACATCGTGCAAGCTTCTTCCAGTAACATAAAAAGAGATTCAAGTTACACACATCATTGGCCTACCAAATGGATGTAATACTGCAATACCACCTCTGCAGCCGGAGGAGGGAGGAAAGCTATGCTTGATTCGTTGACCACAATGTTATGGAATTGATTAAATGCTGCATTCTGTGAAATGGTCCCCATACATCTTTCCTCAGACAAAGCTGCTGTGGTGATTGCTCGAGGTAAAAGTAAGCACCAAAGTCACCGGGGACATTTCTTCAGAGAAGTATCCCACATTAATATTAGCACAAACTACAATGAGCCGGAGATGATTCAGCAGAGCAGGGCTTAGTACTATTTGCGAATACAGCATAATTTTTGCGTGAAAGGGGGAACCAAAGAGGAATGATTTGCCTCTCAAGATAAAGCAATGAGTACCAGAAAGTTCTGCAAATAAAAATCTGATTGTGTTGGAACTATGTCACTCGGATCTACAGGGAACAGATTTCAGCCCCTGCAAGTCCATGTACAGTACGTCCTCTGTACCTTGTTTTCTCTGAATGTTTTATGTAGTTAAGTCCCACCCATCTGGCCACTGTTTTCTATCTCACATGTGTCTAGTTTTCATTTCAAACCATCAGAAAAGAATAGACAGGGAATAAATACACTCCATCTCATCTTATTCACTTTATCTATACATTTCTTTTCAATCTTAAATCTGATTAACAGACATTTGGATGCCAAACTCTTTCTGGTAAGCTTCATCTAAGTAATCAACTTCACCTTCAGTTTATGTAAAGTGTACATTACCCAGAGAAAACATACAATAATACATCAAGGTTGAAGTTAATAATGTCTAAAAACAAAGATCATGCAGTATAACCGTAAGAGGGTTGGGGTAGCTAGCCCACTTCTTTTCTAATCTGGCTCCAGAGTTTGTGACCTGTAATCCATCCTAAAGAATCTTTAGCACAAGGTAGGTAATGGCTTTATGAGATCAACCTCAAGGTCAGAGTGCTTTTAAGTCTATAAAGGAGTCTCTGCACTGCGGATCAGAGACCCTAGCATGCCAATAGGGAAAAGAACTGCAGACATTTCTAAACATTAGACTAAGAGCCATATGGCAAGATAAATATTTACTTATACACAGAAACCATCAGCATATGTTGTAATATGCACGCACAGTGAGCCAGACGATATGAACGCTAATGCTCTCAGACAGCAAATGTCTATCCATCTCTATGTCACACTTAAAGCCACACCAACACACACTAGTCAGGGAGATTAAGTGAGACTCAAGTGTAGTTTTTTCTACACACGCACACACACACACACACCCTTCTGATCCTACTTAGGGATGAACCTCGACCAGTGTGTGCGTGACCTTTCATCTCAAATGCAGCCTAGCGAAACACACCATCAGCATTCTTATATTGTGAGAGCAGCTAAGGTGTTTATTGTAACTTTTTGTGCTTGTTTAAAAGTACAAGCAAAGCACAGCTGCAACTTCCACCTGGAGACATAATGCACTTGTATCTTGAACCCACCGCAGCTCCAGACTTTCTTCAATCCTGCTAACAACCTGTAGCGTACATACACCGCAGGCTGCTGCTATCCACCTACTCTGATTTCATCATGCAGCTAATCTTGTAGCTGGTGACGCTGAAAAACATTAGGAAATGTGGAAAAAGTTGGTTGAAGCTGAAGGCCAGTAAGAGGTTTGTTTTTTTAATTAAAAAGAACATTAAGTGTACAGTTTAGTGAATTGCTCTTTGTAATTACCCTGAGACAGTCGATCTTTCTTTCCGTACAATCATTAACTGAATTTGTATGTATGAAGTAAGATCAAGCTTTTCTTTTTCTCAATGTGGTTTTGTGTTTCCGTCTGTTTCGTTGTGATTTTGGTGTTGTGTTTTGTTTTGTGTTTATCGTGGTGTTTGTTTTCTGGTGACTTATGTCATGGTTTCAAAACACAAAAAATAAAGTGGATTGTAGCTTAAAATAGAGGAAATTATTATCAATTTGGCACGCTTAGTATCAACACTTAAGCAGGTACTGCTAATATAATGCACATTGTGTATGGGCCCAGACCTGATAGACCTCCCAGACCGTTTCTCTTCATTGTTGCTGAGAGATTTCAGTTGGGACACAGCATTACCACCATCCCTAGAGCCACAACGCCAGCGTGTCTAAAAATAATGGCCAAAGTCGAAGCAGAAGAGTTATACTGACTTTCAGTCCTGCTGAAAACACTGGATCCCACATTTCCAAAATAAATCAACCGAAAAGCATATTTTCATTAAACATGTCTGGTAAATGCCCACATCTTCATCAGGGGTCATTTTCTCATTCTTAACAAAGCTCCCTCTCGAGCCCAAACAAATAATTGATCACGTGTTATTATAGGTTGATAAGGTTGATTATAACTTTTGATCCCATGGTGAAATTCACAATCTATACAAGCAGTATATTTTTATTTATTTTTGAAGCCCCTCTTTTACTAGCTGCAACATTAGAGTGATTAATGCATCCAGAAATAATCTAATTCAAAATATAACAGATGTTATATAAAATGGGCCGTTGTGCAGAATGCGTCCTTTTACCTTTGTTACTTTAAGTCCATTTTGATGCTAATACTTTTATACTTTTACTTAAGTAACATTTTTAATGCAAACGTTTACTTGTAACAGAGTATTTCTACACTGCAGTATTACTACTTTTACATAAGTAAAAGATCTGAGTACTTGAGTACCATTACTGCCCAAAGGACATTATTTAAAGGCTGCATAGTGCTTCTTACTGTCTAGTAAACTGACCTTTATATGTCAAATCGATGGAGTTTCCCGTTTTAATATTGAGAGGATGTTCAGGTCAAGTTTCACAAAATGTGTAGAAGGCAGCTCCGGGCAACAACGGATAACAACAGTTTCCTGAGAGCGTCTCAAGTCTGCTAACTTCATGCAAACACAGTAGACACAGGCAGGGTCCCCGCTGCAGAGTACAGATTATAGTAGTCCAAACCCTGTTTTGACTCGGTACATTCACACTGGGATAATGACAGAATGAAGTACACTTAAAAATGAGTGTCCGTTATCTCTTAACAATAGCCATTGAATTGATGTTTATCATCATCATCATTTTCTTAACCTTCTTTTTTATTATCTCGTGCTCTTGAACCATAACATTTCTTAAAATGCAAATAAAAAAATAAAGAAATGTATGAAATGTGGATGGACACTATGGACCCACAATACAACCCACAGTGGAAATGAAGGCGCTGCTTAAGAGACAACTTAAGCCGATATTAAGTTCAAAGTAGAAAAGTAAATACATTCCTTGTATACTAACTGCGAGGACAAGGTCAAATTAGCACATGGGCTATAGCCTACCTGTCTTTGCGTATAGTATAGACTAGTATGTAATTGGGACATAGAACCAGACCTCTACGGGCAAGAAATCTATAAAATGAAGGGTTTAATCTCCAACTGACCATTGACAGTCAACCTCATCAAGTGGTCACCAGACAAAGCCAATTAGTCTGATGACACACAGGAACACCGTCCACTATCAGGGGAAAAGTCTTTATTAAGCTTACCTTTGATTTACTGTAGTCACAGTAATTTAATCAACTGATGAACTCTTTGATTAATATGTTAAAATATGTATTAAAGCCTGTCTGGATATTATTGCAATCACTCATTTGAAGACATTTACTTAGAACTTTTGATCGTAAACCAAGCACATTCATTTGTATGGACTTGCTGAAATATAAACATGAGACAGGCCAGGCTGAAACTGTTTTATCTATTATGTGTAAATCATTTTTTAAAGGATTAGGTCGTGAATTCCTCAAATATAAACGTACACACCAGAGTATCTGTCACTGCCAGTCGAGTGGGTGTGTGTTTGCACTGTGGCCTCCAGGGCGCCTGAAAGACACTGTCCTCTCCACCACATCATAGACCCTTCAGTCGCTGCGCAGGAATGTCGTAACAGGTCGTGTGATTCAGTAGGAGGTCCAAACAAATAATTAGCACCAGAGCCAAAGACAAAAATATTATACCACTGAAAAACTTTTGTTTTTTAGATGTTTAAAGCCGGACTCTTCAATTGTTATAAATGAAAAAAAATACTCCTTGTAGTGTGCTGCATGCAGAAGACTGATATCAGGTCACTAGCTATGAAATGACAGGTACTTTACATTACTTTTTTTACGCTACTTTATGCATCTACTTGATAGCCTTTATACTTTTTAATCTGATACATTTATACTATATAACTACAGGCCTAACTAGCTATGACTTTGCATGTATTCAAGTACCCAACAGAATGTAAAGTCCATTGATCCAATAGTACAATAACATGCATAAAAAAAAAAGTCGTTTTCTTTTTGATAAAAGCACATTAACTACATCTGTACTTTTACTAAGATTTTGAATCCAGGACTTTGTGTAATGGAGTATTTTTACACTTTCACTGGGATGTTATTATTCCGCCTCTACATGGTTAACAGGGCCACCTTAATGAAAAAAAGACATGCCCTATTCACCTGTGTTTCTAAATCAAAAATGTCTAACGCTAACAAGGTCTATATCGACCCAATTCCAAATATGTGCTCCAGGACATTTTGGAATTGAACCTAGGTCTCCAAATTGTGCTATTTTTTGCGCTACCACAAACCTCGGGATTATGACAAATTGCAAAGGGGGAATTTACTGCACGAAATTATAGGTTTGGGGGCGTAAATATGAGTTTGAAAATTCAAAGTTCAGATTGAGTATGGATTTGGTAATTTGGAAGTCATAAAACATCTGGGCTTCTAGATAAACAACATGCTACATTTGGTTGCGAAGTTTGGTTGTAATGTCACAGTCACATATAACCATTTTTTCAGCAGCATTTCAATGAATACTTTTCAAAGTGTAATTAGGATTCGCTACCAATTTAAATATGGTAATATATGGTAATGATTCCAGGTATATGTAACCTAGAGGTCTATTTTATTTTACTCCCACCACCCCCTTTTTCTATGTGAAATAAGTGTGACATTAAAGTTAGGATATAAAAAAACAAAAGACACGTTAAGAAAAACATGAGCGAGAAAGAAGAAGAAGAAAAATGTGTAGCAATCAAGAGAAAACAATAGCTGTGACATGCAGAGTAGGCTGCGGTGTCAGTGATTAAATATGTGAGACGCATGTTAGTTCCCGTCTGTGTACATGAGGCTGTTGAGTGTGTTGATATGCATGTAGGTTTGAGGAAGGCGGTGCTGTGCTGGACAAAAAAGAAAATCCCGTCATGTTTCGAACAAAAGGGCAAACTAATGAAATGCTTGTGCAATATCTCCCCACAATTCATTTCATTACATTTCAAGATGTTTATTCTGGCATGTAAATATAGTGCGTTTGATTTGCAAACAAGATTTTCTGACACTTTCAAAACTGCTTAATGTGGGTGTAAAATAAACCCACATAAACTGCCATCAAGCACACCGCCGTCTCTGACAATCACAAAGCAAATCTAATCAATTTGAACAGTTACCTGCGCTCTGAAAATACAGCCTGCAAGCTCTTAGGTTTTTCTCATTTCACTAGTCAGCTGATCTGCAAAAGCTTGACATCAATTTCCTTGTTTACAAATTCGTTAGCCTAACAAGCAGCTCTAAAAGAAGATGCTGAAGAATATCAAGCTGACTTTTTCCAGCTATTACGATGTGTTTTCATAAATGATGCTGTGGTAAAAGTGCTCATATAATCTATATATTAATATTCATTTACCTATAAATTAAAATGATAAAAATGTTTATTTTGCTAATTAAAAATAGTTTCAAGATGATTCGGGATGGTTGCTGACCCCTAAAAAATTGTTATAAGTTTAAATCCTGATCCTGATCCTTGAAATGTGGGGAACTTACTTGTATGCATGTATGTGTGCATGGAGGCTGTTTTTTCTCTTCATTGTCATTTGGTTCTCTCTGGACACATTGAGATAAAACATTTCATTTTTGGAAACAAACAAACTTGTTTGTGTCATAAACAAAATCATCCGTGAATAGCCACAGCAAATATGGGTCAGTGTCATTATCACAAGCAACCAAAAATGGGCTGAAGCGGAACGAGGTCAGATAAGGCTGCTTTTTTAGTGGCCGCTCTGCCAAGCCACTGCAAATTTAGGAAATCAAAAAACTTGACCTACATGTCGATCTCTGCCTTCACGTCATGCAAGCATACAAACCACCTTCCCTGGCTGCTAATAGAAAAGCTCAGTCAGGATCACACCCATTGTGAATTACGTACAAAGCAGAATGACGACCGCAGAGGAGCGGTCATATGCCAGAACGAGCTAAACGTTGGCACAAGAACCATACAGCGACCTGGGATTTGACACTTTCTGCTGGATGCTGCCCACAGGATGTGCACTATATGCGCTTAGTGTACCTGATTAAAAGGGATTTTTCTTTCTGATCGTGCTTACTTTGCTGTAAACAACTTGTACTTGCAGGGGTTGACAAAAAAAAAAGTCTTGGCACACAGCGAAAGAAATTTGGCATCATGATTTTGTCTATAACATGATTGACGAAACTTGACCCAAATAAGTATTCACAATTTTTAAATCTGCCAAATGAAACTAACGTGATTAGAGTCCTGAGGGTATATTTTAGATAGGGGACTATATGTGTGACATTAGAAAGTTAACACAAGACACTGACTCAGATGTAATATGGGCCAAAAGTAAAGAAATGATCATGTTTATTACTACTGTTATGCAATGCAAGCACAAATTAACATTAACCCCACAATCAGCGATAGGAAAGGGAAATGGAATAAAGAGAAAAAAGAAGGATTTTTATTTACTTACAACTTCGCGGCCGAGACAATTAAAAAACATGTTGGGTAATGAGATCACCTCGATAACCTCAGTGAGGAAAAATAAAGGGAAAACTTTATTCTGGAGCTTTTACAATACTGTTCATGGAAAGATGTGAAGGCCTAAAAGGTTTTGACCCCTTTTTGTGATAATAAATTGCAGTCATTTCATATATATCAACAGCACTTCAGCACTTCATGCAGTTTTGAGTCACAGTCTTAAATTACATTAAGCACAGCGAGAGGAGCAATCTCTAGTTATACCAATCTTACTGCTGCAGCCCTGTTGTTGGAGACGCATGTAGGAACGACCCATAGACGGCCATTATTATCCCACTGCTGCCATAGCAACCAGCTCAAAAAAGCAGCCTGACCTGATGTTAATATGATTTGACAGGCAAGAATGTGCATGTGTGTGTGGGCGGCTGTTTTCATTGAGAGTATGTACTTTTCTTGAGCGTGCGCGTCCCACAGTCTGTGTGTTTTAGTGTGCCTGCGTGTCTGTGTTTGTATGTAAAGCTCATTAACTCCTCAATGTGCCGTTGCTATGCTTCTTAGCTGAGACTTAAACAAAAATGAGACGGGAGACAGCCCTTAGTCCCCGCGCTCACCCACAAAGTTATGAGGTTTGTGCATGTGTGACACTTAAATTAAGCTCTACTTTCACCGAAAAAACCTCATCACTGCAATTTCAGACATTTTCATATATTTATACTGTATATTTATATATATATATATTTCTTTTTTTAAATTGTATAGAGGAAGTTTATCCAGTCCCAAAGCACATAATGACCCTAATACATCTGTGGGGAGTTGATGGGAATGTTGATCAATAATCAGCCACTCTTTTTTTTTTTTTTTACTCTGATTAATGGAGGACACACCACACGTAAGTGCCCAGTGTGACAATCCATTCTGGTGCCTGTATCATAAAAATAGTTTGAATCAATCAGCCTATATTTGAGCCATCTGGTTTCAATAATGTGTCCTCCTGGAAAAACCTGTTTAGAACTTGTTTAAAAATTGGCTCTAAAACTAGTTCAAGGTACATTTTTCATGTTTTCATTAATGTTACCATTCTGACAATGAGTGATGCTAACTTTGCACGCGCCACCTCCGTTGTTGCCTCGTAAAACTTTCTCTTCCCCCAGATGTAGAGGCCATGTATTTAACTACAATACAATCCAGATGTCCCGTGTCCAGCTAGTGACGCCTCCCTCTGACCAATCAGCGGTCTGCCGTGTTTTAAGTCTAACTTCTAGTATTCAATCAAGGATCACGGTCTGCCAAACATGACCGACATCACCAAGCCAGCTCTGCACCAAAGTCCTGTCCTCTCCTGTTCTTTAACTAAGCTGCAATTTGGTAAGTAAAAGGTGATCAAGGAGATTAGTGTAACTGCAGATTGTCACATCCCAGAATAACTTCTCATACAGAATGAAAAGCCTTTAACTCACCATTAACCAGCGACTGTAGGATCCGTCAACAACCATCATTTTAAGATAGGAATCTCGGACCGCTCTTTTGTATATTCAGTGCATTTTAACACTGCGCACAAATTGTCTCCCATTTATTTTTTATAAATATCGGCAGGGCTTTCATCACTACTGTGTAATGATTAGGACCAAAGGTTTTTTAAATTCATCTATTGTACAAAATGTGTTGATGGCAAGGTTTGCCAAGACATCTGCCTCACAACTTTGCCAACTTTTGGGAAACTACAGTACATGTCATCCTAATTCTCTCTATTCCTGTGGGTATCGTTTCAGCGAGCAACTCACTTTCTTGTATGCCATATATTCAGCTAGTTTTATATCACGGCTCAAACTTTGGGTGCTCATTATGAGTTTCACTATCACCAAAACATGTAGTGTAATAGAAAAATTGGAGTTAAATTCAAGTCAAAACTTTCCCGTATCATTCTTCCAGTGTTAAGTGTAGCTTCCCAGGCTCCCGAGCAAGATTAATGCAATGTACTCCAGATGATTGCCAAGGTAATTGACCTTCACCTGTGAGGGAACCCAATTACACCACCAATCTGCAAACCACTGAGAATTTAAGAAAACAGGAAAGTGATCGAACAGCTTCCAAGTGTACTAAAAATAAAAAAAATCGTATCAAATATTGGCCAGTGCACCATCCACTAATTTATAGCTGTTAATCCAGTTTATGAAGTATGAAGTTCATTAAGAAATGTCTTATACCACATTATGACACTATTATTTTAGAGCACTATCTTGCAGACATGAAAAAATACTTGGATACCAATCGATTTTCCCCATCTTTTTTTATTATCTAACCCTCTTTAACCCAGTGGTATTTATTTTTTTTATTTTTTTTTGCTAAAGTGTTTTCTTTTTTTAAATAGAACATCAGATTGGATTCCAACAAGAGTCAATCAGAAATGCTGCATGGTGCTCAGAAATGACATGCTTTATAAGCTGGGTGGAAAATAACCATCAGCCTCCAGACAAAATGCTGGCAAAATTTCACAGAATCTGGTACGGGCATCAACCAGCCACTTTGGCAGGCACCCAACCATTATGTGATACAATTTTTGATTTGAAAAATCTTAGACAGTGAAAGTGGAAAGCCCGTTTCTCAATACACGAGTGGTCGAATAAGTCACACACCTTTTAATCATGATCTACTAGTCACAACGTGGTCCTCCCAAAGATCTGTAGTACCTAGTAGCTAGTACCAAACCCAGCAGTGGGTGTAAGGAGAACGTATGCGTGTGATCTTTTCGATGTGAACACCGCTGGCTGAAATGTGAGTTGAATCACAGGTCAGCTGCTTGAGACAACAATAACCAAAAGGATACTGTAAACTGTCCAAGCATGGTAGATCTACTTGGAATTATTTGACAGACTCCCTGCTGGGACAGCACTGCCGGTGACGAGTGTTGGTTAAGTGCCTGGAAGCATACAGTGGCCCTGCTGGATGTCATCCCTCTGATTCATTTCTGCTGCATCTACCATACACTCTGTTATCATGTTTTTCTCCTCCTGATTCATGATTCATGATTCATGATTTTTTTTTTTTTTTTTATGTAAAAAGAAAGTATGACTGCTCTTGTTTTAAAAAGAAAAAGAGCTACTGTGTAATTACTGATTGTTTTGTGTCTAAAGAAAGGGAGTTCTTTCATCTGATCGCAAAACAAAACAAGCAAAAGCATCGACAGCGCCACGCTGGAGCAAATTGAAGGCAGCAAACGTCTGTTGTGTATGTCGTCTCGTGGAAAATGTTACTTTCAATTTTTCAAATTAGCCCCGTAACCGTGGCGCAAGTAGTCATTGTGCTTGTATTTTATGTCATTGTTAAATGTAATGGAAAAATAAACTGTTAAATTCCTCAAAACTCAAAAACTGGAGCCATTCTTATCACAATTACTGCTTATTTCAATCACTTAACAGCAAACATCCCTCATTTGCAAATTCAGGATTCAATTGGTTCTACATATTTAGCAGAATCAAACATTATGTACAGTCGCACGGCCAATTTTTGTTATCCTTTTCTCAACGCTGGCTTCTTCTTCCTGCTGCGTAAAATGTCTGGTGAGTCTTGTGCAAAATAAATCCTTCTACTGCTGGGTCAGACCATGATGAATCCCTGTTAAATTTTTTTCAATATGCTTTTTTTCCCCCCATGCTGCAGCTTTTTTTGTGTGGTCTCAAATGGCTGCGTGGCGTTCCTGAGAATCCATTTCAAAACGGCAAGATTTTGTGATGAGTAATCCCACTTTATGCTAATGATTGGGATGATTCCACTGAGGCCGTATGATTGAACCCAGACAAATGATATCCATGTTGTCACTGACCACGGGCAAAGTGATTCTCATCTATATTATTTATTTATCGAATATATTTTCTTATAAGATTAGGAAATAAATCATTCAAACTAGTTTCACCCCATTTTAAAACAAGCGCATTGCAATTCACTTAAGGGTTTTTTAATACTGTGTTTAAGAGCTCAGTTAATGCTGTTTATTTGCACTGTCAGTTTATCAGCCTTCAGACAGACTGTGATGATCAGTAATTTCCTATTAAGTGGAACAGCCTTAGTTGGCGCTATTTGCTATCATATCTTTGATCATGTTTAATAACTCAAGTGGCCTTACAGTGCAATGCAGTAAATTGCTGTAATACTCCACAAGAGGCTTGTCAATTAAAAATTAAGTGCATGCGTTCGCTGAGCAACACTGCAAGAAGAAAACAGTGGCAGAAAGCTTTCAAGAGCAAAAACCCAGCGAGTCACCACTCTAAGGATTCATTTATCCTTTTTTTTTTTTTCTTTTTTTAGGTTGAACAAGTTGACACCAGACATCAAATACTACAAACTCAGAATATCCTCCACTTCACCTCTGCAATATGGAGTTTTACACATTCTCTGTGAAGCCCTGCTTCTGGTTTGAAGTGCTGACACCTGAAGTAGGCTGACGTGTCCTCACCACTCACTCCCTCTTATCGGGAACACACAGGCAGCTTCCTCACACAGAAGACCGGACCATCGCTGCCACTTTTAACCTGCATCCTCCCAGTGCCGAGGAGTTTTCATATGCTTCACGGCGATTCGAAACGAATTAGTCCTCTCTGTGTACTACATGGACTGTATTGGTACTGTGAGTTGCAACGACGGGATGGGAACATGGGATTCTGAGATTAGGGAAAACAGACTATCCGCAGCCTGCATTAAGTTTATAACGAGCACATTGACGGCACATTTCCTTCTTAAATTACAACATTTGGAAGATCAAATCTCGTCACCATGATGCCGTGGAGTGGTTTGCTAGGAGTCATAATATGGCGCAAACTAACTGCAAGAAACAATCAAAACATTTAATGGCTTCAGGATGAGCGATATTGGCATCTGAAAGCCATGAGTTACACTTGCTAGGAAATCAGAGCTTCAGATCAGAGAGAACAAGCAGTGATGGCCTCGTTTCGATGCAACTGAGCTCTGAACAATGGCTGGTTTCCCGCCAAAGTGCCTAGTGAGGGGACAAACCCGCCACCACCTACTGCTATTTAGCTGGTGGTAATTTCCAACCCAGTTAATGATAAAAGAGGAAGTATTCTGATCCCAAATTCTCACATCAGCAGCAGCAGATCTGCATTATAAATCTTTTCCAGGACACATATTCCGGTCCTCCAGGTTCAAAACCAACTTACTGTTGTTTCTTGGCCATACATCATTTAATTATTGTGAAACCTGATGGCTCATAAAACTATGAGGAAAGAATACTGTGAATGCACATTATTAAAAACATATTTTCTGTTAAGTAGCAAATCCGTATTAGAGGGGATATTCAGGGCCATTGCTGATGCTGTTTTCTGTCATTTCGCACTGGCATTACAACAAACTTGTTGACGACGCCAAGTAGGTCATTGTTAAAGCCAACCTGTGTCAAATAGCATACGCTTTTTATTTTTAGCACATTTTTAATGTGACTACCAGATGGTTGTTGCACACGTACAATGACTCAATGAAGTGCCACGAGTTAAACAATCACTGGTAAGTAAACAAAAACTGTTATCTGGCTTTGTCCTAAATCATTAAACAAGAATTCTCTGGTATTCAAAACAAACAGTAATTGTTTTTTGCAAATACTAACTTGACCCAGGTCAGGTTTCAGCACAGTTGGTACAAAAGCATTACGGGTTATTAGCCGTATTTTCAAAGTGTACTTTACCCTCAGTTTAACAGGTGATGCATTATTCAAAGGGTTTCCTCTCAAATCTAACAGAGATTAAACGGATTAAAATAAATCTATTATCACTATAATTTGATGTTTGCTAGCAGACATTAATGACCATGTTGTTGTTGTCAGGAGGATTCAGCGCCTGAGCGCTGCTGAGTCATAGAGCACTCACACGTGGCAGCACACTGCCATCATCTGGCTCATTGAAAGCACATCCCAACTCTACCAGTGACCGAGAACAATCACTCACTGTGTTCAATGAAGAGCTGTGTTCTGGATATTTAGTGGAGCTGAGATGTTCCATAGTCTGTCCGTTGATGTCTACTGGAGTTCAATTTTTGGCCTCCATACTTTTATTTTGGATTTATTTTTAAAGAATTTATGGTAAAATACAATGATTAAAGATTTCGAGTAATTGTTTTAAGTGTAGAACTCCAGTAAGAACTCCTTAAGTGTTGAACTCCAGTAGACATCAATGGACAGACTATGGAACGTCTCAGCTCAACTAAATATCCAGAACACAGTTTTAAGTGTGTTTGAAACAAGGGTACAATAAGAGCTTTTGGATAGATTGTGTGTTTTACATTTTGCAGCACTCTTTTAGTGTGTATAGTTCAACTCATTAAAATAATCTTGAATAAAATGTTTAGTGTTCCTAACGCCTTAAAATGCAGTCAATATTTTAGTAGATAAGTGATTTATGTGAGAAAAATGCACTGCTCCTTACATATAGTATATACTTAAAATAGTAAAGGCAAAAAAAAAATCAATGCATATATATTGTAAACACTTTGTTTACAATATATAAACATTGCTAAAATATTCTGTAAGTATCTCCTGTCATCTGTTTTTTCTTCTGAGACGCAGTCTCTACTAAGAAACATCTGTTTCAAGTAGCTTAATGGAATAATGTGGTACATTCTAGCTTATTAAGAGCGACAATGGTGTTGATTGTGGAAAAACTTGCTCATACTGGCAACGGCATGTTTCAGCTGACAACATTTTCCAGGAACTATATCTATGTCCTATATTAATGATGCTGTCTGGTTCCTCTTATATGGGTTGATTTTCCAAATGCTAGCAGTGATGCCAGTCTAATTTTGGACTCAATACTGTTTTAACAGTATGCTGAATATCATGGCCTGCTGTTCATAATGCTTGGTCTTGTTAATGATTCTTATGTTTTAAAATGTATTGTGTGGGCGCCCAAGTGCTCTCCCGGGCCTGCGGCCCTTTGCTGCACGTCGTACACTCTCTCTCCACTTTTCCTGTCTATCTTCGGCTGTACTATCATAAAAGGTCCCCCAAAGAAATCTCTTTTTTTTTTTTTAAGTATTTGGTGAGCTAATTAAATTGAGATCAGCATCTAAATGTGATTTCATTACAAAAGTAAATGATCTTATCCTGGGAATAAAGTTGCATTTTCTGTTTGTTTTGTGAAGCTATTAGTGAAGGATTTTGCCACTGGTGCTGATGAAAATTTATCGATGAATATTGCTACAGTATAATGTCTCTATAGGCTTGAAATATGTCTGTATTCAATGGCACCATTTCTCAATCTTGTCAACAGAACACCACACAAAAAACACAAGTACTTTCTGTATTTAATAACAGGTCAAATGTTTCTTTAATGTGACTTAATTGCATTTTATGGTTACTTGCGTATTACATAGGATGGCCATAAGTCTCTTATACATGTCTACAGTGTGTATGTGGAAAACAGTGGGATTGTACAGTGACCTTAACATACAATGTGTGTTACTTATGTATCTACTTTTACCTACAGTTTTAAGCAGTAGTGTAACGTAACTAGGTAGCCTACATTTACTTTACTTGAGTACAATTTTGAGGTACTTACTTACTTTACTTGAGTATTTGTATTTTATGCTACTATATACTTCTACTCCACTACAATTTGGAGGCAATTATTGTACTTTTTACTCCACTCCATTTATTTGACAGCTATTGTTACTAGTCATTTAGCAGATTTAGATTACTAAACAAACATAAATCAACTAATACATGATGATGTATTATTATTTATTAAGCTACCCAGCAGTATATAAAGTTAATTATATTATATAATGTGCTATATTACACATTAATGCACCACTAATTATAATCCAATAATATATTATTCTGAAATGGGCCATCCTGCATAATGAGTACTTTTACTTACGATACTTTAAGTATATTTTGATGCTTATACTTTTGTACTTTTACTTGAGTATGATTTTGATTGCAGGGCTTTTAATTACAGAGTATTTTTACAAGGTAGTATTGCTACTTTTAACTCGGGGACATATCTGAATACTTCTCCCAGCACTTGAGTAATATTACAGTGTGTTATTAGTACTTTTATTTCAGTAAAGAGACCAGTTCGTCCAGCACTGGCTGCAGCTGCATGTCCCCGTGTTGTTGTGGAGGTAGGATCTGCACCCAGGGAACACACATGATGTGGCCCCGACACGAGCCTGTCCAATGGGGAGAGGAGGGAGGCGGTCCCGTCGGCTTCATTCTCCATTGGTGTGTTGAACCACAACAAACAGCGACGATACAACGAATGTCAAACAAGTAAAACACACAAAAAAAAAGACAGGTAAGACGTTAGCTAACGGGGACACAATGTTTTAGTTTAGCGAATATTTGACGGTGATGGCGACGTTATGTGCGCGGTGCGGATTGTCCTCCAGAGCTACCGTTAATTCGCTCGATGTGTCGAGTTACGCGACGAAATGAAAAATACTGTTTTGCTGGTCGTGTTGAAATGAACATTTAAATGTCAAATATCGCTTTTGGTCGTGAGAATGAAGACGTTATAGCAGTGTTGCTCCGGCCGGTACGTTGTGTTCCTGGCCGAGGCTCAGCGGCTCAGCGGCCTGCTGTGTTAACCGACGCACAACAGACATCCCGGCCGGGCGGGGTCTGTGAGCAACAACCTGCGGTTTGTCGGTGGCATCTCTTGTACATATGTGCACGGTGTAGTCCCGGTGCTTACACAATGTCACTGTCAGTTACTATCAACTGACAGCGGTGCAGGAAGTATTCAGAGCCTTTACTTAAGTAACACTGTGGAAATACTCCACTACAAGTAACCGTCATGCATTCAACCTAAGGGAAGAACAAGTTAATGCAAAATGCATGTATGTATCTTAATGTATGGAAAGTAAAAGTTCTCCTGTTCCCCAGCAGTGTTTTACTATTATTTCTTACAGGCTTTGTTAAATTCAAACCCCCCCCTGCCGGGGATCATTTCGCAATAATGACCTGCTCGCTGTACATTATCCATTACATATGATGTTTTTGGGTTAATATTACTGAAGTTCTCAGATCTAGTACTTAAGTAAAAGTAGTAATACCAAAAAAGTCCTTCAATCAAAATCGTACTCAAGTAAAAGTGCAAACGTATTAGCAGTATCACAAATGTAATAGCCTGTGCTTTAGTTACATAAAGTAAAAGTACTCATTATGCAGAATGGCCCATTTCAGATTGATATATTACTGAATTATAATGTGTGATGCATTAACGTGTTCATCACTTTAATGTTGCTGCTGGTAAAGGTGGAGCTCATTTTAATGACTTTATATACTGCTGGGTATCTTAATCAATAATAAGAAATCATAATTCAACGGTTGATTTATATTTGGATTAGTAATCTAAATCTGCGCAGTGGAGTAAAAAGTAGAGTAGAATTATTAAGTAGCAGTAAATGAAAATACTCAATGAAGGACCTCAACATTTTACTTAAGTACAATCTTGGGTATAAGGGTATCTTAAAACCTTGCGCTTACTAAAGCCTTAACCATATTTTTAATATAGGCATTATTTCCTCAGAATTTATGCTTATGTATGTATGTGCTTTATACTACGACTGTTTTTTCTAAAATTACATAAAAAAAATTGCAATATATTGCCTTGCTTACTAGCCTATATTGCCTATACTGAATTGTAACCTCTGTATCAAGATACGTATTGTATCACCAGATTCTTGCCAATACACAGCCCTAGATAGTACTTTATATAGAGAATGAAAACAAGTAGATTAAGTAAAGGTCACTCTATCGAGCAGCGCACTCCGAGTCCCAACAGAATTATTTCTGAAGTACTAAGTGATTTTTATTCATGGAAGTGCACCACTTGAAATTTGTTCTTTTTGAAAATTATTCCTGGAAACCGTCCAGTTCCAATTTCACATTCAAGCAGCTGTGAGGCATGTGGTTAGTCAGCACATCCTGCTGTACCTACATGGCAGTTCCTCTGCTCATGCTATCTTTTGTGTTGTGTACAGACTGAAACTATGGGCAAGTTCCATTCTCACTTGGCTAACCCCAAAGACGAAAGTCAGGACGCCCTGACGGCTTCTGGAGAGTACAGAGACGGTGAGGAGGAAGGAAAGAATGGAGACGTATCCCAGTTCCCCTACGTGGAGTTCACTGGCCGGGACAGCGTCACATGCCCAACATGTCAGGGCACCGGAAGAATACCACGAGGTAAAACTTTCTATATATAGGAAATCATTATTGAACAAACATTATCGGTATAAATGTTAAGTCTGTATTCAAGAGAAGTGCCCATTAAGCCCCTGAAAACTTTTAAGTATTTTTCGACAACATTAAATATTCATGACTAAATAAGCACTAATCCGTTCAAGTGCAGAACAAAATATACTTGGATATTATTTGTTTCTAATGCCAGCCTCAAACTAAACGACATTCAAGCAAGTTCACTGTCGCAGACACATTTCCAACGTGAACATTGTCAACAAATAATAGGTGCGCTGTCTACAGTACCAAACAGGAAGCAGCAAACCGTGTAGACAGGATTGGAGGGACAAATCTCTGTTCTCTTGGACTGTGAAAAAGGAGGATAAACTGGCAGAGTTGTGGAGTGAACAAGAGTGTCTCTTTCACACCGTTTTATTGTGGCAAAAACGGCAACCACATTGGAATAACAGGGCCTTTGATCATCTATTTCAGCCACGCTCAAAGTTAGGGTAAAGGGTACATTTAAAAATAAAAAATCCTGCATTTTTCAGGAAAGATGATATGGCAATATGTCCATCTCACATATTATAAGAAACTTAAAGTTTATATAGAATGCCAGTGCATTGTACATTTCTAAATATAATTCTTAAAAACTCTGAATATAAATACCTACAAGAAAAAACAAGAGAAAGACAATATAATACAATAATAGACAAAATTACGATAGAAAATGTGATTGGACGCAGTTACCCACTATAAACACAGCCAGGGGACGCCCCCCATTTCCCCCCCTGACAATGCTACATTGTAAACAATAAATCTGTGTTGAAATCACCAGGAGCAGAGCAATTTAATGTTAGCTGTGGGCAGCTGGTGGGCAGCAAAGTCCTGCTAGCGTGAGGTTCCATTGAGGTACATTAAGATGCGTTCAAGCACTATTCAGCCGAAAACGACTATTATAACATTATCATGATGTGTTAAATTCTGATCTTGTAAAATGTAGTTTTAGTCAAGAAACTTGAATAAATACAGTTGTTTGAAGGGGATGTTTCCACAGAAATATGTAAATAGATATTAGAGAGGGAACCTGTTTAACTTCCTAACAAAAACCAGTATGCAAATGGTAATAAAGGAGTGTTGAAGTACATGGGATTTATTGTTTTATTTTAGTTTTTTACCGTGGTATCCAATTGGTATCCAGAATTGTGGAATTCAACTGTTACTGGAATCTACATTTCTGGTATTGTGACATCCCTGCATCTAATTATAGCCAAGGAACTGATTCATCAATGCTTACAATTATACTGCATTACTTATTCAGCTGTTTGTTCTGGTGGGTTATCATCATCAATAAAAGTTATTTATATTTTTAAGTGGGAACAAGTCATCTGCAAGATATGGCTGCATTTCTTCTTAGTAGTGTTGCACAAAGCAAATCTTACGACATGCTCCAAACAGAAAAAAATGACACAGCTTTCCTTTCTTTGAATTGTTCTACAGGTCAAGAGAATCAGCTTGTGGCTCTGATTCCATACAGCGACCAAAGGCTCAGGCCGAGCAGGACGTAAGTCTGCACTGAGTGCACTTTTTTCAAGATAAACTGTGTTAGATCTCTGCATGATGAAAGTCAATGAACACATGATACACTTTGGAGCCCTCAGTTGGTTTTTTTGGGTCTCACTTCTCTTTTCTTTCTCATGCAGAAAGCTGTATGTCACGATATCAATTGCACTTTGCTTGCTGCTGTCTGGCCTGGCTGTTTTCTTCCTGTTCCCTCGTTCTATTGATGTCTCCTACGTGGGAGTGAAGTCCGCCTATGTCTCCTATGACCTGGACAAACGAATCGTTTATCTCAACATCACAGTAAGATTGTGTCGGCATATTCCCCTGACTTAAAGTGAAATCATGTAGGACGGTTTAATCATTTGGTCTGTGTTTAGGTTCACATTTTTTGCAGCCATTTTCAACAAAAAAGCTACAAAAACATGGCGTGCAGCTGAGTACAATTTGCTCTTTTCTTGCGTCTCATTGCAATTATCCATGTTACAAAGTATAAATGTTGCATTTCAGCCAAGAACACAGTACACAACAATGGCAGAGAGAAAAAGAAAAATTTAACTTTCAGCTTCAGGTCCCGAAGGATAAGGTGCTGAGGCAAACTGTATTTGGGATTTAATAAACCATTATCTCTGGAAAGTCTGGGCGTGACACCCCTATAAATGTGCTATAGTTAACACCAACTCTCTGAGGAAGCTAATAATTTCCCTGTAACTGCATGTGGCTGTTAGTGCTGATTTTTTTGTGAGCTTGACTGTTTTTGCAATGAGGCTTATTTGCATAGAAAGGGGCCAATTTTGTGTCAAATGTATGCATATTACCTCATTTAAAAACGTGCAAATAGCAGTGGAGCACTGAGACACTGTTTGCTTAGCAGCGGAGTTAGGGATGAATTTGACCCTTTGCAGATGCTTTAAGAGTTACAGTTTCTTTTAGTCTTATTTGTGCAGGTTTAGTGGCCGCAGAAGCCGCGCAATCCTTTTGTACGTAACCAGTTAAACACAAAACAGCAGACAGACAAAGTTAGCAACTAGCTGGGGAATACTGAGGAGCATTTCTCAGAGCCAGATACTTCCCTCAGGGGTTGGTGGAGAAAACAGACCTTAAGAAGAGTTTGCCATATCAACTTATAATGTGATAATATGTCAGTGTTGTGTGTTTACAGCTTGTTTCCATTGTACGCAAGTGACCAAAAAGTCAGTTTGAGGTTTAAAATATGGAAATGAGTAATAACGGCAATGATTTCTTTACCCACAAGTTAACGTTGGGGCTTTAAAATTAAACACTTCATTGGCAGAGACTCACACCTTTTAATCTTTTTCCCTTCCAGAGCACTCTGAACATCACCAATAATAACTACTACACCGTATCTGTGACCAACATCACAGCCCAAGTGCAGTTCTCCAAGACGGTGATAGGCAAGGCCAAGTTAAACAACAGCTCAGTGATCATACCACTGGATGAACGGCAGGTGGGTTGAAATATTTACGGTTCTCACACACGCACACACACACACACACACAGTACAGTAAGTACTCTACATAGTCACAAATTTATGGCTGTTCTAAATCTATTCATTATTATAGGTTGCAAAGAAATTGACTGGCATTCTGATGCACTTTAGTTATGACTGCAGCCTACTGCTCATTGTTCCAGCCACACACTCAATACCAAGGAATCTCGTCCAACTTTACTCACAGACTTGTCATGTGATTGCTTAATAATAACATCAATTATGTTTCTGCATAAAATCCGGACTTCAAACAAATGTTTTAAGCAACATTAAAGCGTCATTGTCTTAAAGTCTTGTGACATTTTAGACCTTGGTACCGCTGCTCACTACTGGACCATTGGCCACTGATTAAACAGAAAAATGTACCAAATGACATTTGTTTTTGTTGTGGTTAGCATACATGTGTGATATGTTAATGAGTAATATTGTTTTTTTTCCCTCATATTCTTTATATGAATTGTGATTATTGCAGATTGACTACACAGTTCCCACCACCATTGCTGATGAGATGAGTTATATGTTGTAAGTGTCTTTCTAGAAGTTACAAAATGTTTTACTGTTTACACTTTGATCACTTTAAATCACAAAGCACATTTATTTTTTTACAGTGACTACTGCACCTTGCCAACCATTAAAGTTCACAACATCGTGGTCATGATGCAGTAAGTATAGCCTACTGTACAGTTTTTTTTAATTGCATTACATCCCACATTCTAATGGTTTACATAACAAATAATCATACTGTATGTTATATACTGCCATTATGTATTTAGTTTTTTATCCTTTTATACATAAATAGCAATCTCAACAACTCGGTCTCCACACACTCACATAGTTACACCCACACACACTGAAGCGCTGCCCAGAAACAACACGGAGATCCATGGGCCTTTGGGTGCCTTGCTCATTCACACGTCAACGCTCACGTTCAAACAGATTGCACAGCAAACATTTCTCCAAGGCAGAAATAATCTTCATTAGTCCACTTAATCCTCTCTGGTCTAAGCCAAATAACAGCTTTCTAGCCAAGTAACATTAGACTGAATCCCAGTGAAAATGTTAACATAACGCCTACTCTTGCAATTCAGTGGTTTTATATCTAGACCAGGGGGTTCTCAAACTTTTTCAGACCAAGCACCACTAAAAAAAAACCTCACGGACCACCTAACTCCCCAAATATCACAAAACAATAGACCTGCTTACCACTCCAACAGTATATTACACATTACAGGCTCATATTAAACTTTATGTGACCTTCTCTACATCGCTCGTTCACACATTAAATCAACAATACAAATACAACAAGGATTCTACAAGCATTTCATTCATATGTGATCTAAACAGTAAATGCTGACAGATTTTACACATCATATGAAACAGACTACATTTAATACTGAGTTTATGTCCGAGCGAACAGAGCCGCAACTTACTTATGAAAATGAAGGTTTTTCACATCCAAGCTTTTTTCAGGAAAATTTTTTGTTTTTTTTGACATTCAACCTTTTTTCAAGAAAATTAAGTATTTCTTTGACATCCAAGTTTTTTTCATGAAAATTAAGGTTTCTTTTACAGCCAAGCTTTTTACATCAGGTCTTCTCAAACGCACACAAAATCACTTGTTGTCGCTGCGGCTGAACCACCTGTAGCTGCTGAACCACCTGTAGCTGCTGAACCACCTGTAGCTGCTGAACCACCTGTAGCTGCTGAACCACTGCATCAGGACGATGCACCTTGACTGTCGTGTCAGATTTTTCATTTAATTTTCTTTTAACTGACCCGGTCTTGAGCCATCGATCCATCTTGTGAGTTGACTCAAATTGACCGCGCAGATCATTTATGACGTAAGATCGTAAAACGAACCCACGTAGCTACGTAGCTATGCTACATCTGTGCTACACTCTATACTAGTCATTTTTAAACAGTTTGAGAAACACTTTTAAACTTAGAATATATTAATAAAAAATTTAACATTTTACCAATGTACTCACGGACCACTAGGGGTCTCTCACGGACCACCAGTGGTCCGCGGACCACTCTTTGAGAAAGACTGAACTAGACCATAATGCTCTGAAGACCACTTGTGAGGCTTCCGTTTAATGCATTTAACAATAAAAGATGTTTTTATCCAACCAAAAAAACTGTGCTTGTGTCTGTATCTAGACATCTTTGGAGGATAAGGCAAATAACTGCCTCTACCAGGAAAACAGAAAGCAACACAACTATAACATAAATATGGATATGCATAAACAAGAAGAATTGACAATAATTGTCTTTCTTTTGAATAACTGATCATTGCCGCACTGCTTACAGCACGGCACTGCTAAGAAATGAATTATTCTAAGCTACACACCTTACTAATTAGCAAAGGTTAAACTAGCCATACTAAGCTCTACTACTATATTAAAAAAAAAAGATGACATAGTTAACAAGCCTGCTGACCTTTCAAGATCATGAATGTCATGGTTATGAATTAATGCGAAACAAAACTGTTCCCAGCATTTTACACAGCACATCTATCGCATGTCCCTCCGTCCTGGGAGAGGGATCCCCACTCTGTTGCTGTTGATTCAGAAGAGGCAGTCCTCCTGCACCTTGTTATCTGTTGTACAGTAGTTGACTCCGTTGTTGTCTTTCAGGGTGACGGTGACCACGTCGTACTTTGGCCATGCGGAGCAGGTCTCCCAGGAGATGTACCAGTATGTGGACTGTGGGGGGAACACCACCTCCTTGCATGGTCATGTGCAGGTCTATCAATAAAAGAAACAAAAAAAGAGCCCAGGCATCAAATACTGCTGTGACTGAGGGTCTCACAGAGATAAATGGGCTGACTTCCCTGTAGGAAATCTTTGCTCGGTGACTATGGAATAATGAACAGGGACATAACTTTTCTTAAACTAGTCAGTGGCTCATCCATTCTTAAATTCCCAACCACTTTCTTCCTTTTACAGGTCAAATGTGATGAGCTCTTTTTGGTTTGCTACTTGTCAAACATGCTGCTAAAAGCAAACGTATTCTGCAGGATTTGCCTCGAGGTTTGTTGTCATTTTTCACCCTGGTGCCAACAAAATAGACGGATATAATTTAAAATTCACATCAATGCTAGACATTCCTATCATGTTTTCACTGTCTCCTTAACAATTAAATATCTCAGATATGATGCACTTTAACTGGAGATGCACCAATCAACTCTATACCACTTTAAATGAAAAATACAACTAAGGTTCAAGAGTAAAAACCACTGAGCTGTTACTATCCTCTGTCCTTTCTCCTTTTATTTTGTTTCATGAAAATATGATTCTTCATTTGTGTAGTGCAATATAGTTGACGTTTTTTCTTATATCATTTGTTTATTTGAGTTTTTTGGCTCAGAATTCTTTATTTTTTGCTTGAGTATAGGTACTATAAGTATTTTCTTATGTTTAGCTAGCATTCATCTGAGTAATAAGTAGCAAAAGCAAATTTGACTACTATGAAGACTGCTACATATTGTTACAAGGTTACAAAGTAACTTAGTAAGAAGGGATTTAAAAAAAAGGAAGTATTTCATAGCAAATGTGGGAGCATTACAGGGGTCTATAAAATACAGAACTGTAAATGTAAAATATGTATTTCTGGCTTGCTTCAAAACTTGATTTTTTTTTTGGTGTGACAGCATCTTTCTTTCTATTTAATGTGGTTGCTTTTCATTTGTAGGCTACCGTGCAGATCTCAATAATGTGTTTAGGACAACTCTTTGAGTTGACTGGTATTCTTGGAGTTTTCAAATGACTATAACTTCCTTTTGTCACATGCTATCCTTCTGGATTGCCAATTTTAAACAGATCATGAATAACTTTTGTCTGATAGAAGACAACCAAAATGCACCAAATATGAATTATTTAAAAGTTTCTGATCTTAGTTCATTTGTATTCGCACAGGTACTTTAAAATGCCATAATGTAGGTTTTCCAGGCCGTTAATACAATTTCTGCAGTCATCATAAGAAAACTAATCCTAGACCCAACCCTTCTTGCTTTCTGATGACAGTGTGTATTTAAAAACCTCTGTGTTACCTCTAAACAGTGGTTTTGTGTTTTTCATGCATGAAGCTGCAAATAAAATCATGCCTCATTTTGAAAGTCTTTTTAATCTCTTGGGTGTAATATTCTCTGTACACACTGGGTGGTGCCGAGTGGTCTGCTAAACTACGGTGTCACACACCTTACTGTTACTGTTATTTATTTAAATACTTACATATTTAGGAGATAATAAAAGTAACCCACCATAACGTCAATGATGTTAGACAAAGATCAACCTGCAAATCTGAATGTCTGAACATTGCTACAATGTTTCTTATCGTGATACAAATGTTTTAGTGTGAGAGTTGAGATTTATCAGGTGTGTTACCCACAATTAGTACAAAATAATCTAGACTATATCATTTAAAATGTTGTTTACAGTAAACCTGACTATTAATTTAGGAGAGTAGAAATGTGATGACCAATTATTCTATTTGCATGTTTATTGTAGGGCTACAACTAACAAGTATTTTCCTTTTTTTCATTTATCTCCCCACATTTGTTTTCAGTTAATTGTTTAATGTTTAAAACTGAATCAAGAAAATGTCTAAAAATAGTGGGGGAAAAAGTTCCCTAGGCCCAAAGTAAACACAGATATTCAGTTTATGATAATAGAAGACAAAAAACAGTAAATATTTACTTTTGAAAAGTCAAAACCAGGGAATGTTGGGCAGTTTCCCTTAAAACCCTTTTTTTTTTTTTAGTTTATCATTTATCAAAATGGTTGCAATCAATTGTTGTTGTTTTTAGCTCTTGTTTATTGTATACACGTTAGGCAGACTGAACAAACAACATACAGACAATCTTTCTATTTTTAGAGCCTTACCAGTAAATAAAATGGATGGCTAAAATAAAATAAAAATCTGAGGTTGGCAAAGGAGGAAATGCCATAAATGACAAAAGACCAAAATAAGTTTCAATCCTTTGGGAGAATACATACGATTAGCACATTTCATACCTATCTGATCATTAAAAGATGAAAGATAAGGTTGGAAACTATGACAAAGTGGCCAGTTATTGTCCAGATAGGCTGCTCTGTGGAGTGAATGGTGAGACCAGCTCAACATCAACATGCATTGACTCACCACTAGAGGGCATACAACGTGTTTTAAATAGCAACAATCCAATTGTGTGGCGGAGGGTAGGCCTTGTAGAGCAGGGGTCCCCAACCACCGGGCCGCGGACCAGTACCGGGCCGTGGATCATTTGGTACCGGGCCGCACAGGAAGGATAAAAAGTTTTAGTTTTTTGTGTGTTGGTAATATTTATTGTAAACATTTTTATGTATTATATTATATATATTACAAAGTAATAATAATATAAATAAAGGGCATAATATAAAATGGAATAATTACATTTACATTATATATGTAATAATTAAATGATATGTTTTGCACTTTATTGCGTGTTCTGTTATGTCTGACCCCCTGGTCCGTAGAAAAATGGTCTCGCAAAAACGTTGGGGGGGCGCTGTTGTAGAGTACCCCAAAAAAAAAAACTACTAAATAAAGTATTGTGGGTTTTTTTTTTTTGTCTGACTTTTTAAAATTATTTTAGATGTAAAAAAAATATACAGAGCGGGATGCAAATAACATTTTATTCCCAAATAATTCTAGTTTCTTTCTTTTTATGTCGTCTGCTTTCACTGGTTCTGCTGTATGTCAATGTGTCACTCAGCAGAGTTACTCTCATGTACTCCTTGCTGGAGCGAGACGCACAAGATGTCTCCGGTGTATCACGGTATGTTCACATCTGTTGCACTCGTTGAAACACCAGTTCACTTCCTCTCTGAGAGCCAGGTCAGTGGTTTGGACCAGAGCTTCACTGGGATAAAGTGGGCCAAAGAGCACACACACATACACAACCAGTAACCACTTTTCCCTTAGTCTGAGTATATACTATAAGCTGACAGTTTAATATGTTTCTGTACGAGAGACATGTTTTTAATGGAATACAGTATATTAGCAGGCGAAACAAGAATAGATTAAATGTTCAACGCGAAATAAGTATTCTGCCTCAGTAAATATCTTTGTCACTACTCCAAATTTAACAGACACTTGCCGAGGATGTTGTTGTTTATTGTATGAAAATTGGCTGATATAACATTCACAGATTTGTTTAGTCTATAATATCAGAATTGGCTTTAATCATTTCAATATTTTGTCATGTATATACATCTTTCAATATCCCAAGGTTTGCGATCATTTATATTGTGTTATTCATGTGTCTTCTTGATGCATTATCTTCTTCCATATCAAATTGGTTTACAACCAAGCCATGGACTGGTGAGTGATGATGAGTGTTTCCCCGCCTTCGAGTACATAATGGGAATTAAGCCAGCCTACCCTTGAGTATTACACAATAATATGTGGGTCAAGTACAGTACATTAATGAATATATCACAATGCGTTATCACTGGCTGTTTAAATAAACTAAACAACCGTCAAATAATTGAGACTATATGCTATACGAATTCAGCTTCACCACCTAGTTTGTTTGGATCTAAACAAAGTATCTGAAACGTCTGAAAAATGAGAATCACTAGAGTTGCAAAGCTTTTATTAAGTCTTTTATTCAGGGAATCACTGTAGCTGCTTATTCAGAGTGACTTTCAATAAATAAGCAGCGGGGTGATTTAATGTCTTGCTCGTGGACTCTTTGTGGAGACATAACATGCAACTTTAAAGTTATAGGCGGACTTTGCAAACTGGTAGCCAGCATACAGAACTTTGTATCAACTACCATTGTAGGATATGAAATGCAAATAATTGAAGGGTACTAGGTTTTTGTGGGAAAATGGCAAGTAGAGGCAAATTGAATCATATGGAAAGCTAATTTACTGCTAGCTCTAAGTGAGTAGGCTTCACTGTACAGAGGCCCAGCAGAGAGGACAGCCACACGTTGATCTGCTTGTGTTTTTGCCATTACAGCAGAGCTTCCCCTCACCCCGTTCTTCATTTAGACCCAGCACTTCCTCTCAACAGGTCAAAGGAAATAGCTTTTCCACATGTCTTCAACATGAAGTCACATCTTAAAACAAGTCTTGCTTTCTGAAAATAATAATCTAGTTGGCTCTACACTGAACCTTTTGCCCGTGTTTCCCTGCCCAACAATGAACAACTAGTACTAGAGCATGTGCACTGGAGGTGGACAACCTCATGAATATTCACGTTCACATAATGAACGATTAAAACCTTTTGGCGGACAGGAAATAAGACTGAGTGCCAGACATATTTGGTATCTTTGAGAACTTTAGGAGTTTGAAAATAAACGTATGTTACTTTTGACAAAGTTTTGCTACATAGTGTCATTTTGTACTGACTGACCCAACAGAGAGGTTGTTTTTATAAAAAAAAAAACAATAAAAAAAAAACATTGTTTCAAAGCGGACAATCCTGCTTATTGTTCAAACCACTAGCTACTTCATTAATTAACTTACAATTTACAGAACACTTGACTTGTATAGACATGTAGTTGGTCATTGTTGCTTTATATATATATATATATATAGTATCATCAAAAGTATCATTATGCATTTAAGAATAATACATATCATTATTGGATTTCAGTTAGTGATGAACTAACACATCCAAACTCTCCAAGTGAGCCAGCCCCCACACCGCAGTCTCCCCGCCCCGGCTGCCCCCCCTCCCGGCACTAACCTGGTTGTAGTGTCCCTGTGAGCACAGCGGGGGCGACGTGGGGAGGTCTCTCGGTACTTTCTCCATCTCCTCACCGCACCATCTGTCTTCTGGTTTCTCTGTCCCAGACGAGAGACAAAACTCCAAACATGGGTTTTGTGGGTCTCGGTTCATCGGTGCTCTTGGTCTCCTTGGTCGCTCTTGTCTCCGCGGCGGGCTCGGACGCGCCCCGCGGAGTCGCGGTCGGATTCGTTTTTGACCCTAAAGCGAAGTGCGAACCGCCGTGCGAACACGGAGGCATCTGCATCCGCAACAACACATGCTTCTGCTCCAAGGGCTATGAAGGAGAGACCTGCCAGTATGGTGATGTTGCAACATTTTATCTGTTTATATTTAAATGCATTTAAGGTTTAAAGTTGTCTTCTTTTAAAACCTGTCAGCACAATATACAGTCCAGTGTTTTTATTCCTCCTCCTGTATAAGAAACAATGCTTATAGAGATGTATGGATAATACAATAAGGACCTTGAGTCAAGTGTTATGCTCTTGATTGTACATGATTATGACTTTTTTTTTTGCATGACATAAAGCAGGTTTTATTGTAATTTGCATCAGTTTAATACAGATTCATTTAGATTTGTGTCTGCATAAATTGAACATAGCCCTTCATGGATTTTAAGGAATACAAACTTAATTTTCAAAACAACATAATAGAGAATAGTTCTCATCACAATAATTTATTTTCCTTCTAACTTTTTCATTATCTAAGATTAACACTTTCAACCAGAGAGTTAACGTCAACCTCTTGTGTGTGATTGCAGCCAACTGTTATCCCAAATGTAAGAATGGAGGAACGTGTCTTCGCCCTGGAAAATGCAGATGTCCTCCAGGATATGGAGGAAGATACTGTCACAAAGGTAAGCAGGGTTTGTTTGCAACTTGTACATTAAATATCTTGTTGTATGATTTGGAAGAAGCTGTCTACTTTTTAGGTCAGTGTGGAAATCAGTCTTAATGCATTTATTCTGAATCCATCCTGTAGTATGTATCCTGTATTTTCCCTTTTCCATGTGATACAATATATCATTACATTCCAACACGCTCCTGTCCCTTTTTTTTAAATCAGAGATACACCAGATTCCTTCGAGCAGCTAGATTTCCCCCGGAACAAAACTGCAGCAGTAGTTCAATAATCAAGCAGTAAATGTCTCCAGTGGCTCAACCTTTATGTGTCTAAAATGAAATGAGTGATGATCAGTATTATGACTGTACTGTAGCTACCACTGAGGAAACTGAGGGCATTACCTCCATGTTTTTTTCTGTGAATATTAGGATTTTACTAACGTGGAGGAGTTTATGTCATACAATTACAGTCCTATCACACATGATGGTTTTTGAAAATATCTTGTAAAGATTTTTAAGTGTGTGTAGTTTTTGGCAACACGTTAAGTTGAATGAAATAAACCACCAGAGTTATTTTACTGTTGGTTTCTAGAGTTCTTTAAAAACAACATTTAGACCAGTATTTCCCAAACTTGGGGTCGGGACCCCGACTAGGGGTCGTAAGATAAATCTGAGGACTCGAAAGAAAGGACAGGGACCAGAAAAAAACAACACATTTCATAGAATGTTTCCAGACTTTCTTTAATCTTTTCTTTTTTTCTAGAGAATTATTACTGGATAATTTTACCCCATCAAGTTTCTAAAATTAAAATGAAAACTTAAAAGACACATGCAACTAGTGACTTGGGGTCACCAACCTAAAAGGTTAGGAAGCACTGCTTAAGACAAGTGTGATA
The DNA here is from genome assembly GCA_943593645.1 of Bovichtus variegatus. Taxonomy (NCBI): domain Eukaryota; kingdom Metazoa; phylum Chordata; class Actinopteri; order Perciformes; family Bovichtidae; genus Bovichtus; species Bovichtus variegatus. Next base: position 3,699,760 of record CALSCE010009506.1, read on the forward strand.
ACATTTACAGAGAATATAACTGAACAGTTAAATTAATAAACGTGCACTCGGAGAGCGCAGACCTCCACCAAGGCCAAATACCCTATTTCTCAATGTTAACAAAAGTGAAAAATAAAGTGTGAATCCGCTCCAGGATTCGGATCCGCTCCGAAATGTAATTGTTGGCTCAGGTGTTTGGCCCATGCTACACCCTTCCAACAAGTTTCATGAAAATCAAGCCAGTAGTTCTTACGTAATCTTGCTGACAAACACAAACTGAACCTGAAAACACAACCTCCTTGGTGGAGCTAATAACATGTGAGTTTACAAGGGGATTGTCCTTGGGGAATTTAGGAAATCATGGCCAGGTTATATATTTCTAAAAATCGGTGGTGATGAAAACACTTGAGGACAGGACAGGTAAAACTGTTTCAGCACTGCCGATAGGTTTGATCTGTGTCTTTCTTTCGGCAGTGACGTGTGACGGTGGATGTTGGAACGGAGGGGAATGCAGCGCTGTCAACGGAGTGGCCAAGTGTATCTGCCCCTCAAGCTGGGCCGGCTCAAAATGCCAAGAGGGTCCGTTTATGGCCGTATCTAATTACCCTATTAACAACAAAGGTCAAAGTCACCACATGGAGCCGGTGTCTCAGCAGGAGCTATTCATCAACAGCGGCCCACTAAAACATTTGAAATGCTTTTCTGGTTCTAAGTGGCTGTCAGGATGGGAAGCAGCAATTCATCTAACTTAGTGGTTATGAATGACATTTAAATTAACGGCGTGTGAATGATGATTGAGGTATTCTTGGCAGTAAATTGTAGTTGGGCTTAGGAGAAATTTCTCACAATCTTATTGGTTGAGATGAACTTGGTTAAGTGGAGAAGCAAGATAACTATTTTCCCTGTTTTTCTTGGGGTTTTTTTCTCCAGGTTTTCCCTCATAATTCTGGGCTATATAGATAAAACATAACAGTTTTCTATGAATGTGCACTCAATGAGACATTAGGGGTTTAAAGAACTAAATTCAATCTATTTTCTGTGGTTTAGATTATAAATTTAGCTTTGCTGATCTTTTAAATTCAAAGTATCTATACTATTGGTGTTTAGCTATTCGCTTGTTGACCTGTCAAGACCCCAAAATGCACTGTGAGGAATTAATGAACGCATTTTTTTAAATGTGCGCCTCGACCGCATTCGCTTATGCTACCACGTTCGCCTTTAAGCTAAATTGCTTCCGAAAGACTCTTGTTTAGCTTGATCTCCAACTTCCGAGATTTACATATTACCGGTTAGCTTAGCATAAAATTGGAAACAGGGGAAACAGCTAGCCTGTCCAAGAAATAGTCCGGCACATAACCCCTTGTCAAACCACAACATATTGTTTAAATCATTCTGTACGGATTCCAGAAAAGAAGATATAATGTGTTAAATTAGTGATCTTTGGAGACGTTGGTAGGCCGGTTTTGTTACCTTCAGGCAGAGCCAGACTACTCCTTTCCCCTTGTCCAGTCTTTATGCTAAGGTACGCTAATTGGCTGCTGGCTGTAGCTTCATATTTAGCATACAAATATGAGAGGGGTATTGATTTTCTCACCCAACAAAAAATAAATAAGTAAATATGTGTGCTAAAGCTCAGATTTGCTTTCTGGCATGCTGAGAATGTTTTTTTTTATGATTTGTTTCCCATGCAGCAATCTGTCCACAAGGCTGTAGGAACGGGGGAATATGTGTGGCTCCAGGAATCTGCAGCTGTCCGGAGGGATGGCTGGGTGGTGCCTGCCACACTGGTGAGTTAAACCTGGTCCCAAAGACCAAACACTTCCATATGCATCAATGCGCTTTACAAGCATGAGTTCTTTTGTCTTCCATTCCCGCTCGTTCAAAGTTTTGTTCTTTTTAGTTTCGGTTGTGCTTTCCCAGGATCCCTGTAAACTGTCTGCATCTAACTGAGAGGACAAATGTTGCAGCTATCAGTCTCCCGAGCTGAGAAGGATATAAATCGGATGTACACGTCTGGGAACGTTTTCGGCTCAGTGTTTTTCCAGATGTGACAAAACCCAGAGATGGAAACACTTCTCACATCACTTTATGGATCTGTGTTGTTTGGATTTACAAGCTCTACTTGTCAACCGAGTTTTACTTGTTCCTCATGTTTTACAAATGATTTAACGCTCTTTTTGTTTCTTTTGTCTCGGCTGTAGCTGTGTGCACTCAGTCCTGCCTGAATGGAGGAAAGTGTATTTCTCCAGACAAATGCCGCTGCCGCCCCCCTTACTCTGGCCCTCGCTGCGAGGAGAGGAAAAAGTCCTACTAGTGTGTCCTTAGTGTGCCGGGGTCAAAGGTCATGGAGGCCCAATAAGGGTCTTTATGCTGATGAGGACAATACAATTATTTTAGCTGAAACATTTTTAGTTTTTACATTTTTTTTCATCTATGTGATTCGTTTTTAAGAAACCTTGAACCTGTTAAATGTTCTCACTTGACTGTATACACATGCTATGTAATGTACTGTAATTTGTGCCATTAAATGAGTAAAAGATTAGCATGAACTATCAAGGTCCTTTTACTAAAACAAAAGCATAGAACTAGTACATTTGCTTTATTTTGTCACATGTAACTGGTACCACAGTGTAATCTTATCAGATATGTTTTTTATATAGATAAAGCAAAACCCTATATATAAAACTCTAAAAGGTGGTCATTACTTTACCCAATCAAACAATATTTTAATGAAAGCAATGAAGAAAAATAAATGGCAACACATTCAAATCTTCAGTCTTAAACAAGTTACTGATGTGTACCATCTAAATTAGGCTTAATCGATAAAGCAGACTTGCATTTATGTTTCTCAGAAGTGAGAAACAAACAGTGCAGTTCGGTAAAGCTTTAATTTGGCTAAATTGTGAAAAATCTAAAACTAAAAGCTGGCTGGCAATGACCTACAGCTTATTAATGAATCATCACTGAAACGTCGTTTGTCATTCACGTATTTTACACAATACTGTGCAGTAACACTCACACATCTGTAGAAAGTCTCTGCTGATGCATTTAACAGATGTGTGTGACTGTGAGCCTTGAGGTAGTGATATACAGAGCAGACAAGTGCAATACATCATGTCCCCCTGTTAGCCTTCAAATGTGCACAGAGCCCCCCACACACACACACACACAATTTATGATGCTCTCTCCTTGCTTTGTGCATTTTGTAGCTTCTTTCATCCCATTTCTCTTTTCTTCTCCATCATGCTTGTGACGCCTGTGAAGGTGCAAACATAAATTCATTAAAACTTAAATTTCACGTACTACGTTTTTCAATATATCTAAGGTGACCTTTTTATTAATGTAGAGCCGAAGCCCAAGTTGGTTTCTCTCGCCTTTCATCTATTAGAGCTACATTCGAGACTCAGAGCAGAACATCTTTTTCTCTGAAAGGTAAAAAATACCCGGTGAAGGTCATTTAACATCACTTGCCGCTGTGCTGAAGGTGTTTCCAGAATCCTCAAAGACTAAACAAGTGTGTGTACTTCAGATCACGCCTTCTAACTTTAGTGAAAATGGATAAGTGTCTTCTTTCCAAAAAAAAGTTTTTAGTGGGGTACACACATTCTTTCAACCTGCCTCAAAATGCATCCCCACTCTATAACGTCTCTGCCCTCCCATCAACCCTCTGGGTTTCTCAAACATCGCTGGGTATTTATCTTTCAGAGAAGCTGTTGCTTCGCTCTGTGGCTAGGAAAGCCCAGGGGGAATATAGAATTGAACCCTGGAGTTATTAGTGCCTTTCCCTCTGAGCCGCACAGACACATGTACTGTATATAAAGTGTGAGTCCTTTGCTGACCTTTAGTGCGCAGGTGAGGCCCTTGTAGCCTTTGCGACAGTGGCAGTAGTCAGGAAGGACACACCTCCCTCCGTTCAGGCACCGCTGTTTACAGACCGCTGAAAATGGTATCAACATATCAGGAGTATTAAAAAAAATAAAAAAATAATAATATAATGTCTGTTTAGCCTAACAACAAACTGCACAATGGTACAATTAAAGTTCAGGTAGGGCAGAGGGCAAGTTAACTACTGTACTCTGCTGTATGTCCTGTCCAGAGTCTCACTATACCGCTGCATTGTTTTATTAAGAAGAAACTCACGCGTTTGACACTGAAGGCCTTCCCAGCCGGTGGGACAGTGGCAGGTGTTTGGTCCCAAACACTCACCACCATTTTTACACTTTTGCAGGCAGACAGCTACAGTGAGAAAACAAAAAAGGAGGCATAAATAGCTTGGCAAATCATGTCTGTGTAAAATCGCCACACTGCCTCCTGACATAAACTGGATTCTGTAACTGTAAAAAAATTAATGATATATTAGTATCGGAAAAAGTGAATAATAATAATAATCTTAGTGGCTACTTGCGATGAAGAAAGTGAAAGTATCTTAACTGCAGTGCTCACCTGCTGCCGTGTGTTTTATACATGAAGTCACAATGAAACAGCATTTATCGAGTGGGACTGGGATTAATTTTACCCTGAACTGAGCCTCCCAGGTATTGATTCCACCCACGCTGGGCATGACCCACTCAAAGCTCTACCACCCAAATGCTTTACTTTACAGATAGTTAAGTTGGGGTGAGGGCCTTTTAATTAGAGTTACTAACTACATAGGGACATGATCTACTGTATATACTACCTGTATTTGGTGTGAATAAAACACGGAGTCACTCACGTATGTTGCACCTCTTCCCTCTCCATCCTGACGCACAGGAGCATGTGTTCGGTCCCACACACTTGCCTTTGTTCATGCACATCGGCTCACACACACCTGGAACACATTTATTTACACATTAGATTAACATACTGAGTTGTGGGCTGCCAGTGGCGAGTATCACTTTAAGTAAGACTGTTTTCAAGTATGCAGTAGGTGACTCCACTCACTCTTTTGACACCTTTTTCCTGTGTAGCCTTCAGGACAGGAGCACACATTGTTCCTCATACACTGACCTCCATTCTTACAAGGTGGACTGCATACAGCTGGAAAACACACAATATTAAACTGTGGAGATAACTGGTGGCTCATAGAAATGTAAATCACACTTATGAACACTGAAAAGAAATATTGACATAGCCTTCAACCTCTTGTTCATAAGTATGTCTTCTGAAATTCTGAAATTGGTAAACTAGTGTATTAAATAGGAGAAGAAAGCCCCTTAGCGGGGTCTGTGTACCTCTCTGCAGGGATCAGCAAATAATCATATTATTAGTGGAAATCAACTCAGTTCTGCAACCGACTCTCAGATCTTTTTGAAGTTAAGCATGCTGTTACTTTTGTAATAAAAGTGACGCTATTTCTGGCAGTTTCTTTCTTCAAATCTGGCATTTTCATACCAGAAACAACTAGAATTCAATTTCCCCCAGATTTGTATTCTTTAGCTCTCCATACAACTCTTAATTGAAACCCAATTCTTCTCGGTTTCGCAGTTTGATGACCCAGATTTAATAAATGTTAAAGGGAAAGAAGATGCTCTTAAATGGATAATTAATCCACTAGAGAAGGATTGACATGAACAAGATAAAACTCCATTACAGGATCTGTTTTGATGCAGACACAGGGGACCTCCATCATATCAGGAGTAGACTGCTATTATTTAGAGTTTAAATAAAAAGCCAATACCAGCAAACTAATATATGACCCTCTCCTAGTAGCTGAAATTGAAACAGGATTATTTGCACACATTTACTGCTCTGCTGTAAAGTGTGATAAATATTCATCACAGTTTTACCAATTTGACACTGGGAGCCATAGAAGCCGCTGGGACAGGCACAGACGTTGGGCTTAATGCATGTTCCTCCATTCAAACAGACAGGGTTACAGAGAGCTGTGGAAGGCACAAGGAGCCACATTTAGATTACACAGATGTAATATTTGTATTTCAAGCTTTCTTTTGAATTTACGGTATAAGGCAGAGAAAAGCCTGTATGATATCAGAAATATTGTATTGTCAAACGCAAGTGGTATGTCTTACAATTAAGTGTTGTGCTACAGAGCAACATGGTCTATAAAATATTAAATCCGTGTTACATGTGAGGGAAATATTTCAATAGAACACCATGTAGCTGCAGTGGGAATGCACACTTGGTGTTACGTTGTACCTGAGTTACATGTGGGTCCGTACCAGCCAGGTTTGCATTTGCAGACATCAGGAGAAACACACTCGCCTCCATTTTCACAGTGCCTGTTACACACCACTGAAACAGATAAATATGTATTAAGCACACTTCTAAATGTGCCGGCTACAGAAACTCAAAGTCCATGAATAGACAATCCCAGGAAAATGTCATCACAGCATCACCCCCCCACCGCTGATTGACAGGTAATCGAGAACAGTATCGATATTCTCATCTAACTCTCGGCAAGAAAGTAAATTAGCGTATTTCCAGAAATGTTGAACTATTCCTTTAAAGTCAGCATTTTAACCTCAAAGTCACTGGTTCATTTCAATTCTAATGTGCAACAAACTAGAATTACATCCTCGCAGTTGTATGCCTCCACCAACCCGTCAAATTGAAGTTTATATCCATGTGTCATAAATGTCATCAATTCATGATTCTATCCTATTAGACCTTTGTGTGAAATTGTCATAATTAGCATATGAATTCTTGAGTTATGGCCCAAAATGTTTTTCGTAAGGTCACAGTGACCTTGATCACCAACATCTAATCAGTTCATCCAAGTCAGTGTTACATTTGAAGAAATTCCCTCAATGCGTTCCTGAGATATCACGTTCATGAGAATGGGACGCGAAAGGACAGACGGAAGGACAGACGGAAGGACAGATGGAAGGACAGACAGAAGGACAGACGGAAGGACAGACGGAAGGGCAGACGGACGCACGTTAACATGTTAACTTAATGGCTCTGGCTACAATTATCGCTGGTGTGGAGGCATAAAAATGTGTCACTGTACTATTTACAGACAGCGATGTAAATCTCACAGACTGCAACTCTAATGCAAATTGTAAGCACATCACAAAGTGTTTCGTCCGGTCAAAGTACTTAAGCAACATCTCACTGATTTCACATCTGGGTCCCACGAAGCCGTAGGGGCAGGTACACAGGTTTCTGTCCAGACAGGTGCCTCCATGTTGACAAGGCGGCTCGCAGCTCGCTACACGCACACACAGACACACACACACACACACACACACAGGTTTGTAAAACAACACAAGGATCCTCATTAGCATTCTGCGTGTCAGCCTGATAGACAGGCGTTGATATGAGCTCAGGATACCTTCCTCACAGGTGGGCCCGCTGTAACCCGCAGGACATTCACACACATTAGGTTTCACACACTTCCCCTGGTTCTTGCAGTCAGGTCGACACACGGCTGAGAGGGAAGAAAAGTGAGGCAAACAAACAAAACAAAATTAGAGGCAATGAGGCAAATCGTCAGAGGTGAGTTAACAGTAATGTGCGATGGCAGCGAGTACTCCAAGGTGCAACTGTCTTACCACTGTGTGAGAGGAAGATGTGTCAACAAGAGAGATTCGATATAAAGTGGCAATAGACATCTTTTAAACTTTTCCCCCCCTAGAGTTTCCAAGTGGTATTATTGTTAGCGCTGGTATCGAAAAAGACAACCGGATCACTTTCTGTTTTCCTCAGAACCTATTAATACGAGAAATGTCGGGGGAAAAGCAAGAAATGTATTAAAATATATTGTATTGTTATTCGTTCCCAATGCTGCAGTAATCACAGTCCACACGCTCGTCTGCCGACAGCACGGACGGTCTCCGTCTCTGCAACCGATACAACTACTAAGCTTTATGCAAAGGAATGCGTGATGATGGCTCCGATATGCAAATGAGTGTGTGCCGGTGATGATGGCTTCTTTAAATGACTTTTAGAGCAAGTGCTAGCTACTTTCAGTGGAAAAGAGTTGGCAACACTGCACAGGACACACTGCATTTTGTTTTCCGCGGCTTTGTGCCGTAAATCGAGCCTTCATTTTACCGGTAGATCATACCTGGTGGCAGACAGAATTGCATAGTGAAAACGAGGCTTATAGGGAAGCAATCTAAACGCCAATGGTGTCATTAATCTACTGCCATTGCATTGTGCAATCAACTTTCACTTCATAATGATAAGGGAAAAAACTTGTATATTGGAACTTGTTTCCAGCACAAAAATAAACAAGTGTCCCTCTCACCAATATGACAGTTGTATCCGGTGTAGCCTTCCTTGCAGGTGCAGGTGTTGGGCAGAGTGCACTCCATGTTCCTGCCACACTGATACCTGCACACAGCTGAAATCACATGACATGTTTACTTGAAGAAATGCACCCATGATTAAAGGACATGCTACTCCAATGCATTGAGAAGTGGAAACTGAAACAATTTATTACCCCTTTAAGTCATTTATCCTGCAATAAAATATCATCTTGGCTAGAATACCTTTGGGTATTTTTGACTGCCGGTCAAACAAAAATAAGCAGATTTAGGGCCTTTGTTATTATTCTTTCACATTTTAAAGCTACAATATGTAACTTTAGCTCAATACTGGCCACATACATACATACGTCAATTTACAGAAAAGTGACAGAATCACAGGCACAAGGACATTTTCAATTTGTCTCGCACTAAAGGAAAATCTTTCCAGCCATTTTAAACAATGAAGGAATGATATAATAGTCTGATTTGGAAATCTTGGGCCAAGCACTATATTCTCTTCCCTTCACGGCCTGATGCATACAGAAAGTAATGCAGTATTAATTACCTATTGTTTGCCTGGCACTGCCTCTTTGTTCTGTATTGATTGTCTGAAAGTCAACACCTTTAATTGCCATATACTTCCTGAACAGGAAGCTGTTTGAAGACTTCGTACCTTTACATGTGACTCCATCTCCGGTGTAGCCGTACGGGCAACGTCCACACTTGAAGGAGCCGGTGACGGTGGGCTCACAGGGAACACCGGAGAAGCAGGGAGAGTCAGCACAGGTCACATGGAGAGATGGTGACCCCCATTTGACCCCGATGGTAAGGTCGGGGTTCAGCTCCACCCAGCTGGGCTGACCTCTGTGGACGGAGGGGGCGAACACTCTGGTGGCTGTTTGATTCTGCGGCGTCGCTGTGGTCTTTCTGTCAATAAAAGAAACTCTCCTGACACTGGAGATGGTGGCTTCTGGTCTCCGCCTATCAGGGGGTCGTCTGGGTGAGGAGGGAGACGATGAAGAGGAGGAGGAGGAGGTGGTGGGAGTCATTTCCTTGCTGGAATTTGATTTGATGATATGAATATGATCATCTGCTCCGCTGGTGATTTTCCCCTGACCTGTAAAATACTGGAAGTTAGAGGATATGACTTAAAAGACTAACACGATTATGGCCTCGGTTTGTGAACTTTAAAACATGCATTAAAAACATGGAATAAAAATCTCATTATTCTCATATACCTTCTTATTGATTATTGATATATTTATAATATAATGATCACATATCATGCATCTCTACCAGAAAAGTCTCAAGATAAAATGTTTTTTTTATATGTATGAGCATGTGGAATTTCTCATTTCTCCTGTTTTAATACAATTTTCTTCAGTTAAATGTCACTTTGAATGGACAAACAAGTTGTATTATTTGAAATAACTTTTGTCATTAATTTACACAAATATAATGATAATGACACACACATATGATAAACAACAAATATTATGTATGTCAAACTTGCATGTGGATTGTCAAAAGATGTTCAATATAGCCTACTGTTACAAATCAAAAGCACAGAGCATACCACATCCTCGCCATTTCACTAGCATCAGTTTTGAATTTAAATAATGACTTCACTCTCACCTGTTGCTGTGCAAGTCCGTCCGTTTCCATAGAGACCGGCAGGACACGGTCCACAGACGAAGCCAGCTGAGACGTGGGTGCTCTCGAAGCACTGGACACCCGGGTGACACGGCCTTCTAGAGCACGCCGATGGGCCTGATATTTTGGGCCTCAGTGAAACCTGCAGTACTCTGGCTGGTGTGGTCACTGCTTTGACCGGAGAGTCTTGGTTTTCTTTGGAAACAAAAAGGATAAAAAAAACAACTTTCAACAAAACAATTCTTATTTATGTATGAATGCATGCAGCCAATAGTAAGAACTAGACAGATGTACATCTTTAGAACTGAGAAGACGTAGCTTAAAAGTGAGCCAGTAAATCATACTTGATGTCCACTCGCTGCCTCTGATGGTGAATTAGCATTAGATTACCTTCATTAAAAGTATATGTATTTTGGAAGTTTTCTCATTGTAAACAAATCTCGTGAAAACACTAAAACCAACACTGAATTGATTCTACTCAACAACCTTAAATTAATAAATAAAACCTCAAATCTGCCCTTACGTGTGCAGATTTTCCCGTCACCATTGTATTCTTGTGGACAGACTCCACAGATGAAAGAGCCCAGTGTGTTTTTGCAGCCCACTCCAGGGAAACAAGGCTGCGAGATGCACTCATCTATATCTTCTCTACATGTGCGGCCTGAAAGCAAACATTACATCATTCAAAAAACAACGAAGAGTGAATGTGACGCAAATTAAACAGGCAAAACAGTACAACACAATTGACACAAGAAGTTGATTTCACTTTTGGCTTTGAGTTTCACACCTTTGTTCTTGATAGGTTGTCATTTAAAAGAACATTTTCGTTTCTCTTAAACCAATTTATTAGTTTCAGCCATCAATGTTACTGTACAGGTGATGATAACAAGGCACGTGCCACAAGCGGTGACTTGGTAATCTGGAAGTACAGTCCAGAAGTGTCGATTGTAACAAATTGCTCCAGTATAAAACTCATACAACTACAATAAATACAGCAGGTCAAATTTGAACCAGAAGATAATGTAAGATCTGTTGGATGTTTTCAATGGACAGTGTGGGCGAAAATGTTCGGGGTGCACTGGTGTCCTTTGTAAATCAGCATCCCTTTTCTTTGCACATGATGAATTAAATTGTATAAAACTAATAGGAATGATGGTCGCAACTTCAAAAATGTAAATCCTCTAAGACTGGCAGCCTGAACTTCTGCAGAAGAATCAATGTTTTTGAAATTCCTCTGTCTACTAATAAAAGTCAATTAGAAAAATGCAGCCCTGCAGATAAGACATCTACTACTAAACCAAAACATGCTCTGTCTACTACTGGTTTGAAGACAGCAGCTCTGCAGGTTAATCCCTACCTGTCATTCCGGGTGGGCAGATACAGGAGAAGGAGTTGGGGCCGTCAATGCAGCGACCCAGTCTGCAAGGGTTAGGTTTACAGTCATCAATGTCCACCTCACACCTTTCTCCTTTAAATCCATGGAGACACACACACAGGTATTCCCCGGTGCCAGCAGGGAGGTTGACGTTGGTCACACAGGAAGCTCCATTCACACATTCACAGGGATGCACAGACACCTGAAGGACAGAGGACAAAGAAAAAGGTATATCTAAAAACAATGATACACTTTGAACTGCTTTTGATATCTAATTTATGTTGTGTGTTGTATATTTTTAGTGTGTTGTTTAATATGATCATTTTAACTTTTAAATGTAAAAGTGTGTCTTTGAGTATTATGAAAAGCGCTCTATAAATAAAATGTATTATTATCATTATTATTATTGTTTTTGTTATTAATATTGTCACTCAAGGAGATATAGTATATGGACATAGTAACACATTCAAGAAAACATAAGAAACGAAAATAAAGTAAGTGGACAGCAAACCTTGTTACCCAGTGACTGAAATCAAAATCTGGATAAATACAATAAAGAAGAAAAATTATAAGTAAACAAATCAATAAACAAATACACAGGCAAACAAACAAGCTCACTCTGGTAAATAGTGTGGTAGGTATGAAAATGTAAAAGCTACTTTAAAGTAAAGTAGTTACCTCACATTTATCATTTACTATTGCTAGAACAGAGAAGATCAAAATATGCCAGAAATAATATAAAATATAAGAGTTAATATTGTTTCTGCCCAAAGCAGTGTTAGAAATGCTAACTATACAAAACTACAGAATGTGCTGCCTACAGAATAACACAATTAGTATATAAGACATCTATATATTAGTTTACCACTTTATACTAACAGGAAATGCACAATGGTGAATGTCAATCAAACTGCGACTAAAGAACGGCACCGCACATTTAATTTGGCAAATAAAAGAAGAAAGAGAAAAAGGATCGCAGTCGTGAGCAGCTCTTTATTTCCTGTATGCATTGCATTGTGGGACAATAGTGGCCATCAACACAAAACCAATTAAATCATCAATCCGTTTTAGAAAGCATTCTGTATATATATATATATATATATATATATTTTTTTTTTTTGATCATTTGTTATTTGTCCCTTTTTTCAACAAACACAAACGTGCTTAAAATGATTGTAATATGGAGTTGTGACACAGAGTGGCCATGAGCAGAGATTTACATATCATTAGCTCCCTCTAGTGGTAGGAAGCAACAAAGAATTGTCTATTGAGAGCCAGATTTTAACATTTTAAAATGTATATAAAAAGAGAAAACAGCATCCACATCTTCCAGGATCTATTTATCCTCAGAAACAGTAGATATAATATCAACAGAAATATTAAAACAGACAGTTTGATTTAAATGATGTACAAACTTTTTTAAAATCATGAATCCCAAACATGTATGCTACTTGAACTTCACTACTGCAAACTAACCCTAACCCTATACTGTACCACCTCAAAAATATACTCACTTATTCGCTTACTTTGTACTTTGTGAGTGTGAAACTGCAAAGTAAGGACTGTTCAGCTCACACCATGACACACAATGGAAACACAAACCCAGCATTACCTGTATGGAGGCTCTGGTCTCAGCGTTACAGTCGTCCGTCACAGTAAAGCGGAAAGTGTGTGTGCCTGTAGTTTCAGTCTTCCACATCAGCAGGCCGGCCGGAGACAGAGAAGCCCCTTCAGGACCTGATTCCAGGGTGAAGAGCACCGCTGAGCCCTCGGGGTCCCGAGCTTGTAACTGGTAGATGAAATCCCCCCCCTGGAAGGATCGGAGATGAAACGGCAACGACTGGAGCACCGGAGGCTTGTTCTCTGATGGGAAACACAAAGGATGCAACAACTGAGAGACAGAATAAACCGATTTATAACCGAGTTATTTTATGTGATGAGTGACAAACTGCATGAAAAGTTGGGAATCATGTTCATCTTCGGCAGCCTCAATTTGAATCTGAAAAAAGGTCTATTTATAAACCAGAAAAGTATATAGTTTTAATATTTCTGAAAACATTACATTGGCGAGGAAGTTATGATCAGCTGCGGCAGCAAAGCTGATATTGTTTTCACCTTGTGAGTCTGTGGCTGTGGACAGATGTTGTCACTGTGATTAGAAAATGACCAGACAGCCCATATATTGTCATCAATCAAAATCAGCCTCAAAAACCCATTATAGACCAGGCTCTACCTTTTAATATATAAATGATTTAATCATTAAATGCATACATGAACAAATTAGAGACCATCTTGTGATGGGATCTCACCAGCTGCAACGCCAAATCAGGCCAGAGGCACACAGCTGTGCGGCCAGTGCCCCCCCGCTCTTGCTCGAACCACGGCCATCTTTGAACTTTACCTTCATTTTTGTCTCAACTACACATCTGTAAAGTTTTGTGAGTGAATCTTGCACGGTTGCGACGCTATCGCAGTGACAAAAATATGTTTGCAGAAATACAGAGAGATAGACAGACAATATAAACACCTGGCAATTTAATCAAAACAGCTTCTGTGGTAGTTTCCGCAACAGTAGGTGTCACCAGGAGCACATTTTGACACACTCACAGACTCACAACCTTAAAAACAATACCAGCGTCGCTGCCACGGCTGGTAATGAGATTGATTTGCGAGTAGATGGAATCAGCCTAATCAGTAATCCACACTGTCCTGCTATCATCATCCTCATTCCGATCAGTGATTTAACTTCAGTCCAGTCAATGCTACATATTCTGCCGCTTCTTCTGAATGAAGCAGAGCACCGTTTGACCTACTTTAAGTTGAAGAAGCAAAGTTGGTCAGAAAGTGCAACAAAGAGGTAAAGCTGTCCTCATATCAGCGCCGGGGGACTGAAGCAACTTCAATGGCTCCAATCTGCACAGAGCTGCTGACAAATTATCAAAACAGCCCTGAGCAAATACCAGCTACAAAACTCAGTGATGACTATCCAACCTCAGCTCTACTGACGGAGTGACACATTAAAAACTTTTTCTTGTACGTTACAGTCTAGACTGCTTGAGTTATGACAGTAACCGGTTGAGAAACGACGACATTTCAATGTACACACCCTCTGCTATGGACCATGTGTGTTTGGACGAGTCCGGGCGACATGTGAGGCAAGGGCTGCTGGGATTGGACTCCCCCTCACTGTAACATAGGCCGTCAATGTTGCAGGTTTTCTCCTGGGAGCAAAAAACAAATAAATAACAATTTCTTCAGTGTTTATTTCTCTTTAAAACAAGCTGACCCTCATGACTTAAAACATGCTGCTCAACCTCAGTGAGCTACACGGGTTTATATATGAGCAGAACATGGCAGCACGAGAACAAGGCCAGTTTTGTTGAAACACTCCCAACAAAATGAACCCGTACATTTAGTTTGAGGAAACCAAAACCTAATTGTCTCCTGTGTTTCACCTCACACATTCAGCAACATCTGCAGATCAGAGGAGTTACCGTTACAGTTGCATGATGAATGTTCACTCTCCTGCAGGAAACATTGCTGCAATTCTAAATGACTTTTTTCAAAGAAGAAAATATATTTCTAAAAACAACACTTTACTATACAAAAAAAATGTATATTTCTAAATAATCTAATCATAAATATCTAGCAGATATAATGAGCTGATTCACAGAGGCATATATGCACCCTCCATGTTATCAGTGGAGGATGTTTAAGTTGTATATTCGCCTGTACAGACCAGACCAGCTGTAAAAGCAAAACGGCAGCGCAAACATACATTTTAATGGCTTGTTGGAAGACAAAATGCAGAAAAAACAGTCAGTTATGTTGGCTTTGCCTCTTTCACTTTGACACAGAGCTGCCGAACGATTTGTCGAACGATCGGTCGAGAGAAAAGCAAAGCGAAAAAGAAAATCCCACCAAAATCCCACTCAAGATGTGATGACTATCTTTTTTCTTTCTGTTTTCTAATATTGTGAACTGAAATTGTGATGGGATTAAAAAAAATAAAACAGATTAGACGACTAGTTGTAAAGATAATTCGATAATAAAAATAATCATAAATTGCAGCTCTACTTTGTTACATGTTTCATAAACATCTCATTAATGGCTGTTTCTTACCAACATCACAACTGCTGTATAACACAATACATAAAGCCTTTTCTATTTCCAGTAGATTAAATGTAGTGTAGTGATCACAGCAGACGTGTCTCATCCACAGTCTCTAATTGAGCAAATAATGCATGGCTGGCACAGATCTGCTCTTTGGTGCAACTTATGCCAGAACTTGTAGTGGCTCTGAGCTTTGCTAAAGGATGTTTTTTCTACATCTCCAAGACAGACGGAAACAGAGCTCTGAAACCTGATGCAGAGTTTTGCGGGCTGATAGGGTGAAGATGTGACAGGTAAAGGACGAAGGAAAGCTCAGAGGAAAATGTATCTTTGGGGATATTGGTACTTTTGGATCCATGCATGAAATTATTTTCACTATCAAGAAAGCTGTCTTACCCTCAGGGTACAGAGGGTCTCAGTGTTGAGGGTGCAGATCTGGCAGGCTCCGTCATACAGAGTCAGTATCTTGCCGTTACTGTAGCTGTAGCCATCATTGGATACCTGCCATCAGCAGAAGCTTGATTACTGTGGATCACTGGGAAAAGGCATTAAACAAATAAACTGAACTGTAGTGAGGTCAACTGTTGTCGCTGACATTTGCTCATTTTCAACTGATAAATATTTCAATACAGTTCTTGTACAATCTGAAAATAATGTCTCGAGTAATTTTACCTTGAGTTAAACAATAGAAACCATGTGGGGGAGACCCTCCCCAGTGATAAATGTCCTCAAAAATAAGTGTTTACTAAATCTAACTGCGTTGAAAAAAGGATTCCCATACTGAGTAAATCAATCACTTTCCACTGTCTTACACTCCTGACTATTTTCCTCCTAAACCATATCAAAGCTTGAGAAGACCTCCAGCAGCACTCTGTGGAGCCTTTCCAACACTGCAGCCAACAAACCTTCACATCTGTCTGCTTTTCATATTTCAATGGAGATTTGTTGCATAATCTCATAATGGGAAATGAAATATCTGACAAAAAAAAAATTACAGAAGTTGCATGGCAATTCCTAGTTTGAAAAGGGCTGTAGGTTGGGAATGGAGAAAATAAATTGGAGAGAAAATAGGAATGAAAGCTGAAAGAGAGAAACCTGAGAGGAGACCAGTATCAACTGGACAGGATTGATCTTTTTACAACTGTTTCAATAGTGTGCAATGCAGAAATGGTCAGAGACGTGACTAACTTTGATTTGCCAGCGGGCCAGTGGTCTGTTTGTCACTGTTTCCAGGTCCAGCCCTGCAGGGGCCCGGCTGTCCTCCAGGGGGAGCTGGCACTCCAGAGCTGTCGCATCCAGAAAGATGGCCAGGACAAACTGGGGCTCGTCCAGAACCCACTCCCAATCCTCAAACTTGACAAGAGTCATAGACACAGAAACAGAGAAAGACAGAGAAAGATGAGAAGAGTTAAAAATATAGATGTCAGCTGGTTATAAGTGTACAAATCTTACATCAACCTTTATCAATTAACAAGCGGACAGCTTTATTACGACCAGAAAATTGAGAATTGAGAAATGTTATCTGTACCGGTTTATACTCAACGCAAGAGGTTAGAGGAGGAGAAGGAGTCCCATTGTAGATATCTGTCGTAAATTTGGATTTATTGTTCACGTCAAATTTAGGTATTTTACTTGATCAGGCCGTATCATGCTTTAATAATATTCCCGCCTTAACTGTGTTTACATACTTTAATTTACTTTGTGATACAGACCGATCGTGAGCTACGTATGTATTCAACTCACAACTATTATTTAATAATTACTTATTAATATATACTGTATATATACTTATTAATTACTTAATAAATATTAAAAGACAAAAATAAAGTTGCAAAGGTAGGAAGTTTCTTTTTTCTTGTTTGGACTCCTATTTGTCTCTAAACTAAGCGTTAATCAGACTCATAAAAATACTTGAAGTCTGACTCTCCACATTATCTACACTATCATAGTCCAAAGTCTGTAGTTCGGTAGCCAAAAAGCTGATGAACAAATTGACAACTCCTAGGTATAGAAATATTTTTCAGACAAGAAGATGCATTCAAAGCAAAGCCATTGAGTAAATAAGAAAAAAGAAAGAGAAAAAGAAGCTGAAAAACAAAGTACCTTTTCTTTAACAAACTCACACTTGAGCTCGTAGGAGTCCCTGAAGCCTTGACCGTAGACCTGGACGGTGGAGCAGTCTCCCTGTCGGACGTCACACAGACCCTCCTTCTCCAGCTCAGTGATCTCTGGGATCTGGTCTTCAAAACAATCAACAGCGGAAAAGTGCGCGGACTGTTAGACCTGAGAATTTATAGAACATCATCATATGTCTCACAACCTTGAGCGTCATTATAGAAGTTATTTGGAAAGATCGACGTGTGCAAGTAACTGCTAAATGTATTACAATAATTATATATGACATAAAGACACCTTAAAATGTTCTTGTGGTGTGTGATTAGGTCAATTTAATAACAAAAGTAGCTTTGGCTTGTTTTTAATTTAATGTACTGTAAGGTGTAGCTTTTTTTTTGTTTGTTTGTTTTATAAGAATTGGGGGAGATTTTACAGTCGAAAAATAAACTTTCTCACTGGTCAAACTATGTCAAGGAAACTAAATTCTTAATTACCTCAAACATGTATTTGTCATTTTTACAAATATACTGTATCTGCAATAAGTTAATATTGGCTGATATATCGGCTTTATTAAATTATTAATTATATAGTTATCACTTGGTATATGCCAAATATATGTAAAAAAGATCATGTATTTTTCAGTATTTTTACATCAAAATCCTTGTCTCTTCTCTTCCTGTAACTCATACTGCACTCGGAGGCCTTTACAAAAATGAATCCAATCAAATGAGACTAGCTAGCGGCCCCTGATTATAATAAAAAACACTACGTTTGTGGGTCGAAGCTAACAGAGCAATATGGACAGAGTTAGGAAGAGATGTATGTTTGGATATCAGTGGGCAAAAACGTTGTTTTCATTACCAAAACAATGTGGCTGCGTTCTAATTCATTTAAGGGGAACCAGCCCTGTGTCACTGCAGCTCGGGCAGTACATGAACGGTACCCGGCCTCAGTCCATGCCGCAGCGCCTAGAGCTCCCTGCTCATCTGCCGCCAAAAGTCTGGCGCCGCTGTTCATCTGCATGAATTGCCTGCGCTGCCTGGACACAGAGCCGGTTGAAAATCGTCAAAGTTTGCCTTTCATCTCTCTCTGTGTGCAGCCAGTTCTTTGAAGCTTTGTATCATGCTACATTTTAAGCCAGCCCACTTTTAAGTGGTTGAATCCGGTTAAATTTGAATCCCTGGTGTAACTGCAGGCCTACACTATAAAGTCCTCTATAGGACTAGTGTGTCTGTGACAGTGTATGTTTAGTATTTTACCAGACAGCAAACTGCAGTCATATGACCCAAATCCTGGGAAGCAGACACAACCCCACTCTGAGCACTGGCCATTGCCGTTGCACAGATTGGGACACTTGAGGACAGCCAGAACATCCTTGTACTCTTCTTCTCTCCTCCTCTCCTCAATTAGCCTCCTCTCACACTCATTTTCCAGCAGCGGTAAAGTTGCATTCAGCCATGACTGCTCATCCTTCAGCTGTAGGTCGCTAACACACATAGCCTCCACGCGGCTAATTATTGACTCTTCCAACAGGCGGCCGCATCCTAGCGCTATGCTCGAGCCTGCCACAGCCTGCTGACACTGAGTCCTGGCCTGCTGCTCGGTCAGGCCAGAAGGTGTGGGCCACGTTAGGGAAGAGTCTGGTTGAACTGGTGGTTCGTGGTCCTCTGGGAAAAAGTAGGAAAAACCCTCCAGATCAGACTGGCTGAGGCTTTGGTGTGGAGAGTTAGAAATGTAATGGTGGGTCTGCCGCCTGCCTCTGCGTCGCTGGTGCTGAGCTGAAGTTAAAGCTCCATCCCTGGAGGCTGTCAAGGAGAAGCTTCTTTCTCGCGGCCGAGCGTCACTACCTCGATCCTGGGTGTTTTGGATGGAGTGACCTGGAGGCAGCGGCTGTCTGTCATTTCCTTCGCCTTTGAGTAGTTCCACCGAGCCGATGTACTCGGCTGTGACGTCCAGAGTGGGGATGACACTGGGGACGTGCACGTTGCCATGATGAGAGCAGATGGAGTCGGAGGAGGGCACTGGTCGAGATCGGGCTCTGGGAGATGTGAGGCGGGGCCCTGCCTGACAATTACAGTACTTGCGGGGGCTCAGTGTACTCAAGTGGGATGGCACGGTGTCAAACAGGCTGCTGCCTGGAGGGAGCCTGACAGAGGGAAGGAGCAGATGTCAATGAAGAGGAAACGGGGTTTGAAAGAAAGGTCTTTGCATTGCCAGATAGGAGGCCCTGTGCTACTATGGTTGATTGTGATGAAAAATACAAATTCTTGAAGAAAAAAATGAAATGATGACACACAGTGAAGCTTTGTGGCCCCTGGTTCTCAGGTGAAGGTGCTCGGTTGTCTGTCATCAATGTAAAAAATGTAAACTGCTCCAAGCCACCACTATCAAAAACTTCTGTGTAAACTGATAAGTCCGTCACTCTACACTGACCTCCATTCAGAGATAAAAGCGTGCAGATGGTCCAGTGTGGCGCCCCCTGCTGAGTGGAGGTCGTTGGCCGACTGTCCGTCGTAGGTCCCACACAGGCCCTCAGTGTGGCTCCGGTCTGAACTGGGAGCTCTCAGCGTCAGACTCATTCCCCAGTCAGCGATGTCGGCTCGCACAAACGCTCCCGACGAGAAAGTAATCTGTGAAAGTCACTCACATGAAGACGGAGCATGCTATCTTCAACAACAAGCAGGTCACATTGTCACATTTTCACACCAAGGCGGTCTTTTGGTTTGTGTCATAGCAAGGGAAGAGTGGATTGGAAGTCTCTGTAAGTTGGTTGGGCCGTTAAGCAGGTAATAAAGTGTGTGATGTATGAAAAACATACATTAGTCTCATAATTAAATTAAATGTCATTGTTTTCCCCCTAAAAATGCAATGGTTTAAATTTTTTTCTATGTCTTGGTCAAGATACAATAATGTCAAAAATATAAAATGCAGTCAAATTAAACAATTTAATTAACTGAATGATATATTAATGTTGTTGTTTGTTTTAGACAATGTTATGATTTATGAACTAGAAGCTACGTTTAAAAAGTATAGAGTATAACTAAATGACTTCAGCTGTACTGTATATTGTTTTATAAGTGTGTCTAACTCGTACTCACGGTGACTTTGCGTCCCTGGTAGGACTCTGTGATGCGAATGCCGCTCTTGGTCAGGTCTCTGTTCTTCACAGACAGGTGAGGTTTGGTTTCACCCATTTCTCCGTTGCACATGTCAAAAGCGATGACATTGCCACCGTCCCTCACCACGAAGCCGCACACACACGAGGCGGCGTGCACCACGCTGCCGCACTCCCACTGACGAACATGGACCTCAAACGGCCTCAAAATGCTCTTATAGAGAACAAAGGTGCCAACTTGGTAGTTCTCATAGTGCCTGTAAACAAACAAAAAAAAATATTCACAGACTTGTTTGCCTCCTTTTATACACCATTAAATATTATCATATTAAAGTGCAAAAACAGATAGAAAAAACATCATTCACTATGGACTATTTAAAACTTTCACATATAATTAAATCTTGTAAATTGTAATTAAATATAGTACAGTTTATTATACATATAAAGTATGTTTCCTGACCAACTGAATAAGAGACTGAAGTACCTGCCATCAAATGTGATAATGTGAGGATCAGTGAAGGAGTAGCAGTAGGCGGAGGGGACGTCCTTCACTGTTATCTGAAATGACAGATTCATTTAATTCCTATTAAAATGAAAAGACTTGATTACAAAACAACAAATGTGACAAAACGATAATATAACAGGGTCAAATCATAAAAGCAGTTTGAAAAAAGCTAAAATCATCTGAAAATATGTATTAAAATGAGGGTTGAAAGGGAATATTACATATAGAGAGAGATGAAGAACCATTTGACATATAAAAATCCAAACTTCATGAATTAATAAACAATTAAATAATGTATCACAGAATGACAGTATTCAAATTCCCCCGGCACAATTTCATCTGTTTACCTCAACTGGTTCTGGCGAGTATCCGTTCCAGAGAAAATTCTGTGTGACGATGGATTTAACAGAGATCTGTGTTGTCCTGTTGCAATCTTTGTGAAAGTCGGTGACGGGGCTGAAGTGGATCAGAGCTCGGCTACAAACCCCGTCCCTACAGGGGCCCCGGGACAGATTGACCTCACAGGAGGACAGAGACAGATCTGCGCCCAATAAGCCCTCATCTGTAACACAACAAGGAATGAGTTGCGGTTTATTTGCATGATGATTTAAGAGAAAAGGGGGAAAAAAGGTGCGAGTAATACCATGTCTTGCTGTATGTCCTCACCTTTACTGCTTGTGCTGAGCTGCAGAGACAGAGTGCACTGCTCTGTAGAGGAGGAGGACTCTTCCAGACACGGGACAGGAACTGTGCTCTCAACCACCAGCTCATACAGCCTCCCGTCCTCAGACACACTGCTCACCTCTGGTCTTAGCTGCACAAAACAGTTATTAAACTGATCAGCCCTTTTATACACACAACCTTCATCACCAACACATGATATTCAGAAGGAGAGGTTTTAGCAAATAGATATTTATTTAGCCTTTGGAGAGAGCATCAGCTAACAGGTTTGAATAAACTTGTCAAAATCTAAATGAAATATACTATAGTTTGAGTAGGATTTATTTGTGATAAATGTTGATGGTCAGTAAGATAGCATCTTTTATCTTCACAATATAACTTTGGCAAATATGCATATTCTTCGAACTTTGGACACAGCAGGCTAGCTTTTTCCCCCTGCATCCAGTCTTTATGCTAAGCTAAGATAATTGCCTAAAGGCAAGAAAGAGAATGAGCGTAACTCCTAAATTGTTGAAATATTCCTTTATACATTTACCTATATATAGTAGGGTCAGTTGTTCTTCTGTGTAAGTATACATATGCACACATACAGGAATATAATAAAAACATACAGACAGAACCACCAAAAACATAACTGCACACATTTATGATCTCTCTTTGCGGCAAAGATATAGCCGTGGTCACACACATACTGTTCATCAAGAGACACCTCACATAAACAAAGTTATAAAACTTCAGATTATTGTGATATACCATAATCCCAGCAAAAAACTCTGGACTTTCCACTGAAGCACCACGGATGTTGGGCGAGTCCAAGAAGAAACTAGAGCTGGAGCAGTAAATCTGAGAGGGAGAGAGAGTTGTTGTCTTTTTTCAATCTGAATTATTATGCCTACATTGTAAAGAGAGAGAGAGAGACACATGCAGAGAGAGGGAAAGGGAGAGCAGAAGTATAAAAGGATGAATAAAAGGTTTTATAGTTAAAGCCAGGTCACACAGCGACCAGCGCACAGTAAAACAAAATGACATGTTGACAGGTTTCAATAATAGCTTCAGTCACAAAATCTTTGATTTATACAGTCTTTTTTCCAGAAGAATGGGAAGTCGATTGATGTCGGAGTGCTCTACTGACAGCAGGTAACAAATTGAAATTACATATAAATCGTTCTGATTTATCTTCTCCCTTTTCTTTCCAGAGGTTCGTATCTTGGGCTGGCCTTCACTATTATTTTTTTTATATATATCAGAATGTTTCCTCTTTGTTTGTGTTTGTATTATTAGGGCTACTGGAATACAATATTTTAATATATACCCATTCCAGTATCCTTATGATAAAGAGAGTAAACAGCCTCATTTCATGACTAAAAACCTGGAATAAAGTTAAGGTAGTCCAAACTGTTAGCTTTCATTAGCCTATGGTTACTATTAGCCCAATGCTAAGAAATGCAGTGTGTTATCAATGAAATACTGTCACTGAATATAATGATATCTATGTGTTAGTTGTTCTTTTGCAAAAGAAAATGGCTTTGACTTTGGGAACCCCTCTTTAGTCCACTTTTTAACTACAAGTAGAACACATTTTTAAACTGAACTGGACTCAGAACTGCAGCCTCTGCATCAAACCTTGTCCCCCAGACGGAGGTTGAAGCCGTCCAGCTCGATAAAGGCGGAGGTCTGGATGGTGGTCTCCTGTTTGAGCTCCTCCTTCCTGCCCTCAGGTGAGAGGCGGGACCAGGCCACCACGTAACCCAGGGAGCTGTTGGAGCTGCTCTCAAAGCTGCACTTCAGGTAGACGGACTTTCCTGTCACCTCTGAGACAATGACTGGTGCCGTTGGAGTGGGAGGCTGCTTTGCTGACAGGAGAGAAGCAGAAAGAGATGAGAGAAGTCTAACGTGTTGGATTAGATGGATATTAGACGATAGAGCAATGCTCTCTGAATTTAAAAGTAGAGAAGGGAGCTTGGAAATCACAGCAATTATTTTATATTAAACAAGTTAATTAACTTTTTCATCTCTAATTAAACCTCCCTTCTCCTTTCCACCTCTGCCAGCTTCCTAAAACCTGCCTTGCCGTAATTCACAACCTGGCTGAGGGCCGTCACCATGGAGACGAGGCCCAGCGGACGCCGGGACACATGCTCAGCTCATTAAGGGGAGCGGTGAGGGGGCCGACGGTGCATTCCTGACCGCATGGCAACTCCCTGACCTCCTGATTGTTTTGGTGTTTGACCTAACACGAGGAGACAAGCGTAAGCCATAAACACAGCAGCAGGATTCTCACTTTGACATGTTCCATCGACGTTCACCTCGTCAGGGCCGCAACTCAGCGACGTTGTGGGTGAAGTGTCCGACATCTCTGTTAGATAGATAGGAGAGCAATAAAGGCACACAATAATAAATAAACATTAATTAATATGAGATATATATACATATATATATATAGTACATGGCAGACGAGACTTTTTAAATGTGGTTCTAAGATCTAGTCTAGCGTAACCTAGAAAGTAAGGGTAAGCCTCACACTCATTGCTCTGATACAGTCTTGTTCTAATGATTGATATGTTTCCATATTTCTTTCATCAGGATAATGGTGTGCCCTGCCTATGTCTGGGCACTGTGGTGTGTTCGCATGGTAGTGCTCATATTTACATGCGAGCTGTCTCGAAGATGTTTGCAAGCAACAATCACACTCTCTATTGGTTACGGTTAAAGGGACAATTCATCCCAAAATCAAAAATACATACTTTTCCTGTTCCCTGTAGTGCTATTTATCAATCTACACTGTTTTGGTGTGAGTTGCAGAGTGTTTTAGATATCGGCCGTAGAGATAGAGAATAGAAAATATTGGACTTTCTGTTCTGACATACCCTGAGCGCAGTAACCCATGCATCCCTGCGTAGGCTGGAGCAGGTAAACATTGAAGTCTCCACAGTTGCGGATGGTGACTGGGATGCGGAACATGCAGCAGTCTTTGCTGGTGCCCGGGAAGATCTGCCAGGCAGCGCAGGCGGTCAGCTGCCTCACCTCCAGGAGCCCCGGCAGGGACTCACCCTCAGCCAGGGACAGCCACACAGGAGCCTGAGTCCCACAGTGGTTCATCTGGATGTTTTTTTTTTTTTTTTAAAGAGATAGGTAGGTAGGTAAAGAGATAAGGGCACAATTTGACTGTAGTGACTTTGGTGTACTAAGGTGAAACATGGATTTATATAAATAATAATAAAAGCTTTTCTGTTTGTTATTCTCAGCACCTAAAATTTTGGAATAATAAAGAGGAATAGAAACGGGTAGTATTTGCGGCTTTGCACCAAAGATGTTGTCATAAACACATCGCCTTATTATGTAGCACATGTTAACGGCAGTCCTCTCTTCCTTCCTTCACCCACTCCTGTAGATATCCATCACCCAGGGAGAGCATATGTTTTCATGCTTGCACACATGCACATCTTCTTTTTTTAAGACTCAGGTGAGGACAGAGAGTTTCTCCACATGGGATCACAGATGGGGTCTCGAGAGATTTTGAAGAATAATGTATTGATGTATGTAATGATAAAAGCTAAATCAAATATTTGTATTATACCAACATTTCCTCACCACATGCTTCTGAAAAAAGAGAATACAAAAGTGATGTAAGTGACGTAATAAAATGAAAATGCAGGGGTCGTGAGAATTTTACGACCTTCAACTAAGGTCACAGTCGGTAAAGAAACACTTGGATACCTGAAGTCTGACTTGTCTTGCAAATGTTTGTGTGCGAACATCTGAACTGTGAATTAAAATTCGAAAATGTTTCTACAAAAGAAAGTCCCAAAAAGACATGTATAGAGAGTTTACCAAGAGTTCTGTCTCTGCAAGACGGAAAACCTCTCTTCAAACCACTGGTAGGGAAATCGTTTGCAGCTTCTCACCATAAAATATGCCTTTTGTATGTCGCAATGACCACATCTTTGATGCAGCTTAGGAGCTGAAGCAGCTGAAGGGTTAGAGAGGTGAACTTGTAGCTCAAAGTTTGACAGTTTGGAGTCCTTGACTAAGTATCATATGCCTAAGATTGATGGGGGAAAACTACTAACAAAGCAAAGAACAGTGCTAAAGTTACATTGGAGCATTCTGTAGCTGTAGAAACTGGCTGAATGTATGCTTAGGAATAGTTAAAACATGTTAAGGAACAGTTTGACATTTTTGGATATAAGAGTATTCATGGTTTTGTCAAGAGTTAGATGAGAAGATCGATACCTCTATCGTATCTGTAGGCTAAGCGATGAGCTCAGCTTAGTATAAAGACTGAAAGCAGGGGAACAGAGCTAGCTTGGCTCAGTTCAACATTTTTAAATCCACCGACCACCCCAAGAAATTGTTCTGGCATGAATCCCTATAAGAATAAAACAAAAAAGCTTATGCTAATTTAAGCTAATCGCCTGCTGGTGTTGGCTCATTCTTACATTAATTTACAGACATGAGAGTGTTATTGATTTTCTCATCTAACTCATGGCCAAAAGTGTATTTCCCAAAATGTCTTGTATTTCCCAAACTTTTCCTTTAAAAATAGATTGATAGCTAGTCTCTAATTGCTACAACTCATGACGTTTTAAACAACTGAATGACGCTCTTATCAAAATCGACTTACAATGATGAAAATTAGTAAAAGAAAACATTACACCAGCGTTAAAGGACGATATCAGTGTTTTACAAACTTCTTAACTTCAGGTTCTTTTCTTAAATCTTCACTGACTATTGTTGAATGCAGGCTACACAGATTAAGTGCACATTTATATGAAAACTCTACACTGCATTTCATCATTACCCAGATGTAACTTTGACAAACATTGCCTAACAGTAAACTTAATGTTCACTATGATGATTGAAAGTGCCTGCTAATTGATTGTTATAACATACAGTACTCAAATTAATGGAAACCAAGGGTTGTCTGGGGGAAAAAAAATACGTCCAAATATCTAAAACACAGTATCATGGATTTGCAAAAAAGTTGTGACGTACAGTAAAGTAGACATGATTTGTTGTACTGTAAATGGGCGAAAACCATGGACTGTATTTATAAGGCAAAAACACACAAAACACTGGAATGGTCTTTTAAGGCATGTTAGCTACAGCACAGATGTTATCAAATATTACTGATGTTCATATACTGTATGACAGAGATACACAACACAAGTAGATCATTTACCTCCACACACTCGGTGGGCATGCTGGCCGGCTTGTCAAAAATCTGAAACTGGTACCATCCCGGAGTGAGGGAGTGGTCGCAGATAAAGTCCTGCAGGGCCGACTGCTGCAGCCAGCTGGAGCTGAAGGTGGTGCTGCGGTAGGGGTCCTGGAGGATGGAGTGGCCGCCCGGTGCACACTCAGGAGGGAGCTCTGCAAGTCCAACCAGAGAGACAACAAACAGTAAGCACTGGATGTACACAAAGACTGTTAATACCAAGGATCAAAAATATGGAAGGCTGCCTGCAGGACAAATAGCGAATTGTGGACGTCCACTGCAGCTGCTCTGCATTCAAGATAAACATTTTGTTAAGGATTTCAAAGCTTGGAAAAGGCTCTGGTGCTGCTCAGTGTTGAGGTTTGTACACAGACCATGACATGCACTGACATGAGAGAGAGGTCGTGATTTTATCATTTAGGCTGTGAATACATTTACTGAATGAGACTGAAATTATTTCGCATAGACACAACTAACACTAAAGGTTAAATGATACAAACATACCACAACCAGGTATTACTAGCAAATTTAAAGACATTAAAATATGAAACATGTGTAAATCATTTCAGCAATATTTAACAGTGATAATGAAAATACAGTATAAATAATAGCAATGAAGAATACAGATAATGGATAAAGTACATATATTTATAATAAGCAATATATGATCCATAAATGATTGACGCACCAACATTTCAGACTTGATCATGGCGACTGATGGATACCTGCTGTATGTAGCAGTCATTATACACAGTGATGAAGATATAACAGTAGAGTTACTCGAGAAATAGAGCTCCATATTTGCTGTCTCAAGCTCTCTGTTTTACTTTAAAAGCATCATCAGGAGCAGGTAGAGGTGTCAGGAAACTACAGCTGATTCAGGTGAGCTCTCTTGTATTAATTAGACGGATGATGTCACAGAAAACTGTTTTAAGATTGTGGAAGTCGCACAAAGCGACACACTAGCCTGTTTCCATAGCTCTGATAAAATGACCTTTCTCTTCTATGAGGCTAGTAACACACCTGGTAGCTACCAGGGGTGGGAAATTAGGCAAGGGTGATATTTTAAACTCAAGACACTTGACTAAGGAGGTCAAAAAACAGAGCGAGGCTTAAGGTTTATAGTTAAGTTAAAAACATGTCTTAAAAGAATATGGCCAAGGATATGGCCCTAAAGGTTCTCACCTTTAGGGCCATATCCTTGGCCATATTCTTTTCAGAGACAAAGAAATAGAAAAAGGTCCAAGAAATACTGACCAGCTTCTGTGCACCGCAGCTAAAGTGTTTTGCGCCCGAGCTGAGAGGTCCTGTTAAAGGTGATATCATTACTGAGTCTGCCACATTGGTGACAGGCAGACTAGCCGGTGAAGGAGACGACAGGAGCTGTCAAAGCCGCCAACAGACATCCTTTATTGTCAACACCTGGTCGCTTCAGTCCTGATCTACTTATTGGCGTTAAGTAATTAATTACTTATGAACCCCCTCACAGTTTACAGGTTTTATCTACAACAAATGAATCTCCTCCTCTTCCCTGTAGCCTTTAAACTATGATGATGAGCAGACTCTTCAAACACAAGGAGCACAAGGAAATCAGTTTCATTTTTTACTTCCATATTAATGGTTTTTTTTCCCCAGCAGGATGTGACTGCTGATGTTTAAGATGTGGTTGCTCATGAGTTGTAACATAAAGGGAGGAAGTACTTGATATCCATCAGCTTGTGGTAAAGAGCTGCTGGAAA
This sequence comes from Bovichtus variegatus, assembly GCA_943593645.1. Taxonomy (NCBI): domain Eukaryota; kingdom Metazoa; phylum Chordata; class Actinopteri; order Perciformes; family Bovichtidae; genus Bovichtus; species Bovichtus variegatus. The sequence goes on from CALSCE010009506.1 coordinate 3,728,448, forward strand.
CATCAATCTTTTGCTTATCATAGGAATGTTAAGAGAACTTGTACTTGTCAGTTTGAGGTCAAATATGAATTCAAAGCAGGAGGCAAACAATTTCTCTGAATCAATCCAAAGTAAATCCTCAGTGTACTTTAAACAAACAAGACAAATCTAATCTAAATGATAGACATCTTCTTTAAAACTTTGTTGGAAGGGGAAGGAAGTCCTAAAACTGCAACAGAGAAAGGAAAGGTCAGCAGGTTAAATGACTCTTAAACACACAGTTTGAGTGCTTTGGGATCATAAGAACAGCCAATAAAATAAAATGTGAACATCTTTTAAACGTTTGCCAAGGAACATGTCAAGACAACTTCTGGATATGACACAGCAGTGTATTGTTGTGACCACATGAAACCATCCCATGTGTGAAGCTCAGTAAGAGAGGATCAAGACTTTACTATGAAATCTCATTAACATCATCAAAAAATTTAGTATTTTTTCATGAAAATTAAGTTTCTTTTTACTTCCCAGCTTTTTTCATGAAAATTAAGGTTTTTTTCACATCCAAGCTTTTTTCATAAAAGAATTTTTTACATCAGGGCTTCTCAAACGCACACAAAATCACTTGTTGTCGCTGCGCCTGAACCACCTGACCCGGCTGATGCTCAAATTGACCGCGCCGATCATTTATGACGTAAGATCGTAAAACGAACCCACGTAGCTACGTAGCTATGCTACATCTATGCTACACTCTATACTAGTCATTTTTAAACAGTTTGAGAAACACTTTTAAACTTATAATATATTAATTTAAAATGTGACATTTTACCAATATACACAATGGTCACTCTTTGAGAAAGACTGGTAAAAAACAAACGCCCCCCCAAAAACACATAAACGCCCCCCTTTCAAAAATATTGCTTCCAGCGCCCCCCAACGTTCTCTGAACACCCCCTGGGGGGCGCTACCGCCCCCGTTGAGAACCCCTGGTTTATAGTGTGTGACCATAGACGTTAACACATGCCCGTAAAAGCATATGGCCACAAAATTGAGAGCAGAGAGAAAGAAAAAGATCCAAGCTGTAGCCAAGAAATACCAGCCAGCTTTTATAAACTGCAGCAAAGTTTTCTAACGTTGACCTGAGAGGTCAAGTGAAAGGTGATAGTCTGACTGAGTCTGCCACAGTGGTGGAAGGTAGACAATCCGCTGAGGGAGACGACAGGAGCTGTCAAAGCTGTCAATAGACAAACTTCATTCTCAACACCTGGACGTTTCAGTCCTGATCAGCCGGATAGGAAGTCTGAGAGTCCATATCCTATCTGCCTGTCAGAGCGAGTGGCTTGGAGACTTGGAGGTATGTGGCCTTGGATGACAGTGGCATGATGGATGAGAAGGTGTCAGCTTTTTTCTGGCAGACACAAAAAAAAACTACCAAAGAAATCTGAGGACTTGGAGCTCTTTGGTATATCGCGATTAAATTCCATTTTAGGTTTGTAAATTGTTATTTTTTCGTACTTAGTAAAAAGGCAAAGAATAATTTAACAGGATGTGTGTCCATCACATTTCGTGAAAACGCACAGTCACAATCTCAGAATATGTGTATTACTTGGGGTAAACTTACCTGTTTGAGCGTGCATTACGTTAGGGAGTAAAAACAAAACGCACGGAAGAAGTTTAAAAGCGGTTTCAAGTCTCATCTTTCGCAGCGTCCAGCGCGCGACTTTGCCACCAAACAGCGCGAGCACTGGCACCGATTTAACGAAAGTCCTCTCTGTGCGCTCGGAGCAACAGGAGCGCAGCCGCTGTTATCCGACCCAAAACAAGCGAAGCAGGATGAACTCCGGAGGTACTTGAGGTCTGTTACAGCCACTTCTGGTTGGAGTGTTTGGAGGCTGTCGGCTGATCCGAGACGCCGGACTGCAGCGGCTGACCACAGACTGCTGCAGCATCACAGTGTGTTAGGAGGGGCATCAGAGGTACACCTTCTCGTGACCCGCACCTCCTCACCTCTGCACACATGTGCCACTGAGCTGCACGAGTATCACCACAAGACAGATGCAGCTCTTATTCTGAAAGATCAGAAGCTGCAGATTTTTCACAAGAGAAAGATTTGTTGTTTGATCGCTAACATCCGATAAACAGTGAAAAATGAACATCACATTGGCCCAGAGCCAGTGGTAGAATGTACCTAAGTACATATACTCAAGTACTGGACTTAAGTACAATTTTGACATACTTGTACTTTACCTGAGTATTTCCATTTTATGCTTCTTTATACTTCTACTACATTACATTTCTAAGGGAAATATTGTTTTGTACTGCACTGCACTTGTTTTGACACTTATACCTACAAGTTATTTTTACATATAAAAACATATAATATAATTATATGATATGATGCAGTACTATATTACTAATCTACCCAGTATATAAAGTATGCAAAGATAGCTCAGCGTGGAGCTATAACTACAACTATAACTGCAACATTAACATGCTCTTACATGCATTTGTATACTTGTGATACTTATATTAGTATATCTGTATTGTGGTGAAAATATAAATATAGTGGACATTAGTGATTTTGTATGCTGTGGTTATGTTACAGTAAAACAAACTATTTACCACAAAAGCCATTTGCATTAAACAGGGCATCAACTAATCACTATGATAAATCTGCCAATCCTTTTCACGATAAATCGATGAATTGTTTATCTATAAAATGTCACAAAGAATGAGTGAAAAGCACCCATTGCTTGTTTTGTTCCATCAAAAGTCCAAAACCCAAAGATAATTAGTTTACCATCACACAAGACAAAGAACAAGGGAATGCTTTGCAATTTGCTTTGCTCTAATTACTCAAAAGATTTGATTATCAAATTAACTGCTGAATAATTTTCAGTTAATTGACTAATTGAATATTCAGCCCTGTGTTTCAGCTCTAGACAGTAGGCTACTAAACAACAACAAAGCAAATACGTGTCTTAATACCACTAAGAAAAAGTCAAAAATGTATGAACATACATTTTGGCAATTCAAAACATGTGAACATCATGGTTCAATTTCATTCACAGTAGAACTACTAAACTGCAGCTCAAATGATGCATGTGTAATATTCTACAGTATATGCAGAGAGATAACTGGGGTAAAGCATTATAAATCCAAATGACTATATTTTGTAGGTTTCTGTTTTCTGTATCAACTTTACTATTCAAACATTACACACACTTTCATTAATCTTATTACTCTGGGCGTTCTGTTTTTCAGAGCAAATTAAAAACAATTATCTCAATGGACTAAAGCCTGTAAAACTGTCTGCATGTTGCAATGTTTTCTCAATTTATAAAGGGGGAAAGGCAGGACTGATGGTCTAATCATGGAAGTTCACTACTGGCAGGCCAGTTATGTTCAAGTCAACACTCCAAACCACTAAAACAGATGGCCCGCATGCTACATTTTTCAGGGAAACAACGTCAGCCAACGAGTGGGATTTTGGATAAGCCAAATATCACAGTAAGGTCATTTCCAAACTGCTCGTTTGCATTCTCACGCTTTAACTTCAGCCGTGCTCCTCAGATATAGAGTTTCACTGGCAGGATCTGACGAGCTGGAGCTGATTATTCTGTCAAATACTTGAAACAGATCTCTTTAGAATAATAAAAAAAGAAACACAGATTAATTGGTATTGTAAAGAACTGAAAAAGCTTTTTTGTTCCCTTGTGTTTGTTAGAGCAGAAGAAGCAGGGAATAATACGTGCATGGGATAAAATGTGTGTTATTGGTCAGTCATATGCTAATGTGGTAAGACTATAGATGAGATGCTGCAATTCTCCCATACAGTGTTCAAATTATTACAAGTATACAGTCAATTATAAACAGGAATCCAGATTGTATTTCAAATATGTTGCACGTTACAACATGCCGATCTTTTTCTCGATTAATTGAGCACTCATTTTGCCCAGAAAATGTAAGAAGATAATAAAAACTTCCCATCGACGTTTCCCAGAGCCCAAGATGACATATTCACATGTGTAGTCTTGTCCTAAACTAGACAGGCAATAAAAAAGCAGGAAGCTGGTAACAGCAAATGTTTGGCATTTGTTCTTAAAAAGTGATGCAAAATTATTCATCATTTATTAACATAGTAATACATGATGTAGAAGTAGAGACCTTTGCTGTAGTGGGATTTTTTTTTTTCAGACTCAGACTGACTGTTTGACCTGAAGAATCAGCAGGAGGATTATTTTTTAAATAAAGTCAACTGTGAAGTCTCAATAAAGTCAGTAAGACAATATTCTGTGATTAACCATGAATACACATTTGGACAATGATTTCTGCAGGTCTAGAGAGAAGCAGTAGATCGTAGACTGTCTTCTCCCAGAGCACCATGGAGGTGCCTGACTGTCTTGGTGAGACGCTCGTCTGTCGAATTCCCACGCGAAGAGGGATATAAACCCTCCCTCATAAATCTCCTGGAACATCAACCTGCTCAGAGCCTGGAATAGCCATCAGGTAAAAACCCACTTTCTTCCCTTCTGCTCATGCCTCCTCTTACACAACCAGCAATTAAATCTCAATCGGCCTCCCGGATGGAAAACATCGATGTCAAGTGACCATATAAACGGTACATGACATGTAAGACTTTGTAGCTTTCAAGGAACATCTCCAGGGAGCGAAAAAAAAGGGGTACATAAATCGGGATAACTTATTTTGTGCAATTTTGTCTCATTAGAATCAGTTTTACAGGCGGCTGCAGTGTCTCCTGGGAAATGTGATATCAGCTAAATGATGCAAGAAAGGCAAACTGGATGTAATTACCTTAACCTCCACGACTGACAGGAAAACCGATTGTAGAACTTAAAAGACTTCAAGTGCACAAGGAGCAGAAAAGCACAGGAAAATCATTTCAACACAGTTCAATCAGCCCTAAACACCGGTCCAAAACCTCGTTAAGAAAGTCCAAGCATAGACACACTTTCTCAGTTTTACCATTTTGTCTTCCCCGCTGTTGTTTCTCACTCCATCACCTGCATGAAAAAAAGAACAAAAAACATCAGTTGAAATGAATAATTATTTGGGGCCTACTGCCTTTGTTGAGCCCCAGTGGAGAAGATTTGGACGGCAACATGTAATAGTTCCTCAGCTTGGGTCATGGCTAACACGTGCATGATATTTTGGCAACAACTGTGGTGACAGAAGTGCTGAGGTGACAGTAAAGGTTTGTGTAAATCATTCACGTACGATGGAGAAAGTTGAAGTCACATCGTTCTAATTTGGGTTCAACCCGCTGCAGACAATTACGTAAATCCCAGACTCAAGTAAAAGTGGCAACACTGTCAGCTGTGAAAAAGTAAACAAGTATTAGTAAATTGAACCGAAGTATCAGAAGTCATCATTGTGGAGAAGAATAGAGAAGTTCTTGTTGTATTGGTAAAAACCTTGAATCTCCGGTTTTACATTTTCAGCTTTCAGATCAGCTGATGGAGAAAAATAAATGAAGAAAGACCCGAAACACAGAAGGAAAGAAAGGATGAAATGAAGCAAAGATGGAAAGACTAAGACAAAGTAACTCGTAACTTGAGCTGTCAGGTCTGAGATGTAGTGATGGAGTATAAAGTCTTTACAAATGCAAATACCCAAGTACAGTAACAGTCCCTCAGAATTGTGCAGTATTTTAGTACATATAAATGTACTTAACTGTACTTTCCGCCCGTGGAGAGCAAATAACACGTGAGAACTGCTGAGTGTGGGTTTGTTTTGTCCGCCGTGCAGCTGCGTTGTGTTTAGCTACTGTAGAGGACACGTGACCTCAGAGCAGCTGGGTCAGGACGCAAGCTATTCCTGCTTTTACCCTCGACATCCAGCCTCCGTCACATACTCCAACGCAGACAATGTACTGTATGTACAGTCCCTGATCCAGTGACAAACTAAATCAGAGTCAAACTCTGAATGGTACACGGAAATATACGACACCTTTTCCAAGCTTATCCACTTCAATCTATTGAGAGTAATAAGGACAAAAACACAAAACACAGAAATATTTCATGTGAAACCAAAACTGTTCTAACTTTGGACCTTGTGGCTTATAATAAGTAATAAATAATATAATATAATATAATATGTTTTCAACTAATTGGATGACATTTAAATTTAAATGTAAACCAAAACAAGATGTACTGTATGATGACTTTTGCTATACATTTGTTTCATGATGTTTACTGGGATGTTTTTCTAGTTCTGGGACTAATTTCCTGTTCTGGAAATCGGGTATCGCTATGGTTACGGAAGCTGAAGTGGACGAGGTTGAGGGAAAAGTTGCTTTGCAAGAGGAAAAAAAAGTAAGGCACGTCATCATAAAAGGACAGATCAAAATACCAAATGTAAGAGTGTGTGATTTATTCACATTTATGACATTTCCTGTTTTCTCACATTTCATTGATTCACAGTAGACCTTCTGCTCTGTCTGAGCCGAAATGAAAGCAAAGAGGAAAGGAAGGAAAGAACTTCTGATCTGATGGGATGGGCGGTGATGGCAGAAACCGAAAATCCGCTCTTGCCTCAGTGACAGAGCTCAACAACAGCAAAAACAGATGGAGGTCCTGACACACAGTCAGACGCAGGAAGACCCGTATTTCCTCAGCACAGTCTTGGATAATCTGTTTCAGCTTGTTTCTAATTTCTCCTCAGTAACATAGTCATCCTTTACAAGTTTCCATGTGTCACAGCATGACTTATCATGGTAGTTTTTTCTCAAACAACAATGCAATTAGACTCCATCAAGTTGTCAGAGTGACATGATGGAGACGCATTTTGAGGCCACTCGGGCTGTCACGTCTGACAAAAGGCTCCTGTAACTGTTACAGCCGAGCCACTGACTGCACAGCGGCTGTAAATGTCACTGGATACAATGGCAGGAGTTTTTCAGACACAGAGCTGAGGGGCCAGAGGTAGAGAGGAGCCTCTGAAGGTGGCAGTTCCTGGTTTAACGGGGGTGGCGAGGTCAGCTCCTTCACAGGCGCTGTTTGGTCTCAGCTCGGGTTTCCTGTTGCCTTTGCCCCCTTGTGTCAGCTGTCCCGGTCGGCACAAACAAAGTGACTGCTGCAACAACTGTCTGGAAAAACTCTGCAGCATACTGATCAGTGTTTACATAAGGGGAGCTCCTCTGCTCACTGTCTGGCTCTTGTAAATCACAGCCCTCTGAGGTAACTGTTTTTCTGCTATAATCACTTCTCATAACACATTTTGCCTGAAACAGTGACCAAGTTTTACAATGATACCTTAATTGTCATATGTGACCATAACTTATGTAACAAAAATGTGTTTAGTTAAGTCTTGCCTTTAGTCAAAAAGAATAAGAGAAATATAAGCAGCTCAGACTCAGTACTTCATGTTTACAGCAATTAACACCTTGTAAGAAAATATTTTTACTTCATTTTAGTGTTTTTGAATTCCAAATCTACCAACTTGGTTGCTAACTAATGCTGGTGCGGATGTGTCGATTTATTTTACTGTACTTTATATGTATGCTTATCTATTTTTCTGTAACCTTTATTTAAAACGGCACTATTCATTGATAAACAAGAAAAAAACAGCTGGAAATGATGCTGATGTGGGAATCAAACCATACATTTGTGGGCTGAAGAACTGATCTGAAAGATGCTGAAAAACTCTGTAGCTTTTAAAGCCTTTTGATAAAGATCATGATGATGTATACAGACAGGATCAGGTTATAAATCCTAATGAAGAGTCATAAACAGCTTCCAGAGACATTCTGAGAAGATGCATGTCTAACATATTTAAAATGCAACACAGAAAGGTTGCTTTAATAACTGACCATCTTGAAAAATGAAGGTGAAAAAAGGAAAATATATAGCCTACTGTGCTGTACTGTACTGTTATACTGTATATAGATATTTGGCCACTTATAAGGCAATACAATTGAAGCTCCTTAACAGACTAATTCCCTGTCCTTTCTTGGAGGTTAAACCAGTAGAAATGTAGCGATTAAAGACTTTACAGTATTTTACCTTCTCTGCCTCAGTCTGAACTTTACAACTACAGCATAGAAGAAGAAATGACTAACGGGAGTGAAGTCTGCTTCTCTTGAAATAAATGAAAGTAGCACATCATATGTATGAGCTTTTCTCTGACTGCCACCACCTGAATGATATGCTGCCATCTAGTGGAATTATCCGGACATTACACATTCATACACAACTGTTTCTGTTACAGTGGTGGGAAAAAACTACCTACATATACTCAAGTACTGTACAGCTTTGAGGTACTTGCACTTTACTTCATATATTCCCGTTTAATGCTACTTTATAATGTTACTAAACTTTAAATCCCTCCTCAAAACACACTTGTATAAAGCTGCTTTAAATTCTTGATTCTGATGCTTTTAAATTTGTTTATTTTGCTTTTTACTTATGTATTTACTCTTTTGTCTGTTTGTTTTCATTTATATTATTGTTTTTCCATTCATTTTTGTGATTGTCCCTGTAATACTTGCTTAGCTACTTTTTACTCTTTTTTTCCCCATGTCTTTCCTTGCTTTGCTGTTTTATTGATGTTTTTGAAAAGTGCTATATAGATGATATTTTTAATAATTATAATAAGTATTAATTAGTCTAATTAATGTTTTACTCTTATAGTTTACTGCTATTTAATTTGACTCTTTTTGAAACCTATTTAAATGTCTTTTTATAGTGTGCTGTGTTTCTTTTAGATCTTTTCTCAATGACTTTCATGGCTTATGTAAAACACTTTGAATTGCCTTGTTGTGGAAAGGTGCTATACAACATGTACAAATAAACTTGCCTCGCCTCTGTGTAATTTCAACCCGTAACCAAAATGGAAGATGCACCCTAATGTCATTGTGTAAAGTTTATATAGATTATAAATACACAAGATGCCATGATTTCTTCTGTTCAGAGGGCACTTTGTTTGCACTGTTGCTAAGTTGCTGTTTTTGTTTAAATGTCCTTTTGAGCTCAGCCCACTTAACTTAATTATTTTTGTTAAGAAGTCCAAAGGCAATCGTTACCAAGCAACACTTTTTATGTGTTGTGTATGTAATCAACCCTCGTGCCACTGTCTGCTACTTTCACTGTGTTCCTGACATACGAACAAACAGTACAAGCTCAAACTCTGTGCTGTGGATTTAAACTTACAGGACTTACTGACAGTACTGGAGATATTTCGAGGAAATCTAAGGTAAGATACCTTAATAGTCAAATAAACAATCAAAATGGCTCCCTACAGTTTATTGCATCCCCTGTCGTCAGTCGGCTTTGAAGAAAAAATCAAATTCTCTGCAAGTCAGCATCTCTCTTCTGCAAGAAGCAAATGGTTCACACTCCCCAACACTGAGAGCCACAGCGACGTGTGGAGCATCAAGCCACCAGATTTCTCTCCTAAACTCTACAGCTCTCTGTCAGTTCCTCAGAAGGACAAAAGAAAGACACATCTAAATCTATCTGGACCAAAATCAAATGAAACGAAGAGGAGAACTGGAACATTTCTACCAAATGTTTTACATGAGAGTTACCGGAGGGAGGAGCCTCCAAAGTTCATCACATCATACAGGCCTCCAGATTCTCTGGAATCCGAGCTGATGTTTGTCAAGACTGGGAAGTACCTTTCAGGGCCTTACAAGAACCCCACGCCACATAACTTCAGACCAGTAAGTGTCTGCAAACACAAATGCTTTACACCTTATTCTGTATGTGTGTCATGTATATGTTGAACACAAAATTGTGATAAACATAGGATGAATTCTAGGAAGGCAAGCAGGGTCATACTCATTTTACCTTGAAGCACAACATATTGTTAATGTTTGATTTGGCCACAAGATGGCGATAAACACAAAAGTAAAAAAACTGTTTTGATATTTTATCACTGGTTTCAGCTCAATGAGGACCTTCCAGACATAGTTACAACATACGAGAGAGATCCTGGTAACCTGAATTTAAAGTTAAAGCACTTGGACATCAGTAAGTGGATTCATCTTTTGACATTTCCTGAGTTAATATTGGCTCAAAACCTTTGTCTTAGAATTTCGTATTTTGAAAGTTTCCATTTGTGCCACTACCATTTATTGAAACATTTATTGAAACAGCTTTTTTTTCTATTAATATATGTACTTAAAACTGTACTGTTATTCAGTCAAAAGCCTGTTTCCTTAAATGTTCAAATGCCATTTTAGCCACAAATGACTATATTTTTTATTATATATATATATATTAAATGACTATAATATATTTTCTTTTCCAGTTCGGACCATTAGATCCGAGTCAGATTTAAGTTCAAGGGACACCAAGACCAGGATGGACATGTATAAACCTGCAGAGCCCAGATGGGATGCGAGGCTCATACTCCCTCAGCTGCTCTGGCCTCCAAAATCAGCGTCCTATACTGTCAGTGGTGTTTTTCTGCATCATAACTACATAAATAATTACTTCGATGTTAAATTGTGTCGATCCCAAAAGGGCCGTGGCTCATACTACAGCCATGTAGTCATCATGCAGATTTGTGTGCTGTAGGAATAATATCTTAAAGTACATCTTACTGTATCCTACTGTGGTTAGGCTACTACATTTCAGAGGGAGATATTACAGTTTTACTCCTCTGCATTTCTCTGGCAGCTGAAGTTACTTACAAATCAAGATATTACATACAAAACATATGATGAGTTAATAAAACATTAAAACTACCCACCGATATAGGAAGTAGTTAAAAATTAGCTCCACCATGACAAACTACAACAGCTGCTTACGTATAAAAACATAAAATGTAAGTTCATTGTGTAGTTAATACTTGTGTATTGTATGTAGTAATGTTTCATTTTGAATGAAGGACTTTTTCTTGTAATGGATTACTTTTATAGGGTAATATTGCTACTTCTACGGGAGTAAATGATTTGAATACTTCTTCCACCACCGATTACATGTCGTCACAGTATAATGCTTTTAAACTGCACAGGAGACCCAAAATATTACACATGCATAAGTTTGTATACTCAGAAAAGAAAGATCTATCTACACGTAGCTAACTAATTCCTCCAACCAACAAACTATGTGGTTTCTGGTGCTTCATGCAGGCAAAGTGGAAATGCATCTAGTTCCTTTAGATCTCCTGACTGAAGCTACCTGTTGTATTTTACATTACTTAGTCTTACTCTTAGGGTAATATATATAATTTACAACAGTTTGTACAGTTTGTAGTTACACCTGTTTAAATACTGACATTAAATGTTTGTTTCACAGAGACACAGACGAAGAAGAGGAGCGTACAGCGCATTCTTGGACCGTGTGGAGGAGAAACTCTCGAGATCGTGGAAAAATAGATCATGAAACATCTTTTAAAATATATATTTTAACATGAGCTTGTTTGGCTTTCTTAAACTTTTTTTTTTGTTTTGTTTTGATAGTTGTGATTATAGAACACAGCAAAAAAACAACTTTTAAGAAACAAATTAGTCAAATGCATGTTTTAGTCCATTTACTACAATTCAGATCTACGTTATATTAAAGCACACATTACTTAAACCATTTCCCAAAGCATATTGTGTTTTTTTGTGTTTTTACTATCTTCCAGGTAACTACAAGGTTTGATTAGTTTCAATACAGTTTAAAATGTAATACATATGAACACCACCTCTACTGTAGAAGTAAAAGTATGTTGATGTTGAGTTGTAACAAAGATGAACTGAAAAAGACCAAAAAGAAGTGACATATTCAGGATTATTGTAGCGTTAAGCTTTAGACATGCAGTGAATGTGGTGTTATGAAGGTCATCGCACCACATTATGAAGCCCACTGGTCCACAGACAGCTGCTCATTCGGTACCCCAAGAATTATAAACACGTGAAGCCTGCACATGTTCGAAGCATATCTGAAATAGCTGCACATACGTGTTTAGTGAGTCATCTGTGACGCTGTGCATAACACGCAGACTAAATATAAAATGAATAGAACATCAGTCACTGCATTAAAACCACATGACCCACATGTTGCCATGTGTTTTTTTTCTAATTTTAATCCCGTAATCCTTTCCAATGCTGAACAATTTAATGAAATCTTCCATCTCATGCACGGCTAATAAAGATACTACTTACTAGTGTTGTTGTGTGCAAAAGTCTCATGGCAGTTGGGTAAAATCTAAAAAAGGGAAAACACAAAAAGTAGCCAAGGTCAAAAGAAACATTATGAAAAAAGCCTTGGGAAACAATTAATTGAATCCAAGTCTGTAGAATGAATCCTCTATAAAGGAAGCTATAAGAATGTAGCACATGACTACCTAAGCAGACAAACAAATAAGTGAACAAAACATAAAACAAAATACTGAAAGGTTTTAGCTCTTATTTGATTGTTTTCATTATAGCAGAGATTGGTCAATAAGATTTAAAATGGGCCATATGTAACCAGTTTTATTGGCTAAAATATATAAATACATAGCATATAAAACTAAGGAATGAATGAGTGGATAGATAGTTGAAAATGATCTGGTCATTAACTCTTATGGAAATGTTATTGTATCATTGTTTGTGTTTTGTGCTGTTTTGTATTTATGTTTTGTTGACTTGTTTTCACAATAATACAAATAATAATAAATCTATGAATTGACTAAATAAGAATTATCTTATTGCCTTTGAATATCCAGACCATGGGGCTACTCCTTATGTCCAAATGTGGTGTGGCTGGTAGACCGTAGCCTATATCATCTCATACATTAAAGTAATTTACATAATAATGCATCAATAATTCAAATTCAATAACAGACATTATTCTGGGGCCATTCTGCATAATGATTACTTTGTGCACTTTAAGTATATTTTGATTTTAAGATTGTTGTACTTTAAAGTAACATTTTTAAATTGAAGACTTTAGTGAGTATTTCTACACTGTGGTATTGCTACTATTAATAGAGCCGAGATCCCACCACTGGCCTACGTTATATTCCCTGTGTGAGTGTGAAAATAAACAAAAATAATTGTGACCCACAAAAGCTTATAAACAGAGACAGGTTATGTAAGCCAGCAGAAGACCAGTGCGTGTGTGTTGTCCTTCACGCATGATGGGCCGTAGTAGTGAGCGTGGAGCTTTTCCTCCCTCTCTGACCAATCAGTTTAAACAAAAACACGCGGATGAATTGGGCGGCGCTGTTTCTGCGGACACACACACACACACACACACACACACACACTCTCTCTCCACGCACAAAAACGGACATAAAAGTGAAAACACGTTAACTCGCCGAGCTGAACCTACGGTAGGTTTACGTTTGACTTTTAACGGTTAGTCTGGTGAGGCTACTAAGCTAGCTTATCTACTAGCATACCGCGGTGTTTCTAAGCTATCTAAATGTCCGTGTATGGCTCAATATGGGCTACAAAATACCGTGAATGATACTGAAGCCCTACGATTGTAAACTAGCTGGCTTTTAGAAGTGTGTTTGGGGCTCTTGAACGACATTTATTTGTTGTCAAAACTCCTGTTTCTGCAACTTGGTGATACGATACTTTTCTTATCAACGTCAACAAAAAGTAAAAAGTGCATTTTCTGGACAGTTTAAAACGTGCTTATACATCTTTTACGTTGAATGTACCTTTGTTGCCTCTCCAGTCGTGGTTATATAAAGAAAACTCATTTCGAACATATTGGCTTACTTACAATAGCGATTATGGATCAGTAACGATACATTATTGATGTTAAAAGTAAAAATGGGACGGACAGGCTGAGCAACAGGTGATCCTGGTTCCAGTGCGAGGCGCGTTATTGACAGCCGTGTTAGCCAATCAGCTGGCAGAAAGCGGAGCACACGCACCAATTGCATGCACCCGCAGTGTTTGTGTGGGCGTTGATCCAAACTGACAGCAGTGTCATCAGCGGTCGAGCCACACTGGGACACTGAGGACAGACAGGGAGGGTGTCTCCGCTTCAAGAAGGATTTTCTGTCTTCGTTGCCGACATACGACGTGGAATTCCACTGTGAGTTAATTTCAGGCTGTTTAAACGATGGAAAAGACCGCGTTTCTGTTCAGAGAGGATAAGGTTTAATGTGTTCTCTACAGATGGCTCAGACTGCGAGGTAGCCAATTTTGGACTGGACATAAAAATGGATTTGCTTACCTGCCTTGTAAATACTTGTCAGTCCTCTGTACATTTTACTCTGATCTCTTATCCAGGTAAAATACAGTCATTGGAAACTAAACTCTATTTTTTTTAAATACAATGAGGAATGTCATGTTATACTAAAATGACTAACATACTGCAAAACTAGCAAACAGGCCCTGTAGGAATGTCACAGTGATACCATATGAGATTAATTCATTAAACTTAAAACAATACGGTGGCTATACAGACATTATTTTGGACTTAAGGTGGCTGTTAACTCCTCATTGTGTGAAATGAAGTGAATAAAAGTGATTTTCTGTCATTGTACATTGGATATGCTTTGGCTCTGTTCCAACTGGGTGCTATACAGTGTATGGTCATAAATGATGTTGTTGAAGTGACGCACTACTGTGGCGCGTGGACTTTGAATGAGGGACATGTACAATGATTACGCCCATTTGTTCTGGTCATCATCCACATTGATAGTCATTTCTCAAAAAAAAAAAAAAAAAACTTTTGCATGTGAAAATCGTCTGATCGCCCCAGAAACAACCTCAAAATGTCACCACATTTTCAAAATCAACCTATTCAGACAAAAATACTAAGGTATTTATTTTCTTTGCATGCTGATGTAACGCTCTCTTAGCGGATACTGTGATACAGACACCTTTCACATTATTCCTATGGAGTTGAGTCGTTAATTATATAAAAACAAATATTGACAAGTGCAGCTTTAAATCAGGGCTGTGTACCCATTAAAGCAGAACATAACACATTCTTCCTGTAAGAATTGAAAAGTTGGAGGAAATAAAATGCATCTTTGCTCAAATCAATACACTTTTCCTGCTACAGCCTTACTTGGTCTGGTATGACCAGAAGCTTATGGTGGCTTATGTTAGCAAACTTTAGATAGATGTTGTTGTGTAACTTACATTACTCAGTTTGTTGACTTTATAGCTCTTATTACTTGTGCTACTGTTTACCCAATGAAAGTATTTAAAGCAACAGACTCAAGATAATTTAGGGAAATTTGTTGTGCCATTATCCTGTAATTGCAATTTGTCACCACAGTGGCTGTTCAGTCAACGTTACATAGTCTTGCTTTAAGTGCTACTGCGCCTGTAAGCCTGTTTTGCCCACAATAACATTTGCAGTTTGCTTTCAGGTAATTGCTGCAGTCATTTTGGAATATCAGCAGCTCTGAGGATTATTGCTGGACCGTAATTGGATCAAATCTCCCAAACCACCAATCCTTCCCTATGAGGAAAGATGGGGAATGGATTGTCAGAACAACCTAGCTTCGTCTCAAACGTCTCGTTCTTCCAATCGTTTCACATCGCCATCCTCGGCCTGGACTCTGCAGGGAAGACCACTGTCCTGTACAGACTGCAGTTCAATGAGTTTGTGAACACGGTGCCCACCAAAGGTTTCAATGCAGAGAAGGTGAGAGTGTCTCTGGGCGGCCACAGGACTGTGACGTTCCACTTCTGGGATGTAGGTGGCCAAGAGAAGCTACGCCCCCTGTGGAAGTCGTACACGCGATGCACGGATGGCATCATATTCGTGGTGGACTCTGTGGATGCGGAGCGCATGGAGGAGGCCAAGACGGAGCTCCATAAAATCGCCAAGACTTCTGAAAACCAGGGGGTGCCCCTGCTGGTGGTAGCCAACAAACAGGACTTAAGGCACTCTTTGGGACTTGCTGATATTGAGAAATTACTGGCGCTGAAAGAACTGGGCCCTGCAACTCCCTGGCACCTGCAGCCAACCTGCGCCATCATAGGCGATGGACTCAGGGAGGGCCTGGATAGACTCCATGACATGATCCTCAAAAGGAGAAAGGTGCTGCGGCAGCAGAGGAAAAAGAGATAAACTTGTCATGGAAAAGACTTGTCTGTTATATGTGAAGGAAACAAAGGATATTCTCCTGGGTGGATACAGGCATCCACTGAAGGTCAAGATTCAAAATGCTGAGTTTTATCAGTGCAAATTGGAGATTTAGGATTCCCAGTCTTGTTCTTGTGATGATGCTGTTGATCAGAATGTGACACTTAAAGGAATACAGTATGAAGATGAGAAAGTTTCAGACATGTGTGGATATGTTATAAAGAGTTTATATGGATTAAAAAGCACTGATGGTTTGGGGTCTGGAAGGGTGATAGAAGTTAAGGATGCTGTATGTTTCATGAATGGCTGTTCCAAACAATATTACCAAAAAATAATTTCGGAAAAGGCTTTGACTAGTTGAAGGGTTCTTTGGTAAATTATTGAAAATTGTTACAGCAACGGGGCAATGAAATATACATCAGTTTTATTTGATTGTTTTATATGTTATTATATCTTGTTAATCTTTACACTGGACTTTCTTTGTAAAAGAAAAGTATTATCGTGCATTATTATCGACTTGCTTGCTGTCTTATATCTCATTTTTTAAAAGCACTTTAGATTCCTACTTCGTTTGAAGTTTACAGTTTTTAAATAGAGCATATAGTGTTTGATTTTACAGCAATGTTTGGGCAAAATACAACAGATGCTACTGTAGTTGGTCCACATTGGCCACATTGTCATTAGACAGGTTATGCATTATGTTTTGCCTAATAAAACGTATTTAGAGCAATGTTGACAGTATGGAGGGTGTTATTATGTTCACTTTGTTATTCAAGAGCTTAAAAAGCAGGTACTTAACGATGTGCAGGATTGTAACCTTCAATTCATTTGGGTGAAAGCCGGGTTCAGCTTTGAGAAGCTTGTTTGAATCTGTAGAGAGGGACGAAACAAGCTGTGTGTTTAGCTGACATTAGGAGTTGTGCTGTCACATGTGAATGTGATGCAAGGGGTTTCCTGGAAAAGCTAAATGCATGCTCAGTCAACCTAACATGAAATAATTTCTTCAGCAATACCCTCGGTTTCATTTCCATCAACTTGCACAATGATTGTGTTGACACAGGAACACACCCCAAACCTGAAGGTTCATTTAAATGATTTATTGCAGGTGTGGAGCGCTGTATTCTCTGTAATGGAAACATTGACGTAGCATATTTGCATTTTGTGCAGTGAGCTACCTATATATAGACACAGGTAACATTGCTGTCTATCCAATTGCGCAATATTACATCAGAAACAAAGCCGGTGCACATCAATGACGCCTAACTCCAATCCAAAGGTCTCCACGGTAAAAAAAAAAAGCTGGTCTTTACACTTTTGGGTGCTGCAGTGCCACGGGTTAAAGAGATGCACTGATGCCGCACAGATAGCATCAGGACATGAAAATGTTGTCAGGGCAGTCTGGAGGCCAGACCCAGTACAACAGGCTCGGGCAGGAGACTGAAGCCAGGGGCATTACAGAGTATTTTTGGACTGAGCTGGGTGGATATGCAGCCCCGTGTATTAACACCATTTGCTCTCCCATTCCTTTTGAAACAATTAATGACTGTAAATCCCGACAGGCCCGTGCAGCAGCTGGCTTTCTGAAATAACTCTGTGATGCAGATTTGCACTGCTCACAGGCTGAATCGCCAAACATCCTCACCATATAAATATCTGTTCCAGTTATGTGGTAATTGTGACCTTAATGTGGAGCTTTGGTGCTGTGTCTCAGGGGGTCTATTGCGTTTGAAAATAGAAAATACATGTCCTTAGCACTCATTTTCACACATTTGTATGACTATATAGGACTACAATAGAATGTCATTTAAGTCAATGGAATACTGATCATTTAAAAAAAAATTTTGTGGCTTTTACGACTTCCGATAGTCAGAGGGGGACAGGAATTATGGTAAGACAGTAAGGAGGAATGACATCCAAATGTCAGGGTTGGGTATTTGAATTCAAAATGTTGATCCCAGAATGCCCCATTTTTGTCAAAGGTTGATAAATCGTGTTTTTGTGTTGAAGCCCAGGTGCATTTTCCCAACTTGTTTTCCACGGAAGGAAACTCAAAGTGCAAAAGCATGTTCACACTTTTCCTGATTCCACTTCCTATTCCCTGAAAGCAACGGCAGCTTTCAGTGTGTTTAAATCAATTAATACATCCTGTCCTGCTTTGCCTTGTATTTATTCCAGGCCATTTCTTTTGATCTGCTGAAAAACACTCACCAGGGGATTACTGTTGGTTATTGGCTCGGTAAATCAAAAAACTTGTTATCAGTCTTTTGCTGACTCAGTTTAATATGTCTAAAACCATATGGAGAGACTAAAACTACCAAAATCACATTACTGGCTCAAATAATCACTTTTCACTTTTCTTCAGTCCCATCCTTTATATTAGCCTTTATCCTTGTTCTTGTAAAGTCTTCAGTGAAAGGTGGATTAGGGGGGATAAATCTCTTGTCCAAGGCCAATGCATTAACCCAGTAACCTCGGATGGTGTGCTTGGCACCGAAACGCTCCGACCAACATGAAGTGAAAGCACACTGGAGTGTCTTCATGAGCACATCTTGTTTGGAGTTGCTCATCCATGCAAGAATTCCCTCCCATTATTGCTATTATAGTATGCTGTACTGGACATACGCCTAAGGCATGATTGACTTTGGCAGTTATTTTTGCAGGTTGGGCGGCACACATCTGATGAATACTGTACAATATGTTCTACCGCGTGTGTTTAGTGAAGACACGTGTAAAGCAGTGACATTCTTCTACAACATACTGTATGAGAGCTGGGAGGAGCCGCTGGTTTCAGAAGGATTTCGCCGCACTGTAAATACCTATGACAAAGTTATTTAAAAAAAAAAAATATATATATATATCCTCGGTGTTCGTCAACATAGTCACGCCCTTCAAACACTCAACATAGTGACACAAGTTATCCTCATGGATAATACTGCATATACTACAGGTTTATGTTCTCTTCATCTGTATTAATTATTTTAACTTGAATTGTAAGAAATGTATATTGACAGATAGCTGTAAATACTACAATACCCATGAGCCTCAGCCTATTGCCATGGAAGCCAGTGACAACATTTGTTGTTGCAGTTGAGGACAAAACACCACACTATAGTTGCTAAATTCAACTAACATTGACCCAATTCGTAACCTTAAGCTTCCAGTTGCGGAGTTTAAGATGTTTGATTGGATGTTTCTAATCAAACATCGTAGTTGTCTTCTGTCTTGTTTTTAGTTTTTAAGGGCAAAGGTGTGTAGAGTACCTTTATTAAAGAACCCTAATATTAGGGGTGTAAGAAAATATCGATACACTTGAATATCGCAATATCATGTTTTGTGATACTGTATAGATTCTCAAAAACACGGCATCAATAATGTCTTTATTTTTAATTTACTTAATTTGTTGAAGATTCCTTTTTGTTTAGTTTTTTTTACTGATATAGGAAAATGTTCATTTCTTTGCTCGGATTGCACAAACAATTGTGCTATGACGTTGGATGTAACAGCGGTTGTGAGAAATGCAAATGCCGATTCCACTTCTGATTGCATAAAAATAGTAACATTTTATTATTCACATTCTATGCAAATGACGGTGTTCTTCATAAAATTACATCGTAATATATGGCCTCGCTTACAGTATCGCAATATATTGAATTGTGACCCTCTGTGAACGAATCACCAGATTCTAGCTAACACACAGCAGGTTACAACAACAAGGAGAGTTTCATGTTCATACAAGCCTAGGAAGTGCTACAACTGCCGATTACATAATATTGTCTATGCAAAAAAAAAAAAAAAAAAGAGACTCTTTCACTCGACCTTTTTGAGCTAAAATGCCACCATGTAGTATGACGTATGCTAATAGGTAATATTAGCTTTCATTTAAGTTTTCAAAGGCAAAAACGAAACCAAAAACTCTATGCAAGCTTTGGCATTTGGTGGATGTGTGGAGACAGGACTAACACTGACGGGCAATTCCTTGTCCTATTTTTTTGATTTATACCAGGAATGAGAAAAACCAACTAATTCTCACTGATTGTGAAGTAGAAGTTTAAGAATGTGGATGTCTGCTGTTCCATTAACCTTATCCAGATAAGGTATTTGACAACATATCTGTCCATATTTAAAGATAGATTAGATCTATTCTGGACTGGCTAGTAAAACTTGAGTGTGTACTTATTAACAAAGATTAAATAGTGATTCATTTGTGATAGCATTCAACAACAACATCTCCCATGAGTCTTAGTTGCTAAACAACTCATTTGCCTGGATCACAGAGAGTGGATCACAATGAGAAATTACATTGAGCAATAAAAGATAAACTAATCTGAAAGAATGGTGGGACTTTGGCTCTCCATGAGATGCATTAAAGTGACATTTAAATGATTTTCGCTGGGGGAAAAAAAGGAAACTCAGCACGAGTGCAGGCATATAGGTTTGTATGTGCGAGACAATGTGTAAACCCTTTTCTCGACCTTGAACCCTGGGCTACCTTTGTATATGAAAAAAAGGCATGTTTTCATGTAATGCTGTTGCTAGGTTTATTCTAAATGCATACCATAAAGCTCATTTTTCTGCATGGCCATGACACAGTAATGTTTGTGTCAAACTGCACAACTTCACTTTCCCATAAATCCACCTCCAGAGGCTTCTCTTATTCTGCTGAGTTTGGAGATTTATCCCATTGTGTACTTAAAAAGGGGGCATGCAATATATGCATACTCCCAGCCTGCTTATTATGCAAGGTTATCATGACGGGATTCATTTTTCTTCCCCCAGTCTATTGAGAGCGAGTGGCCTATTTACATGTGAATTCCTCCCGTAGCCCTGAAGCCTCGCTCAAAGTAGCGAACGGGGCCACCTGCAAGGGGAGAGGGTGGAGGAGGAGGAGGAGGAGGGAGACGCTGTTTGAGGAGCAAGAGAAGTGCACTCCTGTTTTCTTTGGTGCAGAGAAGAGAAGCTGGTTTCATTAATCCTTAGGATCCATGGAGACAGAGAGCGAGCTGTGGCAACACGAACACAGAAAAAACAGACAGACGTGTTTTTTCTCACCTGAATACTGATCCTGCATCCTCCATCCGTTAGTAGTGCTGTGATTCCTGTACGATTAGTGTTGCTAATTTCATATTCTGGCTTGAAAATAAGAAATGAACAACAAATAACATAGATTGTATTAAAATAAACGACCTTATCTCCCTAAAAAAAAAAAAACGTCTTTCAGTACTACTAACTAATCTGCTTTGCCAAATATGTTTTGCAGGATTATATTAAAGCCTTCACAGTAGTGGAATTATATAACTAAGAACATTTACTAAATTTTCAGTTACTCATACTAGGAGGAGACATTCTGCATATCTTTTACTTTAGATACTTTAAGTACATTATGCTGATGATACTCCAGGAGTATTTTTAGACTTTTAGATCTTTTAGATGGTATTTCTACTTTAAGTTGAGTGAAGGATCTGTGTAGCCTACTTCTTCCATCACTGTCAGTTTGCTGTCAGTTTGCTTTTGCAGCATCTGAAACTCTTCCCCCCCTATTCATCTGATGGGATATATATGTATGTATATCCCATATCCCCCCCCCCCCACTTTCCTTGGGTCTTACTTCAGGTTTTGAAACTTGAAAAAATGGCAGATGTTCTGGAAGCATCAAATTTTACTTAAACTTTCCAACTAATGCACACCTCGCACACAGTAAACCATGCAAAAGAAAACATTGCATACACCGTCAACTCTGAGTTTTTTTTAAATACCAAATTTCGGTCATGGACCTTCATCAGCTGTCAAATTAAATCTTTTCTTTTACTTAAACTGTCCATGAAGATTGTTAGTTTGTATGGGCCACACAATTTTTTTTTAATCTTTAATGCCTATTTTAGGTGTCCTTTCACACGGTTTGGGATTTAAGTAGCAAAAGTCAGCAGTAAAATGTTCAACTTTATATCGTTGCACTGGCACTTTAATACACTTTCAATGTAAAAAGAACTAAATGACAAAACGCAATTTGTGTCAAACACAAAGTGGAGGGCCGTCATTATACAAAATCTAATCTTCTAGAAATGCGCAACTCTGTCCGTAGGACTATTGTACTGTGAATAATACAAATTTTAGCCACAACGCACCAAAATCGGATAAACTGTACCCTTTGGCCTTCAAGCAAAACCAAAAATTAGCACTTACTTTGACAGCCTTCACAGCCAAATGTTGTTTTATTAAAACAAAACTATTAGGCGTCACTTGTGTGCTGCAACAGTGTTTTTCACCTTGGATGGGTGACAGTGTTCATGCAGTGACATTCCTCTGCTCAGTCTGTGTGAAAGCCTCTTTGTCGAGGTGATGATTGCTCTTTCACCTCTCGCTCTCTGTCTGAGAGAGCATGACTGTCGGCAGCTGGAATGAAAACGGGGAAAAAATCTTTATGTGCGTGGGTGCGTGCACGAAATGATGGGCAAATTACTTTTTTATTCTCTTCCCCCGTTTTGACCTTGAACCTTTGGCCACACAGTTACACCCACTCAACGTCCACAGCGCTACCATGTCCAGACACAAATCGGGTCCATAAAGAGCCGTGTCCCCTCCAGACTGGGTATTGTGATGCACAAGCCTGTGAAATCTGTCTTTGGTCTTGTTTGGGCATGAGGGATTACAGTGGGTTTAGGCTGCGGTCTCCAAAGCTTTATGTTCGCACACTGACTGATGGGGAAATTCATGGCGAGCAGTGGGCTCAGTGGAGTTTCATCATTCAACAGATGAGAGGCCCCAAAGTAGTTTAAAGATTCAGGATCCTAGATTCACTGCTTTGTGCAACCAGCAAGTTATGTTATGTGGTTTGCCGAACTTGACATTAAAAACTCAACAAAGAGGAATGAAATTACACAGTTTGCAGGAAAGACACATTTGCAACCAGAATCCTCTTAAACATAGCAACAACTATTATCAGAAATACTCAAATGTTCAGTAAAGAAGGATAGGTGGAATAAAAAATATTTGTGGTTGATCTCTGATAACAACCACAAATGTATAGTTCAAATGTGTTGAAAGGGGAGATGTCTCCGCATTTAACCACATTTTTAAATAATCTGCAGTGTAAGATTTTAAGTTAAAATGTCACTTGTTTTGCCCCCTAAATTATTCAATGCATCTGTTTCAGGTTGATACACTTGTCAGAAGTCTTTTTGTGAATAAAGACGCAGGACAGTTGTTTTGTCTAGACGCTGCCTTTGTATGATAATTGAAATTCAAATCAGATACTGTCTGTGATTCACCTAAACGCCTCTTAGCAGTGTCAGCCCTGAAATTAATTCCCAAACCAAAGAAAGGAGCCATTGCGAGGGTTCACACGGAGGTCGTACTTATGTCTTCTCTGTTTAGATATTTTAATTGCATGTCTGCCTCATGAGAGTACAGTCAGGAGGAGGAGAGAGATTAAATGCAGCCGAGGTCGTATGTGGCATTCAAACCGTTTATAAGCACGGTCATTTGGATGCTCCAGGATTACGTTTTTTAGTTTCTGTGTAAGGAATTAATAACTACATCAAACGTGGGATTTATTAAATCTGGTTGCACCATTTAAATAAAAAAAAAATGTCTTAGCTGGTAAAGACTTCACATCAAACAATATATTCAACCTAACCCTTGTTAAAACATATTAGTGTGTTGAGTTAGTAGTATTCATGCAGTTTAGAAGAAGTAGGAATTGGATTAAAATTGTGTAGTTTTGTAGAGGTACACTGTGTCGTTCTGTAATTCATTTAAAATCTTCCCAGTTCTCATCATTTATTTATCAAATCCAATTAAAACGTTACAAAATGTCTTTGCTATTCCAGTCATCATGATCTGGTACATAACAGTTTAAGGTGCCAAACAATATATTCAATTTAACTGCTAAGCATTTGTAAATGTGAGTTAGTAGAATTCGTGCAGTTTAGGACGAGTGGGAAAAATCCAATTATGCTAACCTAATCTATAAAATGTTGTCCTTAACTCTAAAGTTATTGGAATTATGTTTTGTCATTTGAGGTATTGTTTTATTTTGTAAAAAGTGACATAAAATCTTGACGAACATTATGAATTTACTAAATCGGATCAACACTTAAAAAGACTCCAGTCATCACGATCTGGTGAACTTTAAAAAAACAAGAGTTTAAGGTTTATTTAAATTTATTCGGCTCAATTGCTAACCGTATGTAAATGGAAATATGACTGTGTTTTGTTTCTAAATGCATACATAGAGAAATATTTGTGTTTAAGAATGACTGGTCTTTGTGCATTATAGAATAAGTGGAAGAGATCAAATTAGACTAACCTAATCCTTATTGGCATAAAGTTTCATATTTTGACGTATATTGCGCTGTTTTTCAAAATGGAATTTAAAATGTTACAAGTTCACATCATTAATTAAACATTTTTGATCTTAACGCTCATATATTAGCAAGTTTTTGTCAGTTGAATGTTGTCAGTTTAACAACAGCTGCACTTGACAGTTAGTGGGTTTAAACAATGTAATCTTAATTCATTTGTCTGGCGAAACCGATTTTAATTTAGAGATATGTACATTTCCACTTT
This sequence comes from Bovichtus variegatus, assembly GCA_943593645.1. Classification (NCBI taxonomy): domain Eukaryota; kingdom Metazoa; phylum Chordata; class Actinopteri; order Perciformes; family Bovichtidae; genus Bovichtus; species Bovichtus variegatus. Next base: position 3,752,990 of record CALSCE010009506.1, read on the forward strand.
TGCTCTCTTCTTAAATCTTTAGGGACACCAAATTCAAAATTTAAAATCTAATTGTTTTTATTGGAATCACATTGGACCATAATCTAATCTGCAGTAAAAACACCATTTTATTCCACCTCAAAATGAGTGGCGTTAATGTCTCTCAACTGGTGTGTTGTTTTCCCTCTCTCCTCGTGTAATGAAGCTGGACGTGGCTGACCTCCTCTTGGTATAAACAGCACGGCTCCCCTAGTATTGGCAATAACACTGATGGAAGTATTTAAACAGCCACAACATGAGGAGTCTCAACTAGGAGTTCATTAACTGCAAAGAAAGGCGAGGCTGAATAATGAACTGGGCCCTTTTTTTTTTTTTTTTTTTTTGGCAGGAATGAGTATGGAGCGGGGGTTATTTATATTGATGTTCCACAATGATTTACACCCCTGACTCTCCGGTCAGATCTTCCCAATCTGCCTCCATTTCCATGGCAATCTGAGCTGGCCCTCCACCACCGGAGCCTGTAGCCTTATAAAGTTTTATTTCCTGGTTACACTGAGATATTTTTGAAGAGTGGTGGGCTTGTGGACCATCTGCCTCACAGCGGAGCAGAAGTTAAAGATAAGAGAGGATTGATTGGGTTTTTACAGAGTCTGGGTTTCACGGCCGTCTGTGTGCAGGCATGCCTCTTATCTGCATCACGGTCTGCCTGGGGGTACCTGTCTCACCTCTAGAGCTGCAGAGGCTGACACTCTGTCTTGTCAGCTACAGGGTGTCAGGACTTGTGACCTAGATTAGGTCATTATCTTTAAAAAAAAAAAAAAAGATCCAAAAAGGTCAACATTTGAGTCCATCAGAAATCTTATCAATCGTCCCCTGCTGCTGTATCAGAGGCTGGCTGTGGAGGGGAACAATCAGGTCTCCCAACTCCTACACGGTGTAAAACCTTTGGGGGATGGGGATGGGAAAAGGGGGCAAAGGGGGTGGACTGGGTTACGTCCCCTGGCCCTGAGAGCCATAAATCAAAATAAATTAAAGGCAGGCTTCCCTAGCACATATGGCGCACTCAGTAACAGGACCTTTCTAAACCAGGACTGTGTTGCACCAGCTATTTGTGAATCCATCACTGAGTTTGTGTGTAAAGTTGTTTCTAAGTTCTAAGTAACTAGAACTGTAGCTGCTCTAAACTTGAGGAATGTCTTAGCTAGTAAACTTTATGTAAATGAGTCATCTGTAGCGTAAAACATTATTGGCGTAATGTTTTGTAATTTAAGATATATGGTGTTCCTTGTTAAATGCAAAAAAAGAAAAAAAGAATCAGAGTTTACGGATTAGCAAGCTAACATAAACTTTGGTGGCTGGTTCAGTATATGTAACAGTTTACCTGACAGTTAAAGGGTGTAAATGTTTAGTAACAACTAATGTTTACATAAAAAAAAATAGTTTTGTGCGATGCAACGCGTTTTTATTTAAAGATGTCTAAATGTCTTAGTAAAGCTTTAAATTATATAATGGCGGGGGTTAGAATTTATGAACCGGTGGTACGAGCTCCAGGACCTGATTTAGAAAAGTTTCTTCTGCACAAATTTAGTTCAGCAATTTTTAGTCAGAGGTCACTTGGTAGCGATCTTGTAATTAGCAGCAACAAGTTAAGTTATAAATAGGCCTACTGTACATTGTTTTTATCTTGTTCTATGAAGTACACATACTGTACATCTATGGCTTTAATCCATCGCTTTCTGAAAGCTTTTACTCATCTAATGCAACTATCTTCAAAAACATAGCGGGGATGCAGCTAATGCTAATGTAGCAAAGGTTGGAAAGTGTTCACTGCATGCACCACTTTTGAGATTTTTTTTTCCCAGTTCTGAAATGAAACATTAGGATGCATTTATGTATGCTTACTTTTCTTTTCCAAAAGAAATCCGAGCAGACGTATTTGACCCCCTTGATCTAGTAGAATACCACCTACAGTAGTTATAGATTTATAGATAACTTGCTCTGGAACAATTTATAACTACGGATTGTTATCAGGTGAAAGTACAGTAAGAACTCCCTGCACCACCTCCCTTCTCTTTTCTTTCTACTCTGTCTCACATGGCAGTGAATTCACTGGCCCACACTGTCCCTGAGCCAACGGTAAGCCTCTTATTACTCTCTCCCACAGTGCTCTTTTGTTCGTCTTACTCTCAGTTAAACCTTGCATGTCCGATTTTTTGATTAACTTCCCTGCTGGAAGTGAATGCAATGTTAACACGTAAAAGGCCGATCAACCTTTGAAAATATGTGCACAAAACACGATAAATATTTTCAGAGAAATGTTTGTTTTCTCCCTCACATTGAAGTCATTTAATATCATTAATGAATCCGTCAGATGATTGGAGTCTTTTTTTTTGCTAGAGTGCTGCAGTAAAGTATTTAAATTCCTGATTATGACCCTTCTCCATTAAACTGACACTCAGTGAGACTGTGGCTTAGCTGAAGGGTCTTTCTCGTAGATTCGTCTGATCTCCTTAGGAAAGGCTGACAGTCCAGTTAAAGCAGAGTAATATTCTATCCTTCACATGTAATTAGCTCTGTCCTTCATACAGTTGAGTGACCCACACGGATGCGTTACCTTCTCCATTCGGCATCGACGACCATAAAGAGTTAATTTCCAAAGTCTGTGATGTTCTTATGGAGCCCACTCATGAAACGCTTTGTGATGAAAATACTTCTGTCTGGTGACAAATATTTAAAATGGGGTTTGTGGTTTGCAGCAGTGCGGGTTGAGTGTGAAAAAAAATTGGAACTTATTTATTAAGAACTGTAGATTTGTTAAGAGACAAGCTTTTTCTTTCTGTACATCAACTCCTGAGTTTGACATTTGGACCTTTTTTTATCTTTAGTTAAATCAACACTGAACATTACGAAGCTATTATTCACTGCAGCGGTGTATTGATTGTGGTTTAATGCTCAGGTATTCACATTATTATGTTCAGCCTTGTAATGTGCACTGACAGGACACCTTCAAGAAATTCTGCAGAACCAGTTTGTCACCTATGTCTGCATTTACAGATAGATTTCCTCCAAGATTATATCCTTTGTTTTGTTCTCCGTGAGAAACTATTTCCCCCTTTGAACAGGTTACTCTACTGATTTTTTCGTTGTTGTTTCCTCATTTTAAAATCAAAGTACATCCACATTGAGATAAATCATTATGATAGTTCAAGGTAATACGAATTATTAATAAGGCTTCTTTTTTTTTTTTTCCTGACATACAATGTAAAATGTAAAATAAAAACACCAGCAGCCATCTTCAATACAGCAAATGAAACACCATCGTTAATTAAAGTGTGCTCATCAATATTCAGCAAATTTGACCCAACAAAGAAATTAACATTCTTTCTCCAACTTGATTTTTAACATTTAAATGAAAGTGTATAAAAGACATTTTTATGTTTTGTCTGTATGATTATTTCTGGAGTAACGTGCAAAACTAAAGCAACTGAATAAGAGAAAGATCAAATTCGACACTGTTGCAGTTTGTCTCTTTAAATATATTCTGAGAAACCATAAACCACCCAAAATGAGGCTTAAAAATCCCTTTGAGCTGTACTTGAGTTGCAGAAACGAGAGCAGACTGATAAAGTCTCTCTTTTTTTGCAATGTGAGCTGAAACCCGAGACAAGAGTCCCAAAGCCAGATCTGAGCGTTAGAGACTGGAGCCTCATTAGCAATCTATCTTTGCGGCCATGAAAAAAAAAAAAAAACACAAAGTAGCTTTGTCTGTGGGCAACGTTTGATATGCTGCAGCGGGGCCCCTGAGCTCAGAGACACAGCGAGGACTGAAAGCAGAGACTTCAAAAGTAGCCAGTGTCCACCTCCACCTGCCTCTGAAGCTACAGAGAAGACAGACGATGCCTTGTTCAGCATGAGGAGCAATCACTACATTTCAATGGCGCCCCCAAATCACTGCTACTCACCCTGGGCATCTGGGGCCGCAAAATGCATTATTTTGAAAATCACATTTTTATGTAATGACTGGCATGTGTCCTAAAGCTTTTATTTATATGTCAAAAATGGCACAGGAACTTCACTCTGGGGGTTTTTAGGGGAAGCTTTTCTTCTTCCAGCTGTGGTTTCAGCGTATGTCACGCATGCTGACATTGAAAAAACTTGAATGGAAGGAAAAGTGAATGACGAGGAAACAGGAAGTTGAACTAGAAGGGGGGAAAAAGAAGCCTGCTCAGTGACAAAGATGGATGACAGCTATGTTTTTGTCGTGCTATCGCTAATTTACAGTGCTCTTATTTGTAGTATATGCAAGCATCAATATGTTGTGCTTGGTAGAGGGGGAAACATGCAAAGAAAGAAGAAGAACTTTAAAAATTTTTTAGACGTAAGACTTTCTTTGAGTCTACAAATTAGAAAAACAACATGTTATAAATTCAGAATCTTTGGCTGCAGTGATCTGCACCTCTGAACACAGAGAGGGAAGAATAGACATTGCGACAAAACAGAGGCGTGTGACAATGTTTCTTAACAACTGATAGTGCCTCTGATAGTGTTCTACAAGTTCAGCAGCTTTTCGCACAATAGGTCCCCCCCCCCCACAGGGAAGGGCCATGACGTACGTGTTTGGCTCGGTGGAGGCCTGTTTAACAGAGCAGGTGTATCCTCGGCCTGCAGGAAGTCTTTGCTACAGGCCCTGCACACTCTCTGATGGACGAGCACGTGGGCAGAAGCAGTTTTGGGAAGGAAAACCTTGCAGCGAACAATCCCTCATCAGCTATTGTCAACATCTGCATTTCAGCGATTTATTTTTTCCGAACCTCAGCTCAATGATGCTGCCAAGATAATTTCACACAGCATGTCGTAGCATGACACCGAATGTGACATTTCTAGGGCTTGCTCTGTATTCCTGTTCTTAAAACCCAAACTGGGAATGCTGACAAAATATCTGCTCTGTTTTGATCCCTTTCTGTCTCGTAGCATGTTGGCGTTTCTATGAGTGGTGGAGCTGATAAGGCTATTTTCAATTCAGAGTGAAGCTTTATTTGACATCTACATTTGAGAGCTGACAGCACATTTGGCTAGCACACCCTGAGGATAACTAGTGGACTGACATGATAACCTGAAATATGATAAGATGACCTTTTTAGAACCCCAGGAGGAAATTCAGTCATTACTAGCAGCGCAGAAAAGAGGAATAGGTTGTAAAACACGGCGTTAAAAGGTACTAAAGGCTGTAAATGTCTCCAGGATAAAAAAAATATTACTTTCTGACTGCTACAGTGAAATAAATGCAGTAGGATGACAAATAACAAGGTACTTTATATTAGATTTCTTTTGTGTTTACAGCTTCACACATATACAGATATCACTAGCGCTGGAAGGCTACATTTAGTCAAGCACAGTTTTGAAATGAGTATTTCCATTTCAGGGCCTTTATAATGGTTAGTCATTAGTTTTATTTCAAAAATTTTATGTAATGTAAAATAAAATATGTAAAATATGACTAAAGCCACGATTGTCGTATAAAAATCTCCAAAATGTGAATTCTTCGGAAACAGTCTTGTGCAGAGCCGTAGCTACTATTAAGGACAGTGGGCCTCATGTCCTTTGTATTTTGGGGGGAATTTTGGGGGGGTTTACGTTTTACAGTAAAAAAATTATTAAATATTTTATTTTTTTAATGCATGATGCAATGTATGTTAATGTGAGCACATATAGGCCAACAAATATAAATAAAGAGATGTGAGAAAGTTGGACAAAATTGGACTCTAAAAATACTAAATACAGCTATGGCCTTGTGGTACTACCATCATGACAATACAGTTTTATATGTATTCATAGTTTCGCTGCTCCTACTTTCACCTAAGTAAAGTTCTGAATGCATGAATTTACATGTTTCTACAAAGAGGTATTACTACTTTAACCTAAAGCTGCATTAATATATTTTTGACCACTAGGGTGCAGAAATTGCTGACAAATTCACAACTGCCACGTATGACCACCTTATAAAGTTGTTATGGGTAGCGTTTTTGTGAACAGCAAACACTTACAGATCCATCAAACACAGAACACCAAAAGCATTTATTTAAAGTTTTGTTCGGGCCACCTGATGAATGTATTCCCTCTCCTTTCAGCTCTGCTTTGGTCTGAAAGTCCTGAAAGATTTTCTTTTATTAAAAAGAAAATCTTAAAAGTTATTGTCAACTGAAAAGTCAACATGAAGGAAACCATTTTTCTGGAATTTTCCTACAGAGACCCTGAAGTCCCAAAAAATGATATACGTTATTCCTTTTGTGTGCACAGATACAAATAAAACACAAAACAAAATCTGATGTTTACCAGCTGGTCGCTAATGTCTGTCGACCATTTGCCACCGGGCAGGGAGGGTACTGTAAGTTTATCAAAGCATGTTTGCCGAAAACAGCTGCCTGCTGGGACTAAAAAAGAGGTTGACGAGAACGATGAGACAGAATCAAAACAGTAAATGTGCGGTGACACCAAAACAATGAGCATAAAGTGACTAAAAGGCTCAGTAGTGCTGCAGAGTTGGGTGATAACTCTGATTTGATCAAAGATAGTGATTCGTGCAAGTGTTTGGCTGCCAATGGAAGTCACCAATATTCAAATTCAATTTGCCATTGCTTGTTAAGTGAGCTGAATTGCAGCAGCATCTCGCCTGTTAGCATCAGTTGCTGCACATGCCTTCATGGATGCTGCTGTTCTATTTCTGCAGCGAGAGCAGTGGGAATATGTGAGTTTGTTTTGCTGCCACACAGTTGCCCTCAGCTGTCCCATCACTCAGCAGGGGAGGGGGGCATACCCTAATTCCACCCTTTTTTTCTCCCGTCTCCCCCCTCTCTTTTTACTCTCAGTCGCTCTCAGAGACAAACGCAGGCTAGACGAAGCAACTAGGTCAACCTCCTGCTATTAAACTCCTGTGTCCCTGTTGAGACAGCGGGACAAATGGCTCCTACTTCAACTCAGACACAAACAAAAGGCCTTCACATCAATCGGAGACCTCAGCCCCACTTGCATCCTAATGAAGTGAGAGTGGAGGGAAATCCACTCTCCCCCTCAGTTAGTATGCTCACTGACCAGGAAACACAATGGGGTTGCACAATTACATAAAGGGATCCTGGTTGTGATAAGGATGGGAAGACATTTTAATCAGAGTTACTTTGTTTTTTGTGGGTTTGTGCTCTCTGTAAGCCTGTTAGCAAACATGCCACATACATGAAAGCACACACACGCACACACACACACACGCACACATGCACGCACACTAGAATTTGCATTTCATAATAGGGATGTCCCTTCCCTCCTGCTCCTGATTGATTGCAAGTGGTCTCCCCAAATGAAAACCTGAATTATTCAAGCACAATATGGCAGGTCAGACTTTATTCATTTCCTGTTCAATCAGACAGTTTGTGATGGGTGTGATGTGATGTGATTTAGGAACCATTGAATATCTCAGTTAAGACTAATGGGAAACTATCTTTGAGAAGTATCTCAAGAATAGACAGCTATCTTTAAGAGAAGAGGCTGACAGACTTACAATATTGAAAAGTTTTTGCCCCTGAATTTGAAGAAGAGTCTATTGCTTGCGGCTCTGTGAGACCTCACTTAGGCACAGTGGTGCTTAAAGCTAAATGCTACTGTCAGCATGCTAACATGCTCACAATGACAATGCTAACATGCTGATGTTTAACAGGCGTAATGTTTACCATCTTCACCGTCTTAGTTTATCATGTGGAAAGCAGCGAGGTAGGTGTGAAAGAGCCCTAAGTTTACTCAAGCACTGAGGTACTTTTTATGCTACTTTAAACTTCTACTCTACTGCGTGTCAGAGGCAAATATTGTTCCCTTTACTCCACTACATTTATTAAATTAGGGTTAGTCTATTATATCTATTATTCTGAAATGGGACTGCATACTGAGCACATTTCATTTTGGTACTTAAATATATTTTAATGCTAATACTAGCTAATAGAGTTAAAAATAGTGAAATTCTTCTTCCAGCACGGCTAACATAAGTACATTTGAGGCTGATGGAAATGCTATCGTAGATGTCATTATAGAACTACATGCCATGCAGTTTTTCAGGTGTTTGGTAATAAATGAAAGAACTGGACAAATAAAAAAATTGACCTGATGATGGTGCTAGAGGAAAAGTGAAGGAAGTTATTCAAATTCCTCCAGAGGGGAACATGAATGTCTGTAATACGTTTCATGACAATCTATCCAATAGTTGTTCAAACATTTCACTCAAAATCACAAATGCCAACCTTGTGATGGCGATACAGGAAAAGTCAGGGGATCAGCAAAGTCAGTAGGATTCATCCTGTAAGGACCACGAATGTTTGTACAAAATTTTACGTCAATACATCCAGTAGTTGTTGAGATATTTCAGTATTCAGTATATTTCGGACAAAAGTGGGGGAAAGCCAACCATTCATAGCTGCAAGAGAGAGAAAGAAAGCTACAATACATGAGAGCCAAACCTTAATTCTTTCTGCTGACGTGCTCGGTACACCCTCTCAACAAACAAACCTCCATTACTCACTTAATAACCTACCATGATGTCACTGAGCAAACACAGTAACAAAAGCCAGCGGGCTCATTATAAAGCACTTCCTGCACCGCAGTTTGTTGATGCTCTCCTTAGCAGGTGCTGTGAACTCACTCCGCGGGGACAAAAGTGTAACTCCAAACCCCAAATTATGGGCTGTGAAGTCAAGCAACAACAAGCATTAGAGCTCAGTTTGTCTGCTGCCCTGTCGCAGGTATTGGGTTTGTCAAAAAAGAGGAAAATGCATTATTTATGTTTATTGTTTTTTAACCTAAGGGGTTTTAACCACAAGTGAAGGAGCAGGGCAGTGAAATACATGGATGTAAACCAGCTGTTGTCAGAAATATTTCCTTTTAATCTTCGGTTTTTCATTATTATTTTTTATTATTAACAATTGCTAAGCAATGACATATACTCTTGACCTTTTTTGTAATAAGCTTATTTCATAATCATTTCCCAGATTTACACTTGTTTATTGTAATAGATATCATTCTTCAGAGCATTGTCAATGTGTTAATGAAAACCAACTCATTTAGTATAAAAAGCACAGAGCTTAAAAGCTTCCTGGTAGATCTACAGTACTGCATTATCTCTACATTCTTTATATGTACAATATGACCTGGTTTTAGTCTTAAATAGGACTCCAGTGCACCTGATTTTAGAAATGACTTTGTGACCAAAATAAAGAAGCCTGAGGTTGTGGCAAACGGCTCCGTCCTGTTAATGGTGCCTCTGTGGTTGATGAAGAAGAAAGAGCATGTTCAGCAAACCTTCCCTGAATGAATAACAGTTTGCTGAGAAAAAGATCCGATCACAACACATTGACCTGTTGGCAAGAAGTGAGAAATCTGTTCTTCTGTGATCAGTGGTCACTGCTAAAAGTGATTTTGTTAAATGTTGCTGTGTTGTTTCAGCAGTGATCCACACACACACACACACACACACACACACATGCACACATGCACACACACAGGATCAGAAAACCACTATTGTCTCACTTGCCAAAACAGTCATTGTGCATCATTACACATGAACGTGCAACGCCATAATGACAGCAATTTCTGTTTTATACAAATGGTAGTGCTGTGCTTTTGAGTCAGTTTTAAAAGTAGTTCAGTTGCAATTTTCTCTCCAGAAAGTATATATATTTTTTTACCTTACTGAAAAAGCATGTTTGCAAATTCATACAAAAAAAGTCTTCCAAGGGGTTTATAAAAATATCTGACCCAAAACTGCAAGTTCTTCTTATTTTCCTGCCTAGGTGGTTAGAAGCATGGTAACAGCTATTTCTGGGTTCAGGAGAAACGACAGATAAATTGTGCAAACATTGCATTAAAAATATGTAGCATAATTGAATATTACATGTATAATATGTTTAGCAATAATAATGAAAGATATAAAATAAAAACGCAAACAATAGGTACTTTCTAAATATAATTTCCATCGTAAGGATTTCTAAGAAAAATGTATTACTTGCTGGTTCAGTATATACTGTTGTTAATCCTTCATTATTGCTAATTTGCACTAAACACAAAGTGTAGTTGAGGCTGACGGGATTGTAGTTAGTTGTGCAGATATTTGGCCATAAATCAAAGTAATTGACAACCTAAAAGGTTGATCTGATGTTGGCGCTAGATGAAAAGTTCAAATTCATCCTGAGGGAGACCTAATAGTCACTTGAATCTTTTTCCTTTTTACATTTGAACACTTCTGTGAGGATAGTGTAACTGGTGTGTGTGTGTGCGAGTGTGTGCAGTTAATCCAAATCATGTGAATGTCACACTTCACATACAGCCAAACTCACAATCTTAATGAAGAAAAATCCTGAATATGCCATGTGCATGAAACTTAAAGCTTGAAGGCAGTTGATGTTAAACCTGTCTGGTCAATTAAGACATAGTCGTGGCATAATATTCGATTTACCTGTGAATAAATATTTTTAAGTCTGTAATCCTTTACTTTTCATTTAAAGACTTTGTTGGGACTCTTTTCCCTCCTTATCATGCTCTATAGTCATTTACAATCTTTTCCCTGTTGTTAAATAGAACCTATTTTTAATTTCAGCTGCATTCGGTATGCAAACAAACTAACTTAAGCTGCAGATTTTATCTTTTTTTTCCCCCTTTCCTTTAAACTAACTTTGCCATTCTCTCCATGTGACTCAGAGGCTCTTTGGCTGAGAAGATCCTGATAAACTTATTAAGTGAACAGTCAACAGGACTTCCCATGACCTCATGAGTAATTGGTTTAGCTGTAAATCCCAAGCGGTGACACGCTCATCTGTAACGACATCCCCCACATTCACTGGGCAGAGAGAGAGAGAGAGAGAGAGAGAGAGAGAGAGGTGGGGAGTGTGGTTGGTAACACACTGTGGCTGGCACCATCAGGTGGGACTGAAAGTATACGCTTACCTCAAAAAGGAGCACTGAGAAAACTGTGACCTTTACTTAAGTCAACCGTTGAAGCAGGAATTATAACAGCCTTGAAGTTTCCTTCTTATAAACTTTTGATTTAGTTTTTTTTTTTTTCCATTGCTGAAGTGGGTCCGACTATTCTCATTGTAAATAACAGTGAAGGTGGTGCGTGTGTGGATGGGAGTTTTTTGTTTATGTTCAAAGAGTGAATGCCAGACATTTGTTTTAAATCTGAATTTCAATCAGTGAGTTATTGATACCGATCAGTAACTATCAACCTTCCATACATTTCCTCTGTGGCAGTATTAATCTTTCCCTTTTCCCTTGTCAGTCGTCTGACAAGCTAAAACTGTCTCCTTTGATAGCTAATGTTTTACTGTCAGGTGACGTTTATAGTCACGCACATCCAGAAGACGTGGCGCAACGTTAAGAACTGCAGAGTCACCATGCATCCCCGTTCATGTTACACATAGTGGTTTGATCCATTGTTAATGTGAACATATTCATTAGGATTAGTGGAGCTTTAAGGTTTGATACTATTACTCTGGCAGTCATTTATCTATCCTCATGGACTCTTAAAATGAAAAGACAGAGCTTAAAGTGTGTGAGTGTAATTTGAAAAAAATGTCCAAACTTTGGTGCAGTGGTAAAGCAGACACTTCAGCAGACAGCAATCCATGTAATTTGCTCAAATCCTGTCTGGATCCTTAAATATATAAAGTTATGTACTGTAATTTGTCTATGGTTAAAAAAGAAGGAGGGACATTCACATATTCTAGTAAGACTCTGGACGTTCAGCACCACAATGATATGCAGATTATTGATTAATGTTCATTTGTTTACTAAAATAAATCATCAGTAACAAAATGCTTTGTAACTGTGTAAATCAAATATAGCTAACATGACACTTTCTCAGGGCTGTGCTCATATGAGAATTTGGCTCAGTTTATTCTGCACTTACCACAAATAGGACACTCTTGGTGCCACCCCATACTTAAAACACTTAAAAGGTAAGCATACGGTGTACTGTTAAATGCTTTGGACTTAAGACATTAAGCATAAATAATGAATTATGAGACAAGTATAATATAGTTGCAAATGTCTTTATGAGTGGGTCACTTTTCCAAAGGCAACATAATTTAGACCCTTAAACCTTGACCTGTGATCAGAAGAGGAACAGCTTTTTCTCCCATCAGCCTCAGCTAGTTATCCCAAAATGCAGTTTCACTCTTTTTAACGATCAAACGCAATTTTTTTTTTACAAGTTAATAGGATTTCTTAATAGGACTTTTTGGTTTCCTGCCAATGTGGCTGGTAAAGTAGAAAAACTTGTCATTGCCAATATTTAACAGCATTTAGCTGGTGGTTGTTTCTCCACCCTGCCTGCGTCTTTAAAATGTGCGCATGTGTCTGCATGTTGGGAACGAAGTTTGTTCCCAAATCCTGAAGACAATTAAGATTTCTTTAATGGTTTTAACTGCTAACTCTGTATTTCTTGTTGACTTCAGCGCTGTAACTGCTGTCTGGCACGATGAAGCTACAGTTTTATTCTTGTCTAAACAAATTTGACAGAAACTCTGCTGGCTGCAATCAGAAACAGCCTGACTTCATTTGCCAAGTGCAGTAAATGTGTTGAAATAATCACATGTGCAGGAACACATCAGCGTTTAAAGCCGACACATAAAAGTAAGAAAGAAAAATGTCACCTTGCTTTTTTTTTTTTTTTAAATCTAATTATCACGAGGATACAGTAAAGTAACCACATATGATTTTAATGAATATATATGCAGACCTAAAGTATATATATTTTATATTTCTTCTGTTGATTCCCCACAGAGGTTTTCAAACCCTCAGCAGGGGCCACAAACCCCAACCATTAAGTTCATGCATAATTTATCGCTGTAAAAGGACCCAATTATAATGTGTGCGTATTTCACCAGACTGGGGCCACAGGACTCACATTAAACTGTGGTTTTTCACCAAAAGGCTACAAATAGAGGCCTTTGAAATGAATACACTCGGGGATCAGAGATGGCAAAGTCAACAGTGCCACAGTGTGTAGGAATTTATAATCCGCCAATTACAGCACATGCATACATTCAACTCCCTGGTTGTTTAATACATGAGTGTCTGGAGGGAATTCTTCATAATGTGAGAAATGAGAAGAGAAACTGCACGTTGCCTCTGTGACTGTGTTTATATGGATGTGTGTGTGGGGAGTAAAATGGAGAGTCGTAGCTCAGCCTCCTGATCCACGGGGGAACAGCAATCGTGCACTGGGGGGGGGATGTTGATAGTCAAGACATTTGTTTTGGTGAGTGCCAGAGCAAAAAGCTGCTCCCTGCAATGCTTCACTGAGTCTCAGTGCTCTTGTCCTCTAAGCACCCTGAGTCGAGGGAAGCTGACTGGATAATTTATGTACCGTAGAGTCAGCCTGTGGGACTGCGCGTTAACTGCGGGCCCCTGTGGGCCGGGGATTATCAAATAAATTATATTTTTGTCTGGAACTTTGGGGTTTTACTGGCTGCATCCAAAATGAATGATGGGTAAAATGTGTAATGTGAAATGTGTCACTGATAGTGATGAGCCCTGAGAGAATTATCAGTGAACACCCTCATCTCTACAAAGCTCTTTAGCATCTTTCAACTCATTGTTTTGGTTTTATAGCTGCAACGTTACTGTTTTGTTCACTCTCAAACCTAAGGAGGCAGCTTTCATTATCAAAAAAGCTGTGATTAATCCACTATGATGGAAAGTAACTAAGTTAATTTACCCAAGTACACTACTTACTTACAATTTTGACTTTTACATGTTTACCCTGCCTGCTCAGCACCAAACCAGGGACAGACAATGTTAGCTGGTGATTGAAATTATTGTTCCAAGCTCTTCTTTTAAATGCTCCGATGTTATTTTGATATTTACATTTCTGGCTACAAAATGGAGCATTTAGCAGCTATATTGCTGAGCTGATATTTCCTTCAGGAGTTCGTGGAGGCCAAATCAGAGCTAAAAGGTGAGTGAATATTGGACTTACATTCATGAGATGGACAGAAAAATGATTCTAGATTAATGATAATGTTGCCACCAATAACACATTGACCATTGCAAACTTTATAAGGTGAATAGAGGTGTTTAAAGCTTGTTTTTCTGTCTGAAAGAAATCTATTAATACTGCTTTAATGAAGAATAACATGGAGCTGTGCTTATGTAGACTTGTGATACTCAGTTGACAGATTGTGACTAGTTACTGCATGTGTCCCCTTCATGTCAGCAGCGTGTGAGCATCAAGTCAGTGCTGTAGCTGCATTGTTTGCTGCGTTAACAAGCGTCTGCCGTTCTGAAGCATCCTACACAAGTGCTCCTCCTGACCTCTGACCTTCCTGTGACGGGGCCGAGCAAGTTTCCCTTTTCACAAACTCAACTGATGTACTTAGGCTTGGACTTGTATCCATTTTCTTACATTGACAATGCACACATGCGTGGTGCCGTCCAATGCAAGTCCATCAAAATGTCGACGAAAGAGTGTAACTGCAATCACCTTTTTACGGTATTCTTTAGCAATGTTATATTCTGTATTTATGGTCAGTAATCTCGTGAAAATAGTATGTCTGATGATTGTATTATTTTATGGTATCTATAGGGATTGGTTGGTCACGTGACGGACTAATGAATTGTGTATGAGAAAACAGGAAACAGTCTCAAAAACCACTCAGATGAAGGGAAGATAGCCGAAGATAAATGAATAAAAGCATGGTGTAATATTTGTCTAGGAAAGGAGACGCCCAAAGAAATCCGTAACCAGACATGCAGTTCTAGCGAGGCCCAATTGTGGCACAGTTAGAAACAACAATAATCGTTTTTTGACCAATAAAGTCTGAATAAGCACGGTGGAAACTATCAATATTATTGCTTTTGTTATTTCTGCAGTATATAACAAGGAGGAGGTAATAGCAAAATGTATTATAGTAGCAGTAATAGGAACATCAGTAAAGTGATGCTGTTGCAGCAGTATAGCAGCAGTAATAATAGTAGTCCACTAGTTCCACTTGTAGTTGAAGTATTGTCAGAAGTACTAATAGATTGTGTATATTGATACGTTACAGAGGTTTTCATGACAACAGTAGTGACTCAGACTGACGTGCAGTTATGTGCTGCCCTCTGGTGTACGATTGTGATGAATGGCTCTCTTCGGGATTTCTGCTGCACTTTCTGGAAGCAGCATATTTCTGTATAAACAGTTTTTCATTTCACTTTCTGCGGATTAGTACCACATGAATCAGTCTGCTGCTGCTAATATTTGCTTATTGCCGCACAATTTTCGCTGTAAAAAGGTGCACACACACACATATACAGCCCTGCATGCCTCCCCCACACATCCATCTCAGTGTCATGTGATCAACAATGCAGCTGGCTGGTGCTTAATTTCAGTCAATATACTGTGGTGTTAATGAGAGCCCGAGGGACAGTAAGGCACACACACACACACACACACACACACACACACACACACACACACACACACACAGATACTGTACATGTAGGTGTTTGGACAGGTGTTTGGTGTTCCCACTGTATAAAGACACCAGCTCTCCATATACAATACTATCACTTACTTTAATTTAACGCTTGGTTTATAATGCTTTCAATTTTCTACATTGATAAATATGACCAACGTGTATTTCCTCTTAATATTATTAATCAATTGATATTTCTTCACCACATTTCTGTAAAATAGAAAGCAAAACCGTTTTGTTTTGGTTTTATTGATTGATTGATTTTTATCATAAAACCGCCTCACCTGTCCAGATATTCACCAATTAAAAACAGACAAAGAAAAAGACACAAATTAATGAAACATGCACAAAACAAAACCCATTTTGTAAAAAGCTTTAGACATATAAACTGAAACATGACACAGGATAACGACAGTAAACATTACGAGTGTATTGCTTTAAAGACTTGCCAAGACTGTGTCAGAAGGTTTTTTTGAGATGTTGGCTAAAGACATAGAAACATTAAACTAAAAGTATTGGCTATAAAGCCCTACAATCATGATTAAGATAATGTTCTTCCTCTGGTCTCTCTCTTGTTTCCTTCACACCAAACCCTCAAGAGGGAGCCATTGTAACTCTGATGAACACACACAGCTCCTCACTTACTGTCACATCCTCAACTTCTATTTAACCATTTAACCAAAGTTTATCGTGTTATCTTTTTTACTCTGAAGTTCATGTTTTTTTCTGCAATATAAACTTAGTTATTTCATCGAAGCGTGAGCCAGACTTGGGTCAAACAGCGGTTGCAGGTGTTCTTTTCATTTTAAATTTCAAAAGTCATTGTAGTGAACATACAGTAAGCAAAACCTTATTATTTATGGTAGATTAGTTTGCTGTGCCAAATGTCTGCTGTATTTAGGTGTTTACCTTGAGGAAACAGAACTCCTCTAAAGTGCAAAAGTTGTGAAATTTAAGAGAAAGTTTTCAAGATTCTTATATTTATTGTGACCAAAAAACACGGCGTAATGGGAGAGGGATCCGTCAGATAGTTTTTATCCCACTCTGGAATTGGCCTCGCTTTAGAGTCTTTTAGCTCATTGTTTTGGATTTGGCACTCACATTTGCAGTTTTTGGTTAAGTCTCTCCATGTCCAGCAGCAGACCTGCCAGACAGCAAAGGGCAGACAGACACATTTAGCAACTAGCTGGTAAACATCGTGGAGCATTAACAGCTAAAGAGCCAGATATTTCCCTCAGGAGATAAAAATAGAGAGCTAAAAAAGAGAGAATATAATAATATATTTGTATATATAATAAAAAAAGAGGAGAATAAGAAAATAAATCAGTTAATATTGCTTTAAAGTAAATGCATATATGTTTTTTAGATTCAGTTTGCCTTTTTGTGGTAATATAACTCCGCTAATCTAAATCTAGAGACCTCTGAACAAAAGGGAAAAACCTATATGCTTTTAAGTTTTCAAAAAAATAAAACCCATACGTCCTCATCTAGCATAAATTGAAGTGTTGATTTTAGTCTATTTCATCAAGAATAATGAAACATGTGGAGCTTGGTGCATTGAGCTTAATTGGTAATTAATCAATGATTAATTTATCTTTCCCCTACATGTATAGTTGACATTCCACAGCAGCTTAAAGTATAACCATTTACTGTACAGTATTTATCAGTGGAATATATACTGAATTTTGGCGCATGATGGCTCTTTTAGGATCAATAAAACAAGTCAAAAATCCCCATTAAAACCTGACAAAAAGTGAATTTATCTTTATTAGGGGATGTCTTTCACAACTTTACTTTCTCATCAAGATTAATTAAAAAGCTTCAATCACACCCTTTTTAACTAACGTCTCCTGTAAGCTCCCTGTGATCACACAGTCGCTCCGCTGCTTTCTTTGTTTACTTCTTATCATCTTTTCCTCAGCACACACAGTAAACCTTGCCGTGTTCTCCCACAAACAACACTTGAGCGTTAACGCCTACACGACACCAGCGTTCACCACTGCTTTTGTCTGCAGCTGCATGCCAGGTCGTCTCTGTCTGTGATTAATTAGTATCCAGTTTGTAACCCCCCCCCTGAATTAGCAGCAGAGCACTCGGGCTAATGAGCTGACTGTGAACCTGGAGGTTACAGTAACCAGCACAAGTCATCTGTCAACAGCTGAAGACCGCTGGACTCACACAGGCCTCAGATCCGCTGGACAATGTGTCTCGTGTGTGAGACGGTGTGATGTCAGCATCTACAGACGGAGCTACCTGTACAGAGTGGTGGAAGAATAACTCAGTACTGTACTTAAGTTCAATATTCAGGTACTTGTACTTGAGTATTTACATTTTCTGCTCATTTATACTTCTACTCCACTATATTTTTGGAAATATATAGTGAAATATAATATTGCACATATTGTACTTTTTTTTTCTCCACTACATTTAGTTGATAACATCAGCCACTAGATACTTTGCAGATTCAACATTTATGATTAAATTAGGATGTATTAGTATTGATTAAGCCACCCCAGAAGTATAAAAAAGTAGTTAATTAAAATCAACAATGATATAATGTATATTATTCTTAAAAGGGCCATTCTGCGTAATGAGTACTTATATTTGATGCCATTATTTATCTACTTTAACTTAAGAAGGATTCTCAAAGCAGGATTTTTTCTTGTAACAAAGCATTTGCAGTCTTGAGTTTAATACTAATGTAGTCAACTCTGGATGAGGCATCCAAACATGGAGGCACACTAACTCCTGCGAAAGTTGATTGAGTGGCTTTTAATATAACAACACAAAATAGGAAATACAAAAGATCAATTAAAAGCAGTATGTGACTGAGAGAATTAAAATAATGACCTTTCGTTCGAGCCAAGTTCAAATGTTGCATCTTCAATGTGAGGTCACGGACGGTTATGCGATGATTTGGTTCACGATATAGATCTGTGTATTATCTCGTCTCAGTCAGAACTTATAAATCTGTCGCTCATGTCTGTTGACATGATTCTTACGTCAATCTGAATATGTAACCCAACAGATCATCATGCATACCAGCCCCAATCCATCTTATGAAGAAACTTAAGGCGATCATGTCACTTACAAAAGAGATTTTCTAGGCTATGAATGTTTTACAAATATTTAACCGTCATCTTCCAAAAATACATACTGTTAAAGAGTCATAGTTGTCCTTGTTTGCCGTTGGAGGTGTCCTGTCATCAGTTTTATGGATGTAGATGTTTTACAGTGGCTGTTTTTTTCTTTTAGCTCTACCAATACATTCACAATGTCCACCAAGCTGACTCTCCAAAAAAGTTATATGGCTTCCTTCTTCCATGTCCACAATGAATAAACCTTTTTTCAAATGTTGTCATGTTTCCAAATACAATAATTTTCTGGAGGAAAAAAAGAGGAGATTTGAAACACTATCGTTTCATGTCAACTGCTAATGAAAATGTTGCGTTATGATCAAAAGCTTCAGACTAAATGGACCTCTTGGTAAATCTTGAATTAGCTCTCGATGGAATTTAAAATATAATTTGATGCTAAGGAAAGTTTTGTTTTAAACCCGCTTCTTTGGCAGTATTTTTGCGTGGCCAAAAGTCACATAAACCCCCGCCATAAGGTCGTAGATACAACCTGCCAATTAGGAGCAACTGTCCACTTGAGCTTTTTGATAATACATTAATGATGGCCCCCATGTTGGAGGCAGGCATGAGAAGGTTTCCAATAAAAAATATTAATTGGACACACAAACTTTCATGAACAGATTTGCAAACAAACCTTTTATACATCCTTAGCCTCCCATAATGCACCACGGCCGACTACAACAACAGGCCTTATGGTTGACTGCCTCTACTCCCTCAGTGAGGTCTGACCCACTTGGCGACACGGTCCGGGCCAGAGCCACCAGCTGCTGTTGCCGCGGGTGATGATGAAGATGTTGGCACAGGCATCGACTCAGGTGCCGTCTCCAAGGGAACCAGCGGGACTGTGACAATCTGATCATCACCGCGGCGACTGACACCTGACTGCACCCCCCAACAGGAGCGGCTAACGGCGTCAGCTGTCCTCACCAGGCCTGAATGACAGAGATGCAGGAGGCTTATGAATGGTATGTGACCTGACGTGACATGTGAGGAGAGCGCCAACAGGACATACATTAACTGCTCTAAAAATAATAGTCAATAACTGATACATAATCGATATAAAAGCGTTTTGTTGTTCCTTTATTGAATGAGCCTTTTCCAACTGTACGATGAAGAAGTGTCACAAAGTTTTTCCAGGTCAGAATAGAAATATATAAGCAGTTTAGCTCTCGGGTAGCTCAATCAAATTAATTAGACTGCAATCAAGGCTTTATCATTATTTAACATTTTGCCTCTTTGATGTTGATGTTTTGGGTTCATCGCTCTGAGCGCGACACACACACACACACACACACACACAGACACACACACACACAGACACACAGACACACAGACACACACACACACACACACACACACACACACACACACACACGGTGTAAACTCTTGGTGTTTAGGGGTTGCCCAACATGATCTGCTATACAGATCTAATGTAAGCACAATAAACGTTTTATTTGCCAATCTAGTTATTTTTTTATAGATTGATTGTTTTGTAGTGTGAGCGAAGGTTAAAAATACGTTACTGGGAATAAAAGCGTCTAAAGTGAAATGAATCAAATTGTGAAAATGTCAAAAGTTCAAATGGGTGGCAGCTGACCTCTAGCACTCATTTGTAAAATTGCCCTCTTTGATTTGTCATTTGCTTGTATGATAATTTGGCTAATTCTAATTGGATGAGGCATTCAGGAGGGCCACTCTCATTGGTTCACAGGCCAGTCAGCGCTCCCCTCCCTTTGACCCCCTTACTTCCTGTCCCCCAGGACACCATTAGGCGCTGCCAGGTCCGAGCCTGTTCGTTAAAGCTTGTCACGCTGCGCCGCTGCCACACATAACAACAGCAGCGCGCGAGAGAAAATGACTCAAAGCTCCCTCCTTAAAAACTGTAATGCTATATTTATAAGCCAGTATTTATAAACACATTTGCATATATCAAGATGAAAAAGTTGTTTGAATTGGGGGCAATTTGCATTTGGTGAAACATATGGCAGAGCCACGGAAGCCATGGGCCATGCCTTCATTACCCGATCTTCGTTTCATCAGCCCCTTGCTCCCCTGCTGAGCATCCCCACGGCGGAGCCTTCTGTCCCCGAGGTTTCAGTGACAGGGGACAATATGTCCCCAAGGTGAGGAGCAGGGGGAAAGCCGCACGCACACCGCTGCTCCAATGATTATTTAATCAGACTCTTCACTCTGGATCTGAAAGAGGAGAGAGGTACAAAGTGACGCTTATTACCCATTTGTTCAACGCAGGGAAAGGGAGACAGACACAGAGAGCGGAGGGGAGAGAGGAGAGAGCAGTTCAGATAACACAGAGCGGGAAGATCCAGATGATGAGAGGAGAGGAAAAAAGGAGGAGAGGAGAAAAGATCAGGACCACAAAAGGTCAGAGAAAAGAAAAAGAGGAGGAGAGATCTCAGGACAAACAATGAACAGGGACAGTGATTGAACACAATTATTGAGTGAATGAAAAGATGGGTTATCAAAGACAAAAAGGAAACATAACCGGATTTCAAATAAATAAAAAAACACCATTTATAACAAAGCTTTCAGTCTGTGAAAAACATCCCAGATATTAATCATACACTGCAGGAATTGTATACTTCTACTTCACTACAGTTCAGAAGGAAACAAAGCACTTTTTACTCCACTATATTTATTCGACATTACTTTGCAGATACAATTTCAAATACAAAACATTATTATCTCAAAAAATAGCATGGCTGTTTATAGATTAACTACCTAACAGTATAGAAAGTAGTTCAAATGATCTCCACCATGACCCACTACAACACTATCTTGTTGTATCAACACAGTAATACAATATATAATATATCACTCTGAAAGTAGACATTCTGCACAATAAGGACATTTACTTTTGAAACAATTATTTTCAGACAATGCTTCTTTTATTTTACTTGAGTGACATTTTGAAAGCACGACTTTTACTTGGGAGAAAAAAGAAAAAATCCTTTTTACTCTACTACATGTATTTACTTTGCAGATATATATACATACAAAATATATTATCGTTTTAAAAGATAATATGGATTTTTTTTTAGATTAACTTCCTAATAGTATATAAAGTAGTTCAAATGATCTCCGCCATCGCCTACGACAACATTACAATGCTGTACCTACATTTAAAATGCAATAATAGTAATACAAATATATAATATATCACTTTAAAAAAGTATTTGAGTTCAATTTTGGATTCAGGACTTGTACTTGTAAATGAATATTTTATATTGCGTTATATATACTTTTACTAACATAAGGGATCTTAATTCTTCCTCCACCGCTGATGGTTGCTAAACCCCCTTCCACTTTAAACCAAATATTGAGCAACAAAAGAGCGGAAAGAAGAATAAGAGTTCTTGTTTGTTCTTGTTGAAAAGGTTTTGTTTGGGTGGGGGTCCTGCAGGTGAGGCTCCAGCCTGGCTCCATCTCTGCCTGGCTGCAGCTTGGTGTGTCACTCACACCAGCGCCACATTTGCATGTGCAAAAAAGCCCTGTGTTGAAGTGGCGCGGCGTCTCTCCCCACCTTCAGCGCGTGTGGTCGCCCCGCCTGCGATTTGTTTAAGTGCTTATGAAAGCTCCTCAATCCCACAGCCACAGTCTGCCCTCTCAGACCTGACGTGTTGTTTCGACATGTAATACCTGCTTTTTTCCGGGCTCCGGGGTTATTTCCAGGAGATATCTCCGTGACCTGCGTGCCATTTTCTAACCCCTCCCTGCACAGTTGTCTGTCACGGTTTCTGCCCTCAATGTTTGTCTTTCTATTTCCATACTCTCATTCCATTGGGATGGAGCCGAATTTAGAGCCAGGTGGTTAGTTTTGAAGGTCATTTCAGGAATACCTGACCCACAAACGTTCACCTGAGAGCCTACATTGAGGCAAAGCTTTAGCACCCGTTTCGCGGCCGTCTGTTTTCTTCCATTTCACATGTCGTAATTTTTCACATGAATCATTCTCTTGAGGAGAGGTTTATGCGTAATCAAATTAAAGTGGCTGTTTGTGAAGATGTATTTCTACCCTGCAACTTTTACAAGTCGGTTTTCAACCTTGGGATGGTTTTATATGTGGACAAAATAAGAGCAGCGGGAACGTCTGTGGTCACAGTTTCTACACTGACACAGGTTTCTTTAAAATGATGATGAGGGAGAATACACTGCAAGTTATTGTGACATTTTACAGATGTGCTGCTGTCCAATTAAAGCACAGTGTGACTTGTTGTCTGTCATGAGGAGAGTTCATTATGTATAATGTGGTTTACTGAGTACTGACACTATGCAAAGACTTCTTAACTTAGTGATTTGTACTATAATTGAAAACACTGGAACTGAATTGTATATTTTAGTTGCCACTGAAACGTCACTTTTTCCTTCACATCAGTGGTTTCCAACCCTTTAATTAACATTCCTCTTCTTCCAAATATGTTCTTTTGAATAGATTTTTAGACATTATGTAACTATGAAATACATGATTCTTGACACTCTTTAGGTCGGTTTGGTTCTGTTTGCATTCAACTAAAACTGTTGATCAAATACTTTCAATTATTTCAATTGTTTTTGCATTACTTATATATGTCAACTGTTATTCCATTACATTGGGCTATTTCAACTCTTTCACTTTCAGCTACTTCAACTTACTGTCGTTACTTTTCGCTAACTATTTTATCCATTTATCCATTAATTTTGGGATTTAATACTTTTTAGCTATTTATTTAAACCGTTTATCCATTACTTTAGCTAACTGTTTCAACTGTTTATTCATTCTTTTTAACCATTTTATCTATTTATCGATTACTTGTAGCTATTTTAACAGTTTACTGTTAGCCATTTCTCTATCTATCCACTCTTAGCAAACTGTTTATCCGTTACTTATAGCTCTTGCAACTGTTAATCTATAACTTTAGCTAAGTGTTAATCATATACTTTTAAATCATTTAACCGTTTGTCCATTACTTTTAGCCAACTCTTTCAACTTCTCCGTTCACTGCTAACTATTTTTCCAGGTACTTAGTTACAACCTGTGGTGTTCAGTATGTGGATACGTTTCATTAATATGGTTAAATCGTAATTTCTATTTTATCAAATTACTTTTCCTACTCCACAATCTTTCCACCCGGCAACTGCAGGAGAAGCCTGTTGACTACAAGTAACCCAGGCTGGAAGTCACAACCCAATAATCTACAAAATCTTTCAAAATCAACTCATAAAAAAGCGACTGTAAATCTGTCTCAAAGATCATATCAGGGAGAAGCAATGTTTTCTCCTGGCAGCGTTATAATGTAGGCTAAAGCACTGCTTGGTCGTCCGCCTGGGTTCAAATGGTAATCGGGCGTCTCCCTGAAGAAACGGTGCCATTTAATCTCAGCCAGGCCCGGATAAGAAAAAAACCTCCTCTGCTAAGTAAACAGTTGATTCAAAATACTGGTTTAATTAATCTCCCTTTATGATAATGATTTCATCTGAGCCAATAAATAGTCATTTTTGCAATGCTTTTTTCCCTCAGTGTAACCCCAATATTATTTCTGCCGTTTAGTTGGAGCTAAAGCGGGGGCAAACAGGATGAGCGCGTCATTAACGCCATGCGTCGACATGCGGCAACTGGGGGAAAAGTATCCAGTCTGTTAATAAGTAATGACTGCCCGAGATCACAGGAACCGTACGCTACAACAAAACAAGTTAAGCACAAGTCTTTGATAATGACTGTTAATAATTTAATATGTGTAATTATCGCTTTACAGAAAAGCACAATGGCGGCGGCTTGCTGTAGGGATGGTGGTGCAGCAATTAAAAACGAGAGATCGAGGTCAGCGGATCACTGAAAGTCGACAAACGCTGACCTTACACGAGAAACATAAAGGAAGAAAGGGGTTTATTTTTTGTTCTCTCCTCCTTTGATTAAACATTTTGAACATCCTCACGTCTTGATGTTACAAAAAAAGAAAAAAAAAAAACCTTCTTGATTAATGGGAAACCCTCTTGGCCTCGGTTGTGATATGCACAGCTTTTCTGTGCAGCATCTCTCACTGCTGTCTGTGTGTGGTATCTGCGACCTACTACTTCCTCAAATTTGCTTCGGCATTGTCCCTCAGACCTTGGTTCGCAGTAGCCAAATCTCGAGGTTGCACATTTGCAACTCAAAACTAGCCAGATAAATGGTGAGCGTAATCACTCCATTTGTCATCCCAAGATTTGAATTTCACAATGAATGTGTGCAGGAGGAGGGAGAAAAAAAAAAACTGGAAAGATTTCTGACTTCTCTCAAAATCAATGTCTTTCAACAGCCCTCCGCTCCTCTTTGACGAGAAAGGGCATTCACACGCATTTGGCGGCCATTGTCGGCAGCAAAATGACTAATCATAACATCATTGAAAGTGTTAAAAAAACCCGACTACAGGCGACAGTACCATTGACAACCTTTGCTCCCATCCAGAGAGAAAGAGTTAATTTGATCATGATGACACCAGTCTCTTTCAAGCCCCTTTTCAGGCCAGCAGCAGCTGGGGCTGGAAGAGCAAGAGATGGGATGAATCCTCCGCAGAGTGAGGAGGGTAGGTGGGGGGGGTGAAAAATGAAAAGAAGGGTCGTTATTACGTCTCCATTTTTGGGACTGAGAGGGGTTTCTGAATTGCCCTGGATTGCGATCCTGCGTTCGTTCATTCCTATATAGACCCTCGGAGCGGCAAATGGGCCTTGGGCCAGTACGAGGCGCTGGAGCTGGAACAAGAATAAGATCACAATTACATTTAAAGCCCAGAGAGGGAAAGAAGAGGAGGAGACAGAAAGAGGGAGCCTATGAGCCCTAATTGCCAGATGGTGAATATTTTCGCTCCCTTTCAACGGTGCATTAATTGCAGGGCTGCCCGGGGGTTGAGACGTACTGATCAGTGTGGCAGAGGATCCTGACCCTGATTATCCCCCCTCAGACTCCCCCCGCTGGAGAGTCAGTGAGAAGTAAGGGGGGCGAAGGGGGTCTGAGAAGAGTAGGAAGGGTGGTGAGGGTTTTTTGCATCAGTTACTCACCCAATCATTTGCCTATCAAGCCACCTGGGCCTCGACACTTTTCGGTTTCAAGTTGGAGAGGAGGTGATGGTAAGGAGGCAGGGTGGAGGGTCTTTTAGGGACAAGGGAAGGGAAAGGGATGTGATGAGGATAGGTAAGGAGGACAGACCACCCCCGTCCTCCTCTCTCCCCCCTCGTCACCCACCTCCCCCCCCACCCCAGCCCCTCAGCTTCTCGTTTACATATCTCCAAAAGATGTAATTGAATTAAATAAAGCTTTCCTTCGGGGCAGCTGCCACAGCTGCTGTTTGTGGCATGTCAAAAGGCCCGCCACTTTAAGAGCACTTACATATGCTCCAAATTAGCAGGTCAGATAGGCGGACGCACGATGACAGGGCCGAGGCTGCCAGCGCGACAAGGGGCCCACAGCTGTGAGCAATTCACTGGAAGAGTGGGGGCTCTTTCAGACCCCTGATTATGAAGGGCAGCGTCGCACGTGCTGATACACACACACGCACGCGCGCGCGCACGCACGCCCGTTCACAGGCGTTTAAATGCAGGCACATAGACAAACACCTATTCACAGATGTAGACACAGAGGTCACTGCGGTATTTAGAAAGAATGACAGATTTATTGGAGGATGATGTGTATGGTGACCCTGAGGAACCCTTTAGAAAACACTTATTAGAAATAATGAAAAACAAACCCAACTGTGTCAAATAGTCAATGAAAAATATTACAGATATTTGGTGTCTGTCAACACAAACATCTGCTTTTTAAATTAAGATCGAAAACACAAATTAGTCAAGTGCACAAAGTCGGAAAGTGAATGAAGAAACTTCAAGTTAATTAGCAAAATAATGAGTTTAATGAGACTTTACTGCATGTATTGCTTACACAGTATTTTCTACTTGACAATTATTTTTCATTGGCTAGAATTCATTTTTTTTTAATTCTATTCTATTATTAAATATTATCTTCTCATATTATTGTAAATACGATTGATTTGAATATGTTGTGTAGGCGTAAAAAATCTCTGGCTGCAGATCTTTGATTGTTGCTAATCATCTCTTTTGACATTGATTCATTATTAAGCATTTGAGTACATTTATTTTCTTATTATTAACTTAATATGTTTCTTATTACTAACTTTATATGTACGTTATACACTTCACGTTTTTTTTTTTTTTTTTTTTCTATACTCTCTATACTTGAAATGAAACTGACTCTGAGTCATAGGTAGTTTAAGTACAATCACAGTAGGAAAGGCACAGGTGTAAATAATAAAATTAATAATAAGTTGCAGGGTCCTGGTATTGTGCATGGCAGGCTCACTGTCATGGCTTCCTGGGAGACATTAATAGAACATTGCCATCGTAAATGTCATTGGTAACACTTGTGCATTTCTGCTACAAGTCAAAATGTCTGTCGTAAACATGTCGGTTTATATTTTGGAGTTTACATTCACATCAGATGATCACGGCGTGACCTGCCGACCTTTTAATACACAGTGCAGTGAAATACCAGTTAATAATAGTTTGTGTCAAATTCTTCCCTGGGGATCCAGTCACCTTCAGTGGCTAATATTTGTTTGTTTTTTTTGCTTTTAGGCTATTCTTAAGCAAATAAAATACACGTTCAGTTGCACTGAGGTGATGTGATTGACTTAGCCAGTCAGGATAGTTGCTCCGTTAGCCAGGCCATAAAAAACTTCTCGGTTGCCTTGCCTGTATGTTCAACGAGCCGAGCGTTAACCTCGTGCATCGAGGAGGATAATGCAGTACGGGTGAGAACAACCACAAACACAAGCTGAAAATCAGAACTTTAACCTCAAGGCCAAACGCAGCGTACACTGTAACTGAGCTATGTATGACTGCTACAAGGAAACGTTGCACAAAATAATAAAACAAAGAAAAAGGAAATATTTGTGCTATAGCAATGTTGCGATTTGTGGACCTGATGAGCAGAGGCCTTATGAAATGATGTCAACACTTTACTTCAGTTATGTATCCAGCGAGACACGCCTGTCACATCGTAATCAACCGTTGTGAACAATCATCTAATGACTTGTCACTCAAGGTCTGCTGGGCAATTATGTTGCATTTGCATGGCAGTGAATGGTGTTTATGACAAATAATCCATGTCCTAATTGCTTGTCTGTTTTCCTTAAGACGTGTACTGCTGATAGGATGTGATTAGCTGGAGGCTGAAGAGTAAAGCAGAGTTGACACTGATCATACAGGTTATGTTTAGCTGCAGAGGGCGGCCTTTTAAGATTGTATTAAATATTGGGAATTACTTCTGTGTTGTTTTTGTAGGAGCTCTTTGAGTGCCCTAATTTTGAAAAAGTCCCAACCAGATCATCCTTTAGTTTGTAGAAATTTTTGTGGCAACTAAAGCTGTACTGTATAAATAAATAAACAAATAAACAATGCAGTATTTAGGAGTATGGAAAATCTGAGATGACATGTGTGTAATTATTATACTGTTATGACAGGACTTTCTAATATTAATATGGAGTTGACAAAATAATGATCACAGAAAAGGTTTTTTCAGTTTGTGATTTGGGATGATGAGTTTCTTATCTTCAGATAAAACAAACAAGATTTTGTGATCTCAACAAACCCACGAGTACATTTCTCATGATTTCTAGAAAACAATAGATATATTCACCAATCTCATCTTTGGCCATCAATACACTGTGCTTTATGATAAAATCAAAATGTGCATGTATCAAGGCAATTTGCTACTTTATTTAAGGAGGTAATGTTAAAGTGGGACAACACAGGAAAAGACTGTTCAAAAGTGTTACACAACGGTGATTTACACATTGTTATTGAGATGTCATACAAAAACTTAATTCCATGTACTTATACTGACTGATGCAGTAGATTAATTATGACTAGGATAATAATTTAGGTTGGGAATATAAAGTCATCCAAGGCCAATCTCCGCAAACTCACAACAGACCACTGTATATTTCTCTGTTTGCTGTTCATGTCAGTAACTTACTGTATCTTTTAGTGGAATACGACAGACAAAAACTGCTTCAGAAAACATTCAAAATTGTAAAAAATTAAAAACTCCCTTCAGTTTTAAGCGTTGGTCGACTGAACTTCCATTATGAAGGCTACAGGAAAACATTTACCCATGTAGAGTTATTTTGTACTTTTGTACATTCTCTCAGAGCTCCGACTGGACTTGTGTTGTGTTGATCATCATGAAGCTCTGGAGGAACTTCCACCTGACAGACAATAATTTACTGCACTATCAGGGGCTGGCGGTCTTCATTTGTTCTGTTCCCATTTGTTGAAGACATTTAGTGAATTGATGATAGACTGGACCTTGATTTATTCACATTAAACCATTATACCCAATACCTTTTTAAAAGAGTTTTGGCAGTAACCCCTTTGACTTTAGCAACCTTGCTTAATGGGACTTAGTATAAATGAATTGTCTACAACTAGGTTTTTGGAGGAAACAGAAATAACTGTTGTACTTTTAATGTGTGCAATATTTTGGGTTAGGGTAACTCGGTTACAATGGACAATGCAACCAAACACAAAGAGTAAACATTTGAAAGTTCAGGAAAGACACTTTATTATTCTCTAAAAGACGCACACCAAAGAAGGCCCTGAACAAGACTGACTCATTCGACCCCCTTTTCTGTGTCCTGTTCAATTATAACACATTACTTGACTTTATCTCCAGACTCCTCTAGGAACAATAGTTGTCAAACACAATTTAGAATGAATAAATCGTCTTTGACTGTATAGCTGTGGACACCTCTATAACAGGGCACTCTCATTTTGAATTTGAGGTCGTTATTGTTTCATATAGTCCTGTGGCGGTCAGAAAGGCTGTGACTCAGCTGTTTGCATGCAACATTGGAGAATAATGGATGTGAAGGCACACCAAACATGGCCTTTAAAAATGCATGAGTGCCCCCCAAAAACCTCCCTCTCCCGCCGCAGAATAGAGCTATCACTGGTGCCTGTTATCTCCCTTGAACCCCCAGGTAGAAAATGGTAATGATACCACTTAACATCGCTGCACATATGGAGGGAAAATGGAAATGCCAACAGCACCTCAACTATAAAGCAAATCAAATTGAAATATTAATCCGCTGATTAATATAACATTATGAGAGCCCATTCTCTTTGTTGTTAAACAACAAAGGGTTGCAAAATAAGCAACTGCCTAAGAGGTAAGGGGTTTAAAAGAGTCCCACAGAGGTGCTAAAGCCCCTTTCAAACATCATTACTCTGCATAATGTATTCCCTTCCACAGTGCTGAGATTTGATATTGATGTTTACTCATTTATTTTTTAATTAACGTTCGTTGTTAATGAATTCTTTGATGAGAGGCATTTTGTAAATCATTATCCTTGGAAGAGGAAAAAAGGGATGCATCGCTCTTGCCCCTTATACTCGTGACAGAAGAAAAAATGCTAGGTGTAAGGGGAAAAAGTTGCACACAAGAAGTAGGGTCATTGTTTAAAGTTTGTTTTTTGATGTGTTGATTTTTTTTTTTTTTCCCCCCCGCTCGCTTCCCTGTGTTGCTGTTTTTCTGATTGCATCTTCTATCTACAGGGATGAGCGTTTGGAGCCGACAGGGACTCGTGCAGGAGCTCTCTGTGTGAGAGAGCTGGTGTGGATACTTAGCTAATTACAGGAATATAACTCAAGGCTTTCGGAGAGTCGCTCCAGTGGGGGAGGACGGGTGCAGTTTTATCCACGGAGCCCTTGGTGGAACTCTGTCCTTCCCCTCTTTAATATTGATCACTGGGGAACTCTTGGAGGACACAAAGTAGGCTGGGAAAGTTTGTTGGACCAACAGTTCTCAGTACTCTTTCTCACAAGTGTCACAAATATCGAATAATTTTTCAAATCACATGAGCCCCTTTGGGTGATCTGCTGCCTCTCATCTGCCTTACAGTGTGTATAACATTCAGTTTGCTTTGCACCGTGTCAGTGATTAATGTCAGAATGTCTCTTCCCTTTTTTCATGCAAGTAAACTTTTGACTTTTAAATCAGACATACACCATCCTGTGAGGAAATTTAGTATTTTTCATTTTTTACATTATAGAGATTTTCATTATATCAAACCCCGTTTTGATACTTTTATGGCCTATTATATAAAAAATAGTTACCATTGTCACTGGAGAATTCTTAGGGAATGGTGCATGCACACGTTTAACGTGCCAAAAAGGCTCTAAATATTCCTAAATGTTGCTGGAAACTGATTTTATGACTCTTGATGATTGCCATGGTGTGTTCAGATATCAGAACATCACAGACATGTTTGTCCCTTTTAATTTAATAATTTTTTAAGGGCGCTTTTAAAAAGCTTTTAACCTGAGAAATCTTGAAAACCAAATAACAGGAGCATGGTCACTTTAGGGTCAAACTAAACCCCTTGCCTTCATGATAGTATGACAACCAGTACAAGTAAAGCAGTACAATGGACAGAGACATTGCTGGGTACATTTCAGGGTTGCAGGTAACCTCTAACCACAGTACTACTGAACTCTGCTAGAACTTTGGGTTGTATTGTAACTAGCCATGATATATGCCCAAAATAGTAAATAATAAAAAGTACCTATACAGGTGACTCAATACTATGCTACTAACAATAGAAGTATGACAAAGCATAGCAACTAATGTCTGGCAGCGTTCAAAACTAAATAGGCTACTAAAGTCTCTCATATCAAGGCTATGAAACCTCACAAAAGGTGTGTGGAGTGGCCCAAGAGGCAGCAGCACACACTTCCTTGTAACAGTGTGGTAACACCCCGAGTAGAGTGTGCTCCCAGGCCCTCTAGGCGTACCGGTCTGGTGTCGGAGTAAGCCATAGCCTCCACAATCGAGTTTGAAAGACGCTCTGTAGAGAGAGCTTTGCCTGCTGTCTGGGATCCATGACAAACAACAATTGATTAGAGCGCCGTAAAGCGACAAATCTGCCAAATTCTCCACAATTTTCACTGAAACTATCGTCACTGATTGAGACGTTTTTAGCGATACAGCTTTTAGTCCCACTACTTGAAGAGGGTCAAATGGGACCTGTGTCATAGCATATATACTTTTTACTGCATTTCTAAAAGAGTAGCCACTCAAGGCAATGTTGCTGCCCGCAGTGGTTGATACAGGTGTCATTTCAAACTGAAATGTTGGATTTATTCTACAATCATTAACCACAGGTGTCATCAACCAGGACCAAAATGTTACATCTACGTTAATATTTTTTCAGCACTTGGTGCAGCGCAACCTGGAAGACTCAACGTAAGTTGTTGTTTGATGGCAAACAGATGCCTTCTCCAGTGTTCAGTAGCTAGTCAGCTTAGAACAGCTGAAAATGAGGCTGATGAGATTGAGTTGGGTTCATCACTATGAGCCACATTACATATTGTAATGTCATCCATTGTCAATATAAAAATATTGATTAGTGCAGCTTCTAAAGATACTCGCTGACAAATCTAGAGAGGCAGCCTGAGTGTATATCTGTTTGAAACTTTTTATTCCCCAAAAATGTAATATGCTAACCTTTAAAAATGTCATCACGTAGAATATGTTAATTCAAATATCAGAATATCATGGCAGCGCTTGCCTACTGAGTGGTGACAGTGAAAACTGATTTTGCAAAATTCTAACATGGTATTTAAACAAGCCGTCCTCACTGAAAAAAAACGTCCACATAGGTCGACTGTGCAAGAAGCTTATAGTGCCCTTTATTTACGCCTGTTGACTGCGACTTCTAGTAGCCGTAGTAATTATGACAGGAGCAAAAGGAGAAGGTCAGGTATAGTGTTATAAAGAGCGACTTCGGCTGCTTTCCAAATGGCATACTTTTTCGTTTTACTTTTAGTACATACTCACTAGGTATTTACTGTTGCATGCAGTATTGCGACATAGCACTTCGTCCTAACATGGTGCCTTGATTTTTCACCCTCTTGCTCATACAGTATATCTGCTGCGCAAAGGATTGTGGGTCAGAATAGCCAAAAAACATGCTGATTTGCATAATGCAAAATGCAAGTCGGATGCAGTGGGACATCCTGGTATTTTTGGCATACTGCATTTGACATACTTTGTATTGGGACACACTAAATCTCTTTCTGGCATACTAAACAGTATGGTAGTATGGGTATTGAAACGTCAGGGGTGGATGAGTTGGTCAAACAAACATAGGACTTTCACCACGGAGAGAACAGAGTTCTTGTCCCGTGTGAAACCAAAAGTCCCCACGCAATGTAATAACTACGTCATACACTTATTACAAACGCAAACGAAAGCAGGTTGTTTTTTTGCCTAAAAAAAAGATCAAGGAGTTTAGGAGTCCTTTTAACAACGTTAACGGCCTATTCTGTCGTTAAGGTGTGAGAACATGTTGTACGTAAAGGTATCCTGTGACCATTAGCAGTGCTATGGGTCAACGTTTTGATGAAAAGATCCCTTTAGTTTGTATTTTGCCAGCAAAAGAAGAAGAGTGCTAGCTGATATACACATGGATGCATTACCAAAAGCTGGTTTGGTAGACCTTGAGGATACTCACAGTGTGTTTTGGTGTTGTTTACAGGAAAACTCCATAGGGCCTTTAAAGCAGAGAGGAGAGAGGTCAGCAGGGAAATGCATCATTTAATAATCATTTTGAATGCTGGAATATGTTGCAGAGCCTGCTTGTTCAGGGACTGTGTCTCTATGATACTGTAGGCTAGTCTCAGTGTGAGGTTTGGACCAGTTGGCCACGGATGAGTCTCGAGCCCCCAACCCATCTGGAGCTGTCTTGGAGATGAAGCAAAAACCTGGAGCCTGTCCATCTCTTGGCAGGGCCGGCCTCGTCTCTACACATACAAGGCTGATCGTCTCTAATCCTACCAAAGAATTAATTGCCTAATTGGATCAATTAGATGTCCCAATAGGTCTCGCTGACGTGCGGTAGGTGCATCAAATAATTATGAATCAAATCCGAATCAATATTTGAAAGGACTGTGTGGTTGTTGTATCCAGGTTTCTTGAATGCTGAGAGTTATTTGCGTCTCCATCACACGATATTGAGACCATTCTAGACAAGTTTCAAATAATACTTAATATTAATTTGCTCGTGTCACAATCTCATTTTAATCATGCAAGCACTTTTTAAAGTCTGCGTCACTCGACGACATTATGCAGTGCTTGTTTTTGAGACAGAAGAACTATTTTCATGACTTATGGCATTTGCAGTATCTCAAAGATCGCACTGCTGTTTTTCTTCCTTCAAGCCAGTTTTAAATGGAGCCAAACTGCACAGCTTTAAAGGCACATTCATCAAAAAGCGAGTGCGAGTGCGCTGCAGATGCTGCCACTTTTTCTAAAAAAAAAAAAAAAGGAAAAAAAAAAGGATTGCAAGTAGAATTATGGCTTTTCATCAGCCGATAAATTTCACTTGTGATTAATTGCAACACTCACTTTTGGGATCACTTCTGCACAAAAGAGCATTTCTGCTTTGTAAAATTCATATAAAAGAAATGCAAATCAATGGTGTTCTTGGCACCAAACATATGCTGCCACAATGCCAACAAGCCTGCCCCTGACAACCCCAGCTGGGGGCTTGTAAGACTTGCTCTTGGCAAAAGACGTTTTTTCCACCCGCTTTGCAAATGATCACCAATTAATACGAACAGCATCCAATTCTAATTTTGCACCTGGTAAGATTGTGAGTATCTTGTAAAGCTCTTCTAAGCTATGCATCCAAATTACTGGATGTTTTCTCCCCTCCCTTTTTGGGATTACAGCAGAAAAAAAAAAAAAAAAACGATGGCAAAAGTCCATAACCCATCAAGACCAACATCAGTGGCATCCACGAAATTGACCGTTTAGTTAGAACGGTGTTTGCGTGTGCTTCAGACGTGAAGAGAGAATTTCGCTGAGGGGGTTTCAGAGGCGATAAAAAGCTTGAGTGGGATCTTTTACCCTAATGCAACAATATGACAACAACACAAACATATGTTGTAATACGCCACCATCTTCTAATGAAAAATATCTGTAACGGTTTTGTTTTCCTGGATCCACAAAACTTTATCGTCGATCTGAAAACAGAAGCCGTTTTCCCAGTTTCTTCACTCTAAAACTTTCAGGAGATGTAGGAGACAGAAATCAGGGATGTGTTTATCACTTGGTAACACAGCAGCATCCATCCATGTGATGAATTCCACATAATTCCCAAAGAAAAGAAAGTACAACAATTCAAAGATGTTTCACGTCAGTAATTGCTCATCAGAGTTCCAAGCATCTCTCCCTCTCTTTCTCTCACTCTGAAATTGATACTCGCCATACGACTTATGATGGATAGGAAGCTTTAATGAGCTCTTACAAGCAATTAAGTAATCAGGGAACCCTGCTGCTCGGCACTGGAGCTAGCAAGAGCAGTGACAAACGGAGGCCCATCAGTACTGTAATCAGCACAGGACACAGTCACCGCTGCTCACCACTCCCTAACTAAGGGCAGCAATGGGCAGAGCAGCAGGCTCCCATCTCGTGTTATTGTTTAGTCTGCAAATAGTCTCTGAACTTTGTGACTGATACGTGTTCCAGTTGGAGTTTCCACCTTCTATATGTTTTACTGTAGCGGTACACAGTCGCCTTTGTCGGCTAAGACTTAAATCTTTAAACAAAGCAGCAGAAAGAAAAGTGGCAAAAAGGGATTTGAGGCGCATCTCTCAGGTGTTGGTGCCAAACAGAGGAGCGAAAGACAAACACACCTTTATACTGCAGGAGCAGGCACCAAGTAACAGGTGTGGAGGCAGCTCCCAGGTGATCCTCATTAGGCTCATAAAGAAACAGTGTGGGGATAAATAAATACAAAAAGACACAAAAATGACAAATAAAACTCCCCACTTTTATTTAATAATTATCCATTCAAAAAGGGTCATAAACCTTCAAAAAGCTGGAAACATGCACTTTTCAAGTGTATTAATTATTACGTAACATTACGTAATGTGTTACTTTCACATAACATTGGGAAACATGATTTAAAACTGATACAAATCCACCGAACCAAATCTGCAAGAATACTGACAATACTGTTTCAGTTTCAATCACAGTTGTTGTAATCTCAGCTCTAATTGTTTGTTGCATACTTTGTTGCATCAACAACTTATTTAGTGAACACATAACCTCACTAAGCTTTGCTAACCCAAAAGCCCATAGGGACAAGAGTTGGAAATTAGCACAATAGCTATAAAGTTTCTGTGCAGCACATCAGTTTTATGCTCTGTAGTGGAACTATGTTAAATTGCATTGTCCCTTTCAACAAATTTCTTTTTTTCAATAAGAACAATTAAATTCAAGTCTCACTAATGCCTGGCTAACATCAGCATTATTTCTGTTTAATGTACTGTAGATAAAACACCAGCTCTGAAGGTATCTAATAAAGTATTTCAACATAAAAAAGTCCATTCTTGCATTAAAGGAACATTTTGAGGAATATGCTTGTCAATTTTTTCGATAAGAAACTCCGTGGCTACAGCTTACCCTGATTTTACTTGATTTGGCTCCTACTAGTTCAATCTATTTTACATGTCTCTTCTTGTTTTATTCTTATTATTAGTTTGTATTTATTGCTGGTTGCCTGTCCTTGTTTTAAGTAAAAAAGTACTTTGCAATTTTATTTTTTTTATGTTAAGCACTTGAGTGCAAAAAAAAAAAATTATTATTATAATCATAATTATTACCTCACTCACGTCTGTGCATTAACCATGGCGCTAGAGCTGGGAGGTGATTAGCATAGCTTAGCATAAAGACCTGAAGCAGGGGGAAACAGCGAGATCTCTTCAAAGTTCAAAATAGGTCACAGTGTGAAATATTTTTTTACAACTTGTCATTTTCACATTTCTGTTTGAGTGTCGCTTCAACTTACAAGATAATTAGTGAGCTTTAGAAGTGATAGGTCTATTTTTGAACAGTAGTAATGACCTGTCATGAGTCTCATTTATACTCTTTTTTTTTTTTTTTTTTTTGTTTTTTTTTTTAAATCAATGTAGTAATGTAGTAACCCTAAAATGTTTTGAACAGTCAGAACAGTTTGAGCTTCAGTGGGTTGGATGTGGCAAACAATTTATGTTGTGACAAGGAAAATAAATGTAACCGCAAGATTCAGCTTTCTCAGCTCGCTGCTCACCCGGGGCGTCTGAGCTGGTGAGCTCCACATTCTCACCCACCCGAAGCATGTTGGACGCCCCAGGGTGGCGTGACACGTCTCCCACACTCTCCGACTCCTCTGAATAATTCTGCCCCACCATAAGTATCACATCTCATGCCGTTTTTGGGACGGGAGGGGGCTGAGACAATGCATTGAAAATCAAATATGTTGCTTATTAATAGGACGACTTTGGCGAACGCTACCTGGAGAAATGCCGGAGGGGGGAGCTACTGTAGGAGCGAGGGACGCCTATAGTGTGGTTTCTCTCTCCTCTGTGCAAAAGAGGAAAAAACAGCTGAGGGTGCAGATTTCTCATCGCTAAACTGGCACAGTTGATGTAGGTATACACACACACACACACACGCACATACACACACTCTTTATGGAAATCAGAGAGCCAGGGTTAGTCAGCCATGCATGAAAAGCACAGAGCTTCATGTGTTTATTGTATGTATGGGGAGATAGAGAAAGAGAGAAAATGACAGAGAGATAAAGGGAAAGAGGACAAAACAAAGATGATCTCTGACTTGAACTTTTCTTTCTTTCAAGCAGTGGTGATATGTAACTGTAATTTACTCAAGTTATCGACTTAAGCTAAATACACTTTAATAAAAACCCTTTTCGGTTGGCTGAAAATTGAATTGTCACAAAGCTGAAAACAGGGCTGAGTTTATGAAAAGTTGCCTTTATAGAGATACCTGATTCTCAAAGGACAGCTACGCTACAAACATGATGATCTTATAGAATGTGATGCATTGCTGTAGATTATAACCCAACAGTATATGAAGGAGTTAAAATTAGCACCACCTCAAACATTCACAGCAGTAAAATGCAACACATTAATGCAGCAGTAAAATGAATCCAAAAAAACATCATATACGTATAATAACAAAACACTGGCAGAGAACATTTTAGAGCACAATGAATACTTTCACTTTTAATACTTTAACTCCATTTTGGTGATAATATTTACACACTGTTACTTAAGTACAAATTTGCCGTACTTTTACATGTAGTGTAATATTTTCACAGTGTGGTTTTAGTACTTTGACTTAAGTGCAGTCTCTGAGTGCTTCTTCCACCTCTGACACACAAACACATGTCAGTGAAAACAAGGCCTGATGTTGTGGTGGCAGCGCGATCATTAAAACATTAAAACCTGTTATTTTCATTAGCTACCATCAGGTTCATTATATTTCTCCTTCTTCAAACATGGACTCCTCACACGGTACAGTTAGTTCATGGAACTGACTGAAAAAGGCTGTCGACGTCTGCATGTCTCTCTCGGGCTAGACGAAGAGCGAGCAGCGCCGTGCCGCGAACTTGGCGTCATTTCCTCAGATTCCGTACAGATTGCAGCAGCTAATTATGATCTAATAACTGGCAGACTGTCTGTTTCAATATTATTACAGGAAGAGTAGGTTAAATGAATAGCTCATCATCTGCCCGCTGTATCAGTCATGTTGTTTTAATGATCATAATTCCACCATTAAATCTTAATAATATGTCAAGATCATAAGGGAGACATGTCAATTTGGGGCTTCAATGAGAATTAAGCCAAGGATCGCTGAAGTTGAGCCTGTTTTTTTTTTTTTCCTGGGAAGGCTTGATTTTGTTAGCCGTGTCCTCACTCACACACACACACACACACACAGCAGAACAGACGCAGAGCTGTTTCTGAGTCAATCTGATGTTCAAGATATTAATATCTATTTCCTGATTGATGTGTTGATGTTGAACAGGAAAGAAGCTGAGGCAAATGTTTTCTAGCTTTGGTATTTTATATGATAATATCGAAATATGTTCTTTGTCATTTAGTTATGAGCTCATTTTTCTTTTATTTCTTTCACATCATTTAAAAACATATCGCTTCATTCCAGACCTTGGAAACAGCAGTTAAAAAAACAACTTTGCTTTAGTTGCTTTTCTCATTTTAAAAGCCTTTTCGGCACATATTGGGGTCTTTAAAATGTATTCATCTCGCTTGTTGCGCCTATTTTTAGTTTGTCATAACATATCGGGTATGGAATTAATCTGGAGATGTCCCAGTTCAAAATGAGACCAAACCTTTCTCTAGATGTCAGTTTTTGAGCCTACGATTGCCGGAAATGCTTTTTGCTTCTCAAGCAGTTGTTGATCACTTGCGGCCAGCTACCGTCCGGTTAAGAGGAGTGAGGTGTCAGCAGCCAATGATGGTAGAAAACAAAATTGTGAATCACCGAAACCATGAGAGGACCGTCAGCATACATCTCCTTAAGCCTGGCGGAGATAATAAATAATAAATACATTTTTTGTAACTTTTATCCAAAATGACACTTTTGAGAAAAATTCTAACAGGATACTTTAAAAGTTATCTTTTTTAAATAACAAAAGCCGACATCTGAAGAAAATATCCTGTTAAGTCGAGACTAAAATGGCGGTGTGTTTGATGTTTAAGGTTCATTTCTTGGAAGACTCTTTGGATCCTGTGTTGGAGTCTCAATTACAGCACATTAAACTTTGAAAGGCCTCCAAGGACCTGAAGTACAGGCACTTTTTGGATGGACTTCTAGAGTCTCAAAAAAAAAATTCACCGCTTTGAGGTACAAACCTGTATTCTAATCACTCTTCCCTCAAGGTTTTCTGTTTGTGAGGTAGAGACAGTCACTGCACACAGCTTCCAGCCAAGAATAGCTGCAGGAGATGGGAGAAAGTGAGAAAAGTGAGGCAACACGAAAGGCAGAGACGAGGGAGAGAGAAAAAAAAATGCAAAAAGAGGAAATGGGCGACAGAGAAGAAAATAACTCAGGAGGGAGTGTGAATGAGACAATGGCTCTGTCAAAGAGTCAAACGAAGTAAACATCATCGGCGCGATCCGGAGGTGACTCGGTCTGGCTCGGGACTAAACACGACACTGGGACGATCAATCTAAATCAATCAAGTGTCTGAGGGGGTGGTGTGTTTGTGTGTGTGTGTGGACAGGCGTGGGTGGCATCGTTGTGGTGACGGGGTGTACCCTGTCCCGAGGCCACCGCTCTGGTCAGAGAGAGTGGAAATACATGTGCATATCTGTGTGTGTGTGAATGAGTCTATTGAAGGATAGCATGCTGCAGAGTCAATAAGAGAGCATTGTGTGTGTGTGTGTGTGTGTGTGTGTGTGTGTGTGTGTGTGTGTGTTTGCACGAGAGGGGGCAGATGTAGTCAATGAATCTATTGAAGGACAGCAGCTTGTATACAATTATTAAGAGTGCACAGGGGTTTTATTCTGTATAGTTGTAGTATATTGAGCATCCACTGATGGGGGAGAGGACCCTCACACAGGAAGTTCACTCTACATTGTTGAGAGACGTTCATTCTTAGTGTCGTGCCTCTGCATCCAGTCCAGTATCCCCATTCTAGAGGAATTACATCCATATAGGAAGATGTGGCACCTCACTATTTATGTCCAACGGCAAGCGCTCACATGCCAATGCAGGAAGTAGCTCGTCCTTTATGTGGAAAAGCGGAAGTAAGTGTATGGAGGTCAGAGTGGTGGCATGTAGCACGTCTCAGTTTCATGCATGTTTTCCTAACA
This sequence comes from Bovichtus variegatus, assembly GCA_943593645.1. NCBI lineage: Eukaryota > Metazoa > Chordata > Actinopteri > Perciformes > Bovichtidae > Bovichtus > Bovichtus variegatus. Next base: position 3,793,338 of record CALSCE010009506.1, read on the forward strand.
TTACTCCAGCGTTTTGGGTGCCTAACCTTCAAGGAATGCGTCTCCCCAAAAATCATCATTTGTATACCAACTACGCACCCTGTGTTACCTTGAATTTGTGAAGAAGTACTCCTATGGACAAGAAGTGCGCACACCATTTTCTTCAGTTCATTAAGACTTAATCATTTGTGATATTGGACCAGAGAAATAAACTTGAAACTCGATTTGACTTTTCTCCGTATTTGATCCTTCGTTCACCGTGAAGGCATGTGAGAAAAAAACTAAAAATTAAAATCTATCTATC